>LPNX010600197.1:182620-206213 GCA_001517045.1 Pseudotsuga menziesii
CTTCCCAATCTCCCCCCTAGCTCAAGAGTATGTAGACACAATTGCTCAAGATATTTACCAAGCTTTGGGAATTTCCCGTTGAGGAGCACCATACAGCATCTCTACCATTGTTTTTCTTGGAATTGAGGAGCTAGCAAAGGCAACAGTCTTCCCAATATTCCCCTTATCTTGAGTATCTAGACACAATTGAGCAAGAAAGAAACCAAGCCCTGGGTAGTTTCCCATTGAGGAGTTAGAAAAGGAAACCATATATATCATTGATCATTGTGGTCATGGGAAACTCACGCAATCAAGCAAGAAAATCAGCAAGGAAGCAGATACCCAATGAAATCCTTGAAGAAATTAGAGAGAATAAAAGAAATGACATGACCAATCGAAGACACTTTATGGACACTCAACCAATTCCGATTGTTGAGGATGCCACAGTTCTTCCTTCCAATCCACATCAAGAGAGACAAAAGCATTCGCTCGAGGGGTCTTCGGTCACCATATCAGTAGAAGAACGAGCATTGCATGGCACTGATCAAGGAGTCAAACGTAGGTGCACATCAAGGCCACCTGAAACCTTTACATATTTAATTGAATGTGGGTATACTAGTGATGAAGTTAGAGAGACATTGAATGTCGAAGGTATGCTAAAAGAAGACAATGTTGTTTAGACCACTCAAGAGGATTTACAATTGCCACTGTTCGACCGTCAGGAAGACATAGAAGGACATGAAGCTCATGTTCAAATGCCAGACCGACTGGGTGGTATGGTACAGGGTGCAATTCCAACCTCCCTGCCTCCATTAGCAACTTCACGCCGAAGAACTCCAAAACGTATACAAATCGATGAAAGTATCATTGGTTTTCTTGAAGGTACGCTGTCTAAACACAGTATTGCATATCAATATCAACATATACTTGTCAACTATTTTGATTCTAAATGTGATGGAGATAAATGTAGATTATTTATATCGTTGTTAAAATCTAGGTCTATGACTTTTGTTAGGAAAAACTTAAGGATAAAGATGATAAATAGTTATGAACCAAGTTCTTATGTTGTTAGAAGTTTGGTAGATGCATTTAGTAATATTAGAAAGAAATCTCATTCAAAGGATCGCAATGCAGCTCACCGCGTGTTGTCACAATCAACCGTGAACAAAATCACCTGGACCCTTCGTCCTCTTAAGCCTACATCCAAACTTGTAGGATTGGATATCAAAGCACTCGATAGGTATTGTTCTAGAAGAGAACAACTTGACTCTGGTGAAATAGATGTCTGGTCCTTCGTTGGTAGGTTGCCACGCTCCGATATGAAGCTCATTGTTGCGGTAAAGGGACCGGTGCAAGAGTTTTGGCGTGACAATAGTAGACCTTCATCCAACCAAAAAGATGTACTAAAATTGAGAATGGGTTCAAGGGACCGTGAGCCCCACATTAAACATTTTCTTGACATGACACAAACATAATTATATGAGAGGTTTAGTCATGAACATAATGAACTTAACTTGGGCCAAATATCCTTCGAGAAATGCAAACCATGGTATGTTAAAATAAACACAACTCATAACACATGTTGTTGTCGATATCACATTGAGTACGCTTATTATTATGATACATATATACATATATTGCGTGTTTTGCATAACACTCTTGTGCAGGAATGCTCAACTACATTGCCACTAACATCATCTAGAGAGTTTATCCATACCATCTTGTGTAGAAGGACAAAAGGGTGCACATTTTATCAAAGGCCTTACGTAGATGGGACATGCCCAAGGTGTGGTGGAATGGCATTTTTGGACAAATGCATACATGTCACCGATGAGCATGAACTTGGGATACATGAAGTGAACTTGCAGTCATTCAAATATGTCACGTATGATATCGGTGGAGGGAATGAAAGGAAAAAAATACAATTGGTCACCTCTCAGATTAGCAATGAGTTCCTGAATAGTATTTTTTCCTATTGATATCTATTGATACTTCATATATGTAACAACCTATTGATCTGTACATATTTATTGTTGATCTACCAGGTACTGGTATGCAACTTCATGGAGGAATTATTTGAAAAGACACAACAGTATGTAAAACATGTACATGTGGCTCGTTGGCAAGATGAGCAGTTTAGAGCGTGCAGGGATACATTTCCTATTGGAACTATATTATCAGTGGTCGATTTTGTGGAAAACTACACTCTTCAACCACAAAACGAGATTCAGAGTCAATATTATCACTCAGATTAGGTCAGCATAATGGTCCATATCACCTATAGACATGGGGCAGATAGTACTGAAGAGAACATGGTTATATTGAAGGAGTATCACTTTTACATAAGTGATGACAGGTTCCATGACTTGGATTTTGTACAACATAGCTTTCAATTGTTCTACAAACACTTGGAGGATAACAATATATAGATGGAACAACATTGGATTTGGTCTGATGGTTGTGCAGGGAAATTCAAAAATTCCCGTGTCTTCCAATGGCTGTGTATTCTCCACAAGAGGCACAAGGTGCCACATATTTGGAACTATTTTGAGACTGGACACGGAAAAGGGGAACATGATGGAGTAGGTGCATGCATCAAGACTGCATTACGTAGGTAAGGGATAAAATTCACAACTATTTTTCTCATCCGAGATGCAAAGATCATTGTTGCATGGTGTTCTTCAGTGATGGGGCAGGGGGCTAGAAAGTAAGAAGACCAATCATTTCAAAAAGCACATGTACATAGATATTTTTGGGAGGTGGTTGATGTAGATCGATCACACCTATATGAGTGCAAGACCGTCCAAGGAACTCATGCATTCCATTCAGTTAGGACGTCAGACAATGCTATAGTTGAAATGTGGACAAGAAAACTCTTTTGTTTTTGTTATCCATGTAGTAGTGGTGAATGGGACAACTGTGAATCCACAGATTGGGTTGACAACTGGGCTCATGTATCACTCCCCATTGGCCGACAAATAACTTCAGAATTATCCTAGTTGGAGGAAGGCCAGTCGAGTATTTCACATGACTATGACCACATTTCAGATCTCATACAACCAGGTTCGACTATTATGTTGATCACTTTGAAATGTTTGACGGCTAGTTATGTTTAGTTAGCTGACTCCTAGGTCTGTACTTTATTTTATGCAGGGCACATATACGTAGTGGTTTCCCTAAGAGACAATGAATGGCACACTGACTACTGGCTAGCACGTTGCTTGGATGGGAAGCAGACCCTCATTGTATCATTAAGCGACTCCGAGGGCAATGATTTTTCAATTGGGTCAATGGTTATCAAAGGGGAATATTTGACACAGGTTTCCCACGCATGAAAGAAAAAAGGTTATGTATTTGAAGATTATAGAATAGGTCAAATTGTATACCATTATACAAAATTAGTTATTGGCACAAACCCCCAGCTACAAATAATGCCAAACAAGAACTCATCAAAGTCACGATACTTGTTGCCTTACTCCGAGCACGAGAGGCTAAAGGATACCGTTGCTATTAGAGGTGATCCCGATGGTCTAGTTGAATGAACACAGGTAGGTATTCAGGTATGTGGTAGTCAGATATTTTGGTTTCATGGTCTCATTGATTATTTGCAGTTTGATACATTGAGCGCTTGATATATTGATAAATTCAATAGACTTCTACAATGGATTTTTTGTATTATATTGATAATTACATGACTCATTCCTTATATCCCAAGACCATTATCTACCACTCTATCTGGGATATGTCTATTGCATTTTCCTTGAATCTCGAAGTTGATCCTATCAAGACATCTCCTTGAATCCGATAATTATCTCCTTCACTCCGATAATTTGTTTCTCCCGGGTAGGGATTCAATAGGTGTCCGTGAAATATTGTAGGAGGTGGGATTCAACATGCGATAGAATGATGGCCATTGCTCGGATCAACGAACCATCGACTCTGTTGGATTCAGGACATCGGGATAGTGCTAGGGAGGCCCTCTAATCTGGTTCCATGGATAAGAGACCATTTTTTGGTAAATTTTTGAAACTAGGGTTTTGTTGAGTAAGTGAATGTGAAATATTTGCACATGGGGGTCAAATTCACATTTTGCTTGACTATGAAGGTGTGGCTAGCGTTCCCACATAACACATGCCTAAACACTCTTTCACGAACCACCGAAATCCCTTTTTGATGCACGGTTTTCATTCTATGCCTCGGGTAGGGATTCAATAGGTGTCCCTGAAAGCCTATAGGAGGTGGGATTCAACGTGCCATAGAATCATGACCGTTTCTTGGATCGATGAACTGTAGGCTCCATTGGATTCAAGACATCAGGATAGTGCTAGGGTGGCCCTCTAATCTAGTTCCATGTACAAGAGACCATTTTTTTGGTCAATTTTGGAAACTAGGGTTTTGCTCAGTAAGTGAATGTGAAATATTTGCACATGGGGGTCAAATTCGTATATTGCTCGACCGTGAAGGTCTGGCTAGTGTTCCCACATAAAAAATGTCTAAACACACTTGCATGAACCACTGGAAGCCCTTTTTGATTCATGGTTTCCATTCTATGCCCCGAGTAGGGATTCAACAGGTGTCCCTGAAAGGCTGTAGGAGGTGGGATTCAACGTGCCATAGAATCATGACCGTTGCTCAGATGGACAAAAATTTGGCTCCATTGGATTTAGGACATCGAGATAGTTCTAGGGTGGCCCTCTAATCTGGTTCCATGGAGAAGAGACCATTTTTTGGTCAATTTTGGAAACTAGGGTTTTTCTTAGTAAGTGAATGTGAAATATTTACACATGGGGGTCAAATTCGCATATTGCTCGAACGTGAAGGTGTGGATAGTGTTCCCACATAACACATGCCTAAACACACTTGCACGAACCACCGGAAGCCCTTTTTTATGCATGGTTTCCATTCTATACCCAAGGTAGGGATTCAACAGGTGTCCCTGAAAGGCTGTAGGAGGTGGGATTCAACGTGCCATAGAATCATGGCCGTTGCTTGGATTGAAAAACCATCAGCTCTGTTGGATTCAAGACATCAAGATAGTCCCATGGTGATGCTCTATTCTGGCTCCATGGACAAGAGACCATTTTTTGGTCAATTTTGGAAACTAGGGTTTTGCTTAGTAAGTGAATGTGAACTATTTGCACATGGGGGTCAAATTTGCATATTGCTTGATCCTGAAGATGTGGCTAGTGTTCACACATAACACATGCCTAAACACGCTTACAAAAACCACCGGAAGCCCTTTTTGATGCACGGTTTCCATTCTATGCCCCGGGTAGGGATTCAACAGGTGTCCTTGAAAGCCTGTAGCAGGTGGGATTCAACGTGCCATAGAATCATGAATGTTGCTTGGATCGACAAACCATCATCTCCATTGGATTCAAGACATCAAGATAGTGCTAGGGTGGCCCTCTAATCTACGTCCATGGACAAGGGATCATTTTTTTGGTCAATTTTGGAAACTAGGGTTTTGCTCAGTAAGTGAATGTCCAATTTCTACACATAGGGGTCAGCTTTGCAAATTCCTTGACCGTGAACATGTGGCTAGCATTCCCACATGGAACTTTCCTAAACATGCTTGCACGACCCACTGAAAGCCCTTTTTGATGCATGGTTTCCACTCTATGCCCTGGTTAGGGATTCAACGGGTGTCCCTAAAAGCGTGTAGGAGGTGGGATTTGACATTTCATAGATTGATGACTGTTGCTCAGATCAATGAACCATCGGCTCCATGGATTCAGTACATCGGGATAGTGCTAGAGTGGCCCTCTACTCTGGGTCCATGGACAAGGGATCATTTTTTTTGTCAATTTTGGAAACTAGGGTTTTTCTCAGTAAGTGAATGTGAAATTTTTGCACATAAAGGTTAGCTTGAAGGTGATTTTAGATCTTCCCCTCATCCAAGAGATGTAAGCATTTGTACGATGAAATGCAAGAGGAGTCAATGCCATTACGTTAGTAACCATGTAATGGAACATGTTTATGTTTAGAAACAAGTGGCCATTCTATTACGCCATTATTACAAAATATATATATCTTCACGCTATGAATGCTTCGAATAATAATCCATTAACATGAATTAATAAAACAAGGTTCAAAATAGTACTTCTCTAATCAATTTAAACTATAATAAAATCACACATAACTTTCATCTCTTTCAAAGTTGTTACTCGAGGCCATTCATCAAATTCCATGTACATTAACAAAATGATAAAATAATGTGTAGGACATACATAATGTGCACGATATAGTCATAACCATTATTTTGAATCAACCTTATAATACTCGGATACTTTTAGGTTTGATGTCTATCCCATGTATTCGTTAGATGAAAGACATCATGCCAAACAATAATTTTATTTATGTAGACCACATTGGTGCATCACTTAGGTGTGTCAACTTCGTGCATCCTTTAAACATTTGTTAGGTTGTTATGTGGGTAAGGTGCTTTTGTATTCCACCAAGTTGGATCAGTTGCTTAGATATGATGGGTGCTTATGTGTATTAGGTATGTTCCATCTTTGTGAATACAATTTGACATTGTTAATATAACATTGTATATGAAATTGGATCATGGTAAAAAACAATTAAAATGTACATTTTTGTCATTATGTAATATTGTAATTGTGCATTGTTCTCAAATTTATAACTGATATCTCCATGCAATCATAAAATCTATAAAAATTTGGGAACATTACACATAGAAACATTCTTTGCCACACGTGTATCATCACACTTAAAAGACTGAACCATGAATATCTCAAGAGCCTTGATATGAAATATTTTTTATATAATGAAAGTTATAATACAAAAATAGAAGGCCTATCTATGGCCTGTCAATGTACACATGTATCAAAAACATATTTGATGTACATGTGCAAACAAAAGTACATCTGTCTTGGACCACGCCCCTATACTCTAACTCTGGATTGTACATAAAAATACATATTTGTCCTGGACTAACACATCAAAAATCTAACTTTCTCTTGTTTTTCCCGGACCTTGATGCTTTTCGGCTCTGTCTACAACCACTGTGAATCTCTGGCAACTGCAAATCAATGACAATATTTCTTGATCAGGTAACTTAACTAGTACTGTCCATCAATAACAAAGTTTGAAAATTTAAAATATGACTCAATTGTAAATAAAACAAAGACTCACTGCATCCATCGGGGGTATAGGTGCCTCTGGTGTCGAGGGTATAGGTGCCTCTACTGTCCTCCACCTTCCAGAGAGCCTTTCTGCCATGCTTCTTTGTGAATAAAAAAAAATATGTCAATTATCTCAAGAAGTATCAACATGTACATGAATGAGAAAGTACTAATCAATTATGTAAAAAATGAACATCTCACCGAAAAAACCATTTCTAGGGGATTATGCTGGGACTCTTCCGTAGTAAGAGGAGCCGTAGGTTGAACATCAACCTCAGCTGCGTGCACTAATGGACCAGGGTGTGGCTACATTCACCAAATGATTAAATAGTTAGACATCGTGCATGTCCATAAACAATACAAATGAAATGTACAATTACAAATATTCAAGTAGATGTACCTCAGTGTGAATTATCCCTATTGTAGATGCGGCATTGACCGCGGCATCAACAATCCCACTAAGGTCTGGAAGGGATGACTCTACATCCTGATGCTGTAAACATGTGAAAATAACATTAAGAAAAACCACTTGTGAAGTGAATTCATAGCTAACCAACAACTGCCATTGGAAGTGTGTACATTACCGTGGGATGAGTAGGTTGATCCTCATGCACACCCGCCCTGTTCAAGGAAGAGGGTCGTCTAGTGTAAACAACCCCCTTATCTATGTTTGGACTACGGGGAGATCCAAACGAAAGAGGTGGTGCAGGGATCTTTGATGACGTCTGCATTCATAAAGTGTTACCATAGTTAGACATGGATTTGAATGGATGGAATAATATGTACTGAAAAAATAACATGTTGTAATATACTTGCCCCTTCCTGGGACATATCTCCACCATGGGAGTGACCGCTTCCATCAATTTCTTGCCCCTCTTCAGATGCTAATAGCATCTGCAAGTTTAAAAATTATAAACATTAGCGATCTATAAAGGAGTGTACAGTAAGAAATTTAAATAATTCGAACAAGATTCAGTCATAACCCATGTACTTACATTCTTCAAGTAATTGTAAATTCCACCTTGGACTATGTCATTGATATCAACATCTCCAGCATCACATTCTAAGTGGGGTTCCTGCAACTTCAAAAATTGTAAATATTAGACAATTTAATAAATTAATCAAGACTAACACATGCATTAACAAAATTATATGTAATAACAAAATGACAAGTGTTTAAATATTACCTCAATGGTGGTTCTTTGGGCCTCAGGTACAACCACACAGGGTGTAGTACCACCCCCGTGAGAGGCATCAATCTCCTGCAAGAGTAAATATTTCATATATTACGAATCTTTTAATATGTTACATATAGTATGGAACAATTAAAAATTGAACAATAACAGAGTTTTAAAACAATGTCCTTACCTGACCACCAGTCATCGTAGTGGTACCATGTCTTGGTCCAGGACCATAATAGGATCCCCCACACAATGTGCAGACGTGTGGCTCGTTCTAAGGTACATGGGATGTCGGTCTATCCCCACCAATAGATGTCCCTCCACCAACAGAAGCTGGTGGTTGTACACCAGCAGAGGAAGAGGTCTCTCTCTGGTCAATAGTGGTCGTGTGTCGAGAGACCATCTCAGCTAGAGTAAAAAATGCCTCCTGTGTCTGGGCAACCATGTCATGTGCTGGAGAGATGTCTGCCCTTGGTAGCGGGGCATGGGGTGCAGGTATCTATGGATTGGCATCTCTATGCCTAGCATGGGGTCAGTGTTGGAGCATCCCCCTACCAAGTCCCTAGAAGGCCAACATGTCAAAATAGTTACCATGTTTCCCCATCACAAACTCTGCATACAATTTTTGGAGGAAGTACATCGGTACTTCCCTATTGTTATGAGGGGGAATGTGAAAAACCATGTACCACCTATCCATCCAAATGTCTTTGATGGGTGGAAAGGTGCACCACTCAATAGAAATATGTGGTGTGTTGATCTTTGGAATGTCATCCGTCCCAGGCATTCTAAACAATGAATAGATGTGTTGTTTTGTTATTTTGAGCTTTTTTACCTCGTTGTAACTTAACCCATCAACATATTGTTGTCTTTTCCTCTCCCTGTAAGATGTAATGCTATACAAAGCATAATTCGATCTTGCGATTGTATCAACAATAGACAACAAAGAATCTGACAAGGAGCAGTGGAGCTCATCTCCACCCCTCCAAGCAGAACCAATCTCTCTTAAACGGGCAATAAGCCTCAGTATCTCGCATTGTTATCCATAGTAGCCACTGTAATCATAAATACAAATAAAATATCATTAGAAATATAAACACATGATATAATGACATATCTAAGCACTAAAAACTGTATAACTAATGACATATAAACTAAATCTATCATGTAAATTTAAAAATTGATCTTGAATTTTACAGTAAAGAATAAACATTTAACATTTTTTTCATTTCATATTTATGTCCTAAATTCAAGTATTAATTCCAATTTTTAAGTATGCATGTGTACATAAAGTGTCTTGAGTGGATATGTTGATTGCGAAGCTCCTCTAGCTTATTTTAAGGCTTGGATTATGAAGTTTCGTCAAAATTGTGAGGTGCTGACTATTGCCTTTGCAGGACCAGCTCCCAGATTGCGGGTAGAGGAAACAACTAGACCCTAGAATAGGTGGCATAATGTGTTGTTGATGAATAAAATCCCAGTATAGGAAACGATTTTGTTAGATATGTAATTATTTGCTGCAGTATGATGTTTTTTGGACTCCAAAGTCTATTTAGCAGGTCTTTATGGATTTTATGGTTGCAAGGGTTCCACTGGATTATATCATGTATGATAGTATGTGATTGGCATGTTTAATCAAATACAACAACCTACCTATGTATCTTCACGTTCATAGAGTCTATTGTTGAACTTTGTTGTCTTGACCTTAACCAAAAAGTACCCTTCGTTTAAGACGAAATATTTGTTAAAAGCATGGGAAGCTTCTATACCTTATTTTAACACTTGGATTGGGAAGTTTTATCAAAACTATAAGGTGTTTATTGATGTTCTTGGAAGAGAAACTTCGAGAAGTCTCATAAAAATTATAAGGTGTTTATTGATGTTCTTGGAAGAGCAACTTCGATATTTCGGATAGAGGCAAGGGATTTACCTTGTTTGTTTATGTATTTTAGGGGAATATATGAATTCTAGTTGATTTTTTTTAGTTGTATGCAAGCTTGAAACATAATTGACAAACTTTGCATATTTGTTAATTTTGGTTTGGATTCACAATAGTGAAGTTCGTTTGTTTTTTATGAGTTAATCGGGGTTTTGGTTTACATTGGGCATGTAAATTACTTATGCAAACTTGCAATGTGCTTGAAAAACTTTGCATATTTGTGGATTTTGGTATGGATTCACAAGGATCCTTGTGAATATGCATATGGAAATAGTTAAATTCATTTGTTTTTTGAGTTAATCGGGGTTTTGGTTTCCATTGGGCATGGGAATTTCGGGTATGAATTTTGGTAAATAATCAAAATTATTTAATTTTTATGATTAAATTGGGGAATTTGTTTCAATTGGCCAATTACATCGGGGTTCTTATTTCCATTGGCCAATTCCATTGGGGTTTTTGTTTCCATTGGCCATAATTTAATTTATTTTGGTTTAATTTTTCAATCTAGGGCAAATAAATTGATGAACAAAGAGAAAAAAACATGAAAATAAATGAGGAAAATACGTCACAAATAGGAGGTTTATCCAAAGGTGGAGATGGAGGGATTTGGCACACCCAAAAACGCGTTTGCCTAGTCGAGATTTGCTCCAAAGTTGTCCAATAGCCGCGCGATGAGGAGAAAAAGACAACCTCGACCTATCTAAAAAAAAATAGGCTTTTGAAATCGTGGCTCCATTTTAGTGAACAAAATCGCGTGCGTGATTTTGTTCACTAAAATGGAGGCATGATTTGATTAAATAAAATGGAGGTGCAATTTGTTTTACTATCCTAATTGGCATGCTTGTTGGCAGCCTTGGGACTAGGCTTGGCAGATTCGGGATTTCTTGGGATGATTTCTTTTTTTGGATCAAGAGTGATTGACTTCACTCCACCATTGCATCTAAAAGGTCCCTCAACTTCTTACACACACCGAGAAGCATTTCTAGTCTGTCTATATATATAGAAGAAGAAGATTGTAAATCAATTAGTGAAAAAGAGACAATAGAGAAGAGAAGATTCAAGAGCCCAAGCTCTGTGTGTTTTGGAAAGTGTTGAGAAGAGAAGATTGAGCCCAAGCGGTAAAACATCCCCATAAATTTCCAAGTTTGTATTTGCGGCAATAGTTCTTTGTTATATCGCGAAAAGAAAAGATATATAAATCCATAGTTTATGGCTGAATGAATGCTTTATTTAGCAACACATCTTTCCCACAATTACTTGAGTAAATGTAGTTTACATATACCATTTAGTGAAAAACACAAAGAATCCATAAATATCTCACTGTGTAAAAGTTTAAGTTTTTACGACATATTGCTTGACACAAGGCTTACTTAATGTTTAGTTATATGATATTGTGAGTATGCCGCAATATAGTTTTGTCGAGTTTTACCCCAAGTTACTCGTTGGTGAAAAGTGTTTTTCATATTATAAGTCTTTAGACTAAGAAATATCCTCTCGAATTTTGACTAAAAGTGGCCAGGTTGAAGTGGGAGTTGGTCGATATCAAAAGTGTGTCAAGTGTAAATATTGTCGAGGTAAAAAGGTTTCAGGTCAAAATTCCATAAAAGTGTCTCGACCAAAAGTGGTCCGTTGAAGACTTGTCGGTCACAGTAAAAAATTGTTGAAGTATTTTGGTCGAAGATTAGCTACTCGAAGAACTTGTTGAAGTTCAACCTGTCTAAGTTCTGGTCGAAGATGTATCCATCAAGTAAAGAGAGCTCGAGTCTCCCATGATTTTGTGCAAGTCCAAAAGTAGAAAATTAAGGAAAATTTCTTACTGCATAGTAACCCAAGTTAACCATTGCAACAGTCTCACAAATTTTTTCCAAGATCTGGTATCAGAGTGGGTTTGGGAAAGAAATCTTGTCATAAAAAAAATGTCTCTAAGGAAAATTAAAATATATGGCTTCCACTTCTGGTGCACACATCTCAAGTTTGCAAACTCCAATATTCACAGGAAAGAAGTATGAATATGTGTATCTAATTCACAATGAAGGCTTTGTTCAGAGGTCATTATGTATGGGAGATAGTCCAAAATGGCCATACAGAACCAACAGATCAGACAACATATAATAATCTAATGCAAGCTAAGAAAAATGCCTTTAGAGAATAGAGGAAGAAAGACATAAATCCTTTGTTCTAAATACACCAAGACGTGCATGAAAGCATACTCCCAAGAGTAGCAACAACAAATACTGCTAAGCAGGCATGGGATACATTGAAAACCACCTATCAAGGCTTGGACAATGTAAATACTTCTAAGTTGCATATTCTTAGAAGATATTTTGAATCTCTGTGAGTGAAAGACATAGAGTGAGTAGACTCATTCTACGCTCAAGTTGTTGGTCTGATAAATTAGTGATTGGGGCAACTCCATTCGAAGCACTGCATGGGCATAAGCCCAATGTCTCTCACTTAACAGTTTTTGGTTCCAAATCTTGGTCTAGAATACCCATTGATTAGAGAAAGGCCTCCCAAGCCCAGAGTAGTGAATGTATACAACTAGGAATGCTAAAGATGCAAAAGCATATAATTTGATGGAACTTGCAACTAGGAAATGCTTCATTGAGCGAAGTGTTCAGTTTGAAGAAGACCGTTGTTTTATCTACCACCATCTGAAGCACAATAAGGTATAACCACTCTTCCACTACCTTTTGATGATAACGTTCTCTCACATGTTTCAGATTGAGATGAAGAGGAACAAGATCAACATGATCTTGGTATTGAGGCTGCACCTCACGAGATTATAGATCCAGATCCATCTCCCATCCCAAAATATCATTGCTGCAGCTGGGGATGGTGTTGGGAATCTAGAAGACAGAAGGAGAACAAGGTCCTAGTATTAGAATGCGCATGTTGCTCTCTCTCTCTGAGATGATGCTACACAAAAGAACCATACTACTGCATAGTGCTTTAAATTCAACAGCTTTTTTGCAAGTTATTTCCCAAAGAGGATTATTTTTCTCCTTAGAATAGCTTGTATTTCATGTTCCTGCTTATTTTGAGGGGGGGGGGGATTTTCCCTGAGGTTTTTCCCTATTTCCTTAGTTTTTAAAGCAGATTTTTAATTCTTTTAGATTGTAATGGGTGACCTTTGGCCTTGTTTCTAGGGCTTGCAGTTGTCCAAGTTAGGATTAAGGGGGGGTGTTAGGATTTGTAATCATCACTTGTCCAGATATAATCTATTAGATCATTTTACTAACTTAGAAGTCATTTGATAGAGTTTGGTGCCACTGGTGCCGTTGGTGCCACTAGTATGCCCCATTGGTGCCATGAGTGTGCCATTTGGGTGCCACTGGTGCCAATCCCTACACTTTAGGAGCCAGTTCGAGTGCCACCACCAAACTCCATCACTTGGTTGTAGTTGGTAGGTAGTTATGCTAAGTTATGCTCCAGTTAGATGTCCTTCAACTCAGTTAGGGCCAGTCTTGCATGGTTGCATGAGGGTAGGCGTCATTTCTCACCTACCTCATGAGTTTTATTGGTTTAACTCATTGAGAGTTTTACTCGTTTAACTAATTGAGAGACTGAATTAGATATCTAGAGTTAGACTAGTGAGCTCTGATAGTGATTTAGACACTTCTAGTTAGCTAGTGAGTCATGTTTGAGTTGGTAGATTCGAATCTTATCCACATGATTCCAGTTCTCCTTATTGTAACATTGTTGTATACTCGTGGGATTAATGAAGATTAATGTTCTAATTTACTGATCAATTATGATTTGTTTTCTCTCAAATTTGTCTTCTTCAGCGTATATTGTTCGTATATTGTTCATTCATTTTCGATGCATAATTAAACCTTTCAATTGCACTCATTTCCTGTAGATTAATGGTTCAATAATTCAAACAAATGATACTAGATATCACTTCATAAGAGAAGAAGGTGTAAACAATGGTGAAGTTCCTGTAGAGTATTGTGAATTGATTGATGAATTGGTTGACATATTCACAAAGCCATTGACAAGAGATATTTTTGAAATTAATTGAGATAACTTAGACATTGTAAAAGTTGAAGCAATCAGTGGTCAAAATTAAGGGGGAGTGTTAGAAACTATAATTAACTCGGGCTAGTCTTACTTAGAAGTTCATTTCTATTATTAATAGTTCAGTTTAATTTTAGTTGATTAGCATGCACACATGAGTTAGCTTAGGTTTTAACAATTAAATTTATAAACACATGCTTCCTATTCTATGGTATTTGCACAAAGTAGATCTTCAGTGTTTATCAATAAAGATAGCAAAGCCACATCTTTGTGTTTTATATCTATGCCTCCATTCTTCATGAAAGGGATCAAATCTCTTGAGGTGAAAACTTTTCAAAAGTTTCAATTTAAAAAGGATTTTAACCTCAAAAATTTGATCCTTTTACCAAGTTAACTCTATTTTTAGCATATATTTACACTTCTCCCTTTCATAATAAGATGCATGAAGCAAAATAAACATATTTATAACCTACTTCAAAATCTAGCCACTAAAATTTAAATTAACAATATACTAACCAACCCACAATATAAGCCAACATAAATGAATCCCCTCTGATAACAAATGCAGTAGCATAAACAAACTTGGATGGACTAACAACTGAATGCCTTTGGTGACTAACTTCAAAGTCGAGGACCTGAACTCTAAATTGGCAATGCACATACCAATGTACAGTAAGAGACAATCTAAATGAGTCAGGTCGAAAAGCAATTGCAGAATCATAAAACGACGCAATGCATATTATAGATACCATAGGATCTTGGAATATTAAAGGCTTATTCATGAAAGTTAATTCTATCTTATAACTGTGATATTATAAATCCAACAATAACAGCTTATGGCCTTCGTTGTCTTGTGTTATCAGCCTTTGCTTAAAGTTATTAAACTGCAGTAAACAATTCAGTTTTTGGTGTTTGATGTATTCTAAACATTATAAAACTTTTATAATTATCATCATCTAAATTTATTTATACAATCTTTGCTTTAATTTTTTATTATTATTTAAATTGTAGCTTTGAGTATATAAATAAAATCAGTTTCTCAAAAAGCTTTATTCTATTTGAATCGTAACTGAGATCTACCATTTCCATAATATTTATGCCAAAAGTAATGGCCACTACCATGTTTATAAAAGGGCCTACGTTGTCTTGTGTTATCAGCCCTTGCTTAAAGTTATTAAACTGTAATAAACAATTCAGTTTTCGGTATTTGAAGTATTCTAAACATTATAAAACTTTTTATATTTATCATCATCTAAATTTATTTGTATAATCTTTGTTTTAATTTTCATTATTTAAATTGTAAATTTAAATATATAAATAAAATCAGTTTTTCAAAAATCTTTATTCTATTTGAATTGTACAATTTTAATAACTGATATATGCCATTTCCATAAAATCTTTATTCTATTTGAATTGTACAATTTTAATAACTGATATATACCATTTCCATAATATTTGCGCCAAAAGTAATGGCAACTACCATGTTTATAAAAAGTAAATGCTTCATAAATGAATGGAATGAGAGTTAAGTAAGTTATTGTAAGAAAGTGAAAAGATTGCTTATCAAAGGAAGCAGTGTCTTGAGATATAAGAATGCTCTTTTACAATGAGTACTTGGAAGGAGAGATGATTGGATCTTGACATGTAAAGTTTTTTTGATTTTGTTTTGTATAATAGTTGTTAATATCTTTCTATGAAAGACTGTTCTATTAAGCCTTATTTTAATCTTCTTGCTCACTGGTTTTGAACTGTTTTTTTTTTAAATTTTGTTTTGTATAATAATTGTTAATATCTTTCTATAAAAGACTGTTCTATTGGGCCCTATTTTAACCTTCTTGCTCACTGGTTTTGAGCTGTTTTTTTTTGGCACTTTTGCTGCCATATGTAGAAGGATACCCATTTTCTATTGTGCTACCTATACAGAATGTGGAGAGTCTTTCTAAAAAGATTAGATTGAGAGGTAAAAGTTTTTCTTCAGCCCAGTTTGTATGTATATGGCCAATATTGATTTATATGCCCGCTAGGCTAATCAGTTAAAAAAAACCTGACTTTTCTTTTTGAAAAAAAAAACAGACTGCACAGAAATAGCTTGGAAAGCACTAACATAAAGTTAATTTACTCTAAAAAAAGATATTATACTTTCCATACTCAATAATCGGAAGATGCTTCAATGTGTCGTTTTAATATTCGCAAGACACAAATAAAAGACAATATCAGGTAAACAAAAATTGCAGCGTGGTTTTCAACTCTATTTTATTTTCCAGGTCTATGTTATCTACAAGATTAGGTCATTACAGATCATTCTTGCTCATTCCATTTTGTCTTACCTCCAATTTTTCAAATCAGCGGATATTATTTATTGCATTATCGAGACTTCGAGTGTTTGTTTGTTCGTGCGACTCGTAATACCATGCCTTCGCTTTTAAAAAGGAATTCCAGCTGGTTCGGCTTTCAGTTCAATACAGAGAATGACAATGGTGTGTTGAAGCAGTAAATCGATTGGAGTTTATCATGACTAGTTCACTCCATTCTTGCATAGGCTTTAGTTTGAGAATTCTATTGATGGAGTATCGATTTGCTTGGGCAAAAATATTGTGTGGTTTCTGTCAATTTTTTTTAGTGGCTTCAGGCAAGATGTTTTTGAAGAAGCAATATATAAATCTAGACCTGGTGCTGGTTCCAACGGGTATTTTTTTCTTGGTAGCCTACCATGTCTACCTTAAATACATAATCATCAAGTACCCGAATTCTACCGTTATAGGATTCGAAAATGGCAACAAAATAGTCTGGTTGCAACAGATGATGAAGGTAATAATTACACAATTAATACTGATTTTTCTACTGTTTTTCACTGGATTCATCTTTTATTTTTAGTTATTTTGCTAGGGTTTTGAATCCAGAATCTGACTGTAGGATATGCCGAAGAATACCAGACTGGCTCTTTCAGTAATATCAAACAATTTATCTTCTGCAACGTCTCTTGCCAGTCTCTCCATAACAATGAGCTCTTTCATCCGTACCATAGTCGGAATCGGCAAAACAAGTAGCAGCAGCGCCACCTCAAAAGGGCTGGTAAATGAAATAATCTTTGGAGACAATGGTGCCATAACGTCTTCTATCAAATATGGGAGCCTGCTGGTTTGTTTCATGGTAGCCTTTATATCGCATGTACAGAGCATGCGTTACTACATTCATCTGAGCTTTCTCCTCAGCACGCCCAATTCAAGTGTTCCTGCTTGTTACATTGAGAAGCGGTGATCAGAGCGAGTAATTTATGGTCTTTGGGATTAAGGGCTTATTACTTTGCGTTTCCGCTTCTGCTGTGGATCTGCGGCCCCATACTCATGTTTGTTTTCTCACTGGGCATGATCTCTTTTCTGTACTTTCTTGACTCTACAGATGATCCTATCCCTCCTTTTGGAATCAAGTCTTCGTCTAAGATTATGGAAGGCCACGGATAAGATATTGGTCGTGGGATCGAATTCAACCGAGGCAATAATAACATCTTGGACAGCTTGGTGGAATTGCAATGAATAAAATCCCGGCCATCTCATCGTCAAGGTTATTAATGCTTATATTGCGTCATGATTTTGTGTCCTAAATTACTCTTTATAATATAATTTAGGGTTATAATTTTGGTGTAAATTAACTGATCAATTATATCTATATTTGTTTTTCAGTAAAATACTTGGTATAAATAGTTGAAATATTTTAGTATTAATAGTTGAAATTGCAGTTTTAAGGTGTTAGAATTGTATAATTTGAGTAGCAAATTCTGAATCCATTTTTATAATCAAATTTACAATTTAAATTATTAAATTACAATTTAAAAAAAATAACAAATTTTATCTCATTTTTATAATTTAAAGCTTTTCAATAAAAAACAATATTAAATAAATAATTAAAAAATCCAAGGTACACAATTTTTTCACTAAACGTTTCAAAATGAAACCATTTCATCCGTAGTGATTCTAGTTAATTAAAAAAACAATAAACTGCTTATCTGTCACTATGAATTAAAAATAAAACAATACACAACTTAACTATGTTAGTATATATATCTTTTGATTGCTTATAAAATCTTAAAAGTTGAAAATCACTATGGATATTTTTTGATATCACTATGCATATTTAACTATTAAAGATAAACATACATGTATAGATCCATAAGATGAACATACATGCATAGATCCATAAGTAGTACTTTGCCATCCAAATTTTATGGTCTCAAGTATGCCCAAAAGGTGGTTGAATAGATCTAGTGCTTTTTTAATGTTGCTTAAGAAGAAGAATTCATGTTGTGCTTTGGATGATGATATTTAGTGGTTCTTTTTGTGTTGGAGACATTTACCTTCATACTCACTCCTTCGGTCAAATTGGCCTAGTTAAACCACTATCCTAAGTTTAATTGACATTAGTGGAGCATTAATTACCATCATCCCAGTCACTCCCATGCCTACCTACAGTCAAGGAGGCTAACTTAGCCTTCTCCTACAGTCAAGGAGGCTAACTGGAGCACTCCAGGGTGATCTGTGTGACATTCATGCACCTAATTGCTAACTAGTGGTTACTTTTAGTTCAACCAATCAGTTACAGTCAGTTAAGGCGCCTCCATTCATTAAATATATTATTTAATGATTATTTATTATTATTTTAATGAACTGGAGTGAACAAGGCGCCTTCACCAACTTCTGATGGTCAGTTCAGCTTCAGTTAACCTCATAAGGGTTTATTGGAGTCATGCAGTACCAGCACTTGATGATTGGATTGCTATGACATGTGTTTGATCTCCTTCAGTTGAGATTCAGTCATTTATTGCCCTCCAATTTCAGTTAGGTTTTGGTGAGTCAATTAGGGTTTTGGTCAAGTGGTTAACTCAGTGAGATTGCATGGCAAAGAGTCAGTTAAGCTAGACTCACTCACTGAATTTGAATTGTCCCTTAGGTATTCGAATTCTTCATGGAGTTAAGCTATTGCTATGCATGGAAATTGTAATCCTTTATTGTTTATATAATATACAGAGAGGAAACCTATTTGGTATTCCAGTTATTTCCAATTCATGAGTATTTTGTTAATAATTCTTTGATGATTTTGATTCCTAGTTCCTAGATCATGTGCAAGAATTAATATGGTATCAGAGCATACGGCGGGACAAAGATCAATCTCTCAAAAACAAGATTTTTGACAGATTTCTCCATGAAATGTGAGCAATAGCTCAATCCGACCTTATTTTTCCCTTTATGTTTTGATTTTCAGGTTTCTACAGGTGAAGCATTCGCTACAAGCAAATCCAGATGGCCTCCTTAGTACCTTTGTT
The DNA here is from genome assembly GCA_001517045.1 of Pseudotsuga menziesii. Taxonomy (NCBI): domain Eukaryota; kingdom Viridiplantae; phylum Streptophyta; class Pinopsida; order Pinales; family Pinaceae; genus Pseudotsuga; species Pseudotsuga menziesii. The sequence continues at coordinate 202,202 of LPNX010600197.1, forward strand.
GACTCCATACAATTTCCACACATGGAAACTCAAAATGGAGCATCAGCTGAAATGCAAAGGACTCCATAGAGTCACCATGGACACTGAAGATGAGCCTGGATCCGCCATAGAAAAATCAAGATTCTTGAACAAGAAGGATGAAGCCTTCGATTTCTTATGCCTCTCTATTTTCGATGACCTTCTCTTCCATCTTACGGATTTGAAGACACCTACAGAAATATGGGACAAATTGGAATCTCTGTATCAACTTGAAAATGAACTCATGTCTCTCCAACCTTCCAATTTCGAGACTCTGAATGATTTCTTTACAAAGTTCAAGCATACTGTTTTTCTTCTGAAGCAATGCAAAGTGGAGAAGGAAGATGATCAGCTCATCCTAGCCATCCTCTCCAAACTCGGGGCTGATTATTCAGTTTTTGTTTCTACATTCCGTGCGGGGAAGCTCACAACTCCCGGATGGAAGATGCCTACACTCAATGCCTTCATTGAGTCCCTAACTAGTGAACATGACAAGCTTGTCCAGATGGGGATCATCCGATCTTCCCGAGACCAAGCCCTCCATGTCACGGGGCCCAAAGATGTGAAGGGTAAAGGAAAGCAGCAAAAAAATCAGAAAACTAAATTTGATACTCCAAAGCCTAGACTTGAAAATCAGCAGCATGATGAATCTTTCGGTTCAAGGAAGAACAAAGGAAAAGGGCACAATGGGAAAGAAAGAGTCAAGTGTTCTTACTGCGGGAAGGGTTTTCACCCTGAACATGCCTGCATGAAGAAAAAGCTTGATGAAGCAACCTCTCTTCTTGAAAGGAATCACATCAATCTTCCAGAGAGCTTTTGAAGGAGAGATCACCAAGATCGGGAACCACAACATGAGAAAGGTCATGCCCTCATGGCAAGCACTTTGAAGTCAAAATCACTACTGATTGACAGTGGAGCTTTAAATCACATGATGGTTGAAAAAGACTCATTTTCATCCTTGGAGACCAACAAATCCATCCCCATCCACTTGGGAGATGACTCCACCATCATTTCCAAAGGACAAGGTACTGTAAATCTAGAAAATGGTTCTTTTTCTAATGTTTTGTATATACAATCTATAGCAGCAAATATTCTTAGTGTCTATCAGATGACACATACATGAATGCCTAAGAGAGTCTCTTTTATCCCAAATGATGTTGAGATAACAGAAATTGCATCCGGGAAACTCATTGCAAAAGGCCATGCAAATCATCATGCAAAAGCCTATGAGTTCTCTCACTTTGTTGTGGATGCAAAGCCCACCGCTTTGCTAACTCATGGAAATGAGGTTAGTAGGTTGTGGCATGAAATGTTTGGCCATCTTAATTTCAAATATTTTCAGCAATTACAGAAAAATTCCATGGTTGAAGGTCTCTTAGTCATCAAGGCAACCACGGGGGTCTGCAAAGGCTGTGTGATTGGAAAACACCCTGAGCACAAGTTTGATCAGGGGAAGGCAAAACGAGCTACAAGCATATTGGGGCTGATACATTCTGATATTAGTGGTCCAATGCCTGTCACATCCATGAATGGATCAAGGTACCTCCTTACCTTTATTGATGATTTTTCCAGGTATACATGGGTTTTCTTTCTCAAACAGAGATCAGAGGTATGTGAAAAACTTTCTGAATTGAAGGCCTTGATCGAAAATGCCTCTGGGCTTAAGATCAAGATATTGAGATCTAATAATGGAGGGGAGTATGTCAGTAATGAGTTGCTGTACATTTGCTCCCAAAGTGGTATTCCCAACATTCAATTCCCTACACTCCCCAGCAGAACGGAGTAGCGGAAAGGAAGAAATGGTCTCTCAAAGAGATGACCACCTGTATGTTGGAGTCAAAGAAGCTTGCTGCAAATTTGTGGGTTGAAGCCATGCATGCTGCAGCATACGTTTAGAATAGGGTGCCACATTCATCAGTGAAAGGAAATACTCCTTTCAAAGCATACTTTGGACACAAGCCAGATGTGTCAAACCTACGGGTGTTTGGGTCCACTGCATGGGCCCAGATTTCGCTTGATAAAAGAAGGGCTTTGCAACCGCAGAGCATAGAATGTCTGTTTATTGGATATCCTGATGAATATAAAGGATTCAATCTACTGGATATCAAGACCAAACAGATCATCATTGAGAGAAGTGTCAAGTTCGATAAGCCTCTTCAGGAGGTGGAACTAATGGAGGAGAAAACTGCTGAAATTCCTTCCTATTCCACTGAATATTTGGATGATGAAATTGGGGGTGATGACCTTGATTTGGATCCTCTGATTTCTGATATCAGTGTGCAGCAAACATCAGATACTGAATCAGAACCTGAAGTGCAAAATCATCTTCCTACATGGGCCCAACAGACACTCTCCTCCGCAGGAGACAACATTGGAAATCCGGATGATCCAAGGAGAACCCGGTCTGATTTCCAAAGAGTAGGTATCGCACTCTCTTGTTCTGATATTTTGCTGTCCGAAACTTGCTATTTGATGATTAGTTCAGATCCAAAATCCTACTACCATGCTCGGAAGGATACGAGATGGCAAGTTGCCATGGATGAAGAGATGAATTCTCTTCAGAAAAACACTACTCTGGAGCTAGTTTCTCTTCCTCCGGGAAGGAAATTGGTTCAATGCAAGTGGGTGTTTCAGACAAAGGTTTCTGCTGATGGAAGCACCTGAAAATTTAAGGCAAGGCTGGTAGCAAAAGGTTTCTCTCAGGTCCAAGGAGTGGACTACCATGAGACCTTTGCACCGGTTGCAAAAATGTACTCCATCTGCCTTGTTTTGGCTATTTCCGCATCCAAGCACTGGGAGGTGCATCACATGGATGTTAAGTCAGCCTTTCTACATGGAGATCTTCATGAGGAGATATACATGAAGCAGCCTGAGGGCTACATCACTGATCCATCTTTGGTTTGCAAGCTAAAGAAGTCACTATACAGGTTAAAACAGGCCCCAAGAGAGTGGTATTCCAAGATGGATGCTTTCCTTCTCTCGCAAAACTTTCAGAGATGTAGATCAGATCCAAATGTTTATTTACAGCAGCATGATGGTCATACTATTATTATTGTTTTATATGTTGATGACTTACTGATCATATGTAGCACAATTGCCTCCATTTCAGCCATCAAAACTGCTCTCCACAATGCCTTTGAAATGAGTGATTTGGGGCTTCTAAAACAATTTTTGGGGCTCGAAATCGAGCAAAATTCTGATGGGATTATGGTCACTCAGTCAAAATACATTTCAGACCTGTTAGTCAAGTTTAACATGGATGAATGTAGGCCTGCACCATTCCCTTTCCTTTCAGGGATCATCCTTGAAGAAGGAAAAAGCACACCTCCCATGGACTGCACTATCTATCGACAGCTGATTGGTAGCTTGTTGTACTTGACACATTCTAGGCCTGATATTTGTTATGCCGTGAATGCTGTATCAAGATACATGCAGCAGCCTCATGATCTTCATTGGAAGGAAGCCAAGAGGATCCTCCAGTACATTCAGGGAACCAGGACCTACGACATTCACTATGCAGCAGACTCCGAGCTAGAGCTGGTTGGATACACAGATTCTGATTGGGCGGGTGATTCTATTGATTGAAATTCAACTTTCAGATATGTATTCATGTTTGGTGGTGGCCCCATTTGCTGGTCAAGCAAAAAGCAGGTTGCCATAGCACTATCTTCAGCAGAGGCCGAGTATCGAGGAGTGGTGAATGCTTGCATCCAAGCAGTTTGGTTGCAAGGCATTCTTTCAGAGTTTGATCTTAGTAGTACTTTGTCCACTGTTCTCTTCTGTGACAACCAGAGTGCTATTAAGATATCCACGGATCCAGTTACCAGGTAGAGGACCAAACATGTAGAGATTCACATGCACTACATCAGGGAGCTAGTGCATGACATGACTATCATTCTGCAATACTGCCCGACTGATGAGCAGATTGCAGACATCTTCACCAAGACCTTTTCAGAAAATAAGTTCACTTACCTCCGTTCACTGTTGGGGGTGA
>LPNX010600204.1:11535-37934 GCA_001517045.1 Pseudotsuga menziesii
TTCAGTGCATGAAAAGGAATAATGGTTCGAGTACTCCTAGAACAAAAAACAATGATGAACCAACGCAGAGGAAAGATGCATGAGCGAAGAAGGATGCAAATTCGGTATCCGTTGGAAAGGATATCGGTTTAAACGAAATTCCAGGGTACCTGTCACTAGCCTTGGTAGGACGATTCTGCGAGAAATCAGTCGATGAAGCAGCATTGTGTGGTTGGATGGATGATAATTGGAAATATCACCTGAAACAAATGTCATTATTTCACATATTATCTCGTAGTTTGGATCCTTTTCAGGGTAAAAATGGAAGAAGACAAACATAAGTTGATGGATACTTCATGGAAGTGGGGGCCCTCAGGGCTAATATTGAAAAGGTGGTAGGTGGATTTCGAAGCAGATAGATAACTGTAGAATGTTCAGAAAGTCTGGGCCATCTTCCCTAAACTTTTGATGATGTTCTGGCAGAAAGAAATATTGGAAGAAATTGGTGAAAGAATTGGTAGGTTTGTCTCATTAGAAGATAATTGAGAACAAAAAGTGGACAGGAGATGTGCAAAAATATTGGTGGAGGTGGATATAAGGGATGGATTGTACAAAGAAATCCTGCTGGAATTGCATGATAGCACATGGAAACAACTCTTGTATTATTGGAATATCCCCTTTCATTGTTTTGCATGTAGACAGGTTGGTCATATAATAAGGGATTGTCCTAAAACTTCTGCGAGTCATGTTCAGCATAAGAAAATATGGGTTAAAAAGATTGAACATAATTGTATGGGAGATGGGTGCTACATTGAAAAAGGGGAAGGTGGCGGGTCGCAGCTTGAAGTGAATTCAGCAGAGATGGATACTCGACCCAATACTGGTAAGAATGAACCCTCTCTCAAAACACTCCCTTTTGTCACTAATTTGAATGCTATGGTACTTGACATTGATCATTCTACCACGAATAATAATGAGGTTAAGGAAGGAGTAGTCGAAATTCCCATGAAAACTGGAACTGTGACACTTGTGCTGGAATAGGGGAAGGAGGAAAAATATGTAAGCCTAAAAAAGGCCCCTAGTGATGTGGCAATGTCTCGGAAGGAGAATAAAGAACCCCCCTTTTGGGTAAAGCAAAACAATTATAATACAAGATCCAAAACAACTTTAACGGGGGGAGGGGAGCCAGCGTCAAAGGGAGGGCTAGCCCTAGATACGATGCTAAAGGTAATCCTTGGTAGTAAATCACAAATTTTGAAAGCCAAAACCCTAGTAGAATTAGAGATCAAAACTAGGAGACAAGAAACAATAAAAAGGGCCCTTATAGCAGGGATAGTCCAGTCCAGGGTTCCCTGATGCTCTGTCTATCATTCAACACTAGAGGGTTAGGGAGCTCTCCAAAATTAAACGCTCTCAAAAGGATGATCACAAGTATAAAACCCTTGGTCATCCTATTACAGGAAGCGATGTTGGAAGGAACCAAAGAGATCAAAATCTTAGAAATTTGGCTTAAAAACTTGTCCTTTGCTTACATAAGTTCAGAAGGTTGCTCAGGGGGACTGCTAACAGCCTGGAGCCCTGAATTATTGGAAATCAAGATTGAAAGGTATGGGACGGTGTTAAAAATAGTGTTGGAAGACAAAAACTCTGGGGGAACCTTCACACTTTTCAATGTTTATGGACCATATCAGAATAGAAGAAACTTCTGGGAGTCCTTCTTCTCCTAAGGGTTATTAGAACCCAGAAACGTGGTTATGGGAGGAGATATGAACCTTTCTTTATTAGAAAGAGAAGTTTGGGGCTCGTCAGTGAGATTGGATAGTTTAAGCAATTTCTTCTTGACCAATTTTGAATCCAAAGGATTGGTATATGTTCAGCCATTAAAAGTGGAACCAACCTGGAATAACAATAGAAGTGTGGAGCAATCAATCTATAAAAGGTTGGGTAGATTCTTGATATCAGAAAACTTGATGTTGGGACCACTCACAGCAAAAACTTCGGTGGAGGTTGGAGGGTTATTATATCATCTTCCAATTATTCTGCCGTTGGAAAAAAAAGAGCTTAAACTTGCTCCTCCCTTTAAGTTCAACCCTTCTTGGCAACAAGAAGACGAGTATAGGAAAATAGTGATGGACACATGCTCTCATTTAGATGACAGTTCCATAGACTCCTATTTGAAATAGTTTTCATATAATATTATAAGAACAAAAAAGGAGTCAAAAAAATGGGCAAAGATTTGCATTGTTAGACAACATGGTAAGCTCAAGGAAGTGGAGGCCAAATTGAAGACAATTTACAGTCACAATAGCTTAAGAACGTTCACATAGCAGGAATTGCATGATGTACGATAATGTGAATTAAAACAGGGAGATTTAATGACAAAAGAAGAATGGATTTGGAGGTTAAAAATTAGGTCCATTTGGATTGATGAAGGTGATAACAACACCAAATTTTTTCACATGTTCGCCTCACACGGAATAAATGTTAACACAATCTCGACAATCAAGGATGAATATGGAAACATGGTTAAATAGTTTAAGGAAAAGGCAAAGGCTGCGAAGAGGTTTTAGTGGTTTTTTAAAAACATCTTCACATAACCATAAGGAATCCCTATACATGATATTTTAAGGGTCTTAAGATTCTTTACGAACATGGTAAATGACGAGATGAATAAGATCCTGGCAGAGGAGGTAACGAAAGAAGAGTTGGAAAATATAGTTCAATCCTTTCAAAAAGGTAAGGGCCTAGGCCTTAATGGATTCACAGTATAATTTTATCAAGGCTTTTATGGTTTATTAAAACATGATCTGTTGAAGGTAGTAAGGGAATCTCAAAGAGCAGGGAAGGTTCTAGGAGCACTTAATACAACCTTTTTAGCCCTAATCCCTAAAAAACAAAAGTCTTCTTCCTTTGAGGACTTCAGACCAATCTCACGCTCCAATATAGCATACAAAATTATAGCTAAAATCGTATCTCAACGTCTAAAGTTGATTCTCAGCAATATTTTTTCTAAAGAACAATTCGGGTTCCTTTTCAACTGACAGATCCATGATGTGGTATCACTGGCTTAAAAGGCAATCCACTCCATTAATAAGAACAAAAGCAAAGCATTCATTTTTGAAATTAGACCTGGCTGAAGCCTATGACAGGGTGAGTTGGACTTTCTTGAGATTGCTTTTGTTGCAGATTGGATTCACAGTGGAAATAGTTAACTCAATAATGGGTTGTATACAGTTTGCCTACTTTGCGGTACTTATTAATGGATCCCCCTCTAGATTTTTTAGACCTTCCAGAGGATTAAGGAAAGGATTCTTGTTTTCCCCTTTTCTTTTCCTTTTGATAGTAGATTCTCTAAGCAGATTAATTAAACAAGATAAGAGCTTAGGAGCTTACATAGGAGTAAAAGTCTCTAATATTGAAGAGTTGTCTCATATCTTGTTTTTGGATGATGTGGTAATGATCGGGGAAGGTACTTTGGAGAATATCAGAGAAAGCGAACAGATCCTAGATCTATACAAGAAGGCCACATGGATGCACATAAATGTGGAAAAATCCATTCTCTCTTAAAATTCTATTCCAGAAATGGTGAAAAACAAGTTAGTAACAAATATCATCCCCTATATTTTGAAACCACTAACAGAAGGTTTTAAATATTCAGGGTTCCTTCTTAAACCAAATGCATATTCATTTAAAGACTGGCTATGGTTGTATAAAAAGATAGAAGGACATATAGGTTGTTGGATGAACAAGCTTTTGTCAAGAGGAAGGTGATTGATCCTCCTCAAAGTGGTTATTCAGAGTATCCATGTTTACTGGGCTTCAGAAGCCTACATCCCCAAAGGAATTCTACACAAAATACGCAAGAAGTTCTTCTCTTTTTTGTGGACTGCAAGCAAACAATATGATGGCATTCCGTTGGTCAAATGGAAAATGGTGTCTAACCTAAAAGAGCTTGGAGGTTGGGGTATTAAAAACCCCTTCCTTTTTTTCCAATCCCTGGCAGTAAAGTCTCTGTGGAGGCTGATCCAAAACCCAAGTTCTTTATGGGGGAAAGTGATGATTTCGAAATATTTCCCAAACTCTTCCATTATCGATTGGATAAGGAAACTAGAAAAAATTTACAAAAATGGATCCATAGGATGGAAATCCTTTGTCCTCTCCTTTCCTCTGATCAAAAACTGGTTGGCCTGGTATGTTGGGAATGGGAATAAATTTTGATTAGGAGAGGACCCATGGATAGGTGTTGGGGATGGTTATAAGCTCTCTTGTGACACAACAGAGAAACTTAAGAGACTCAAAAAAACCATTCCTAATGAGGCAAGCTCTCAGACTTCATTGGCAGAAGGAAAAACAGTTTGGAAAAGTGCAGAAGACCTAGGATTAGAAGGTAGCTCAAATGATGAATGGAATGTGTTTACCACTCTATTGCAAAACTTGTTTGATCCATATAGAAGATGATGTTGAGGATAGATTGGTCAAGCAAAAAAAAACAACAACATGGGAGTACACGACGAAGCTCGGATATCGTAATTTGGCCACAAAATCTTTTCTAGGAGAAAGAGTACAATGGTGGTACTCTGTTTGGAAGAATGCAAGTTCTATAAAGGCCAAAATCACATTATGGCTAGCCCTTAGTAACAAACTATTAACCTGGGAAAATATCATAAAAAGAGGATGGCAAGGACCAAGCTCGTGCATTTTATGTCATTCAAATGAGGAACTAGGCCCTCACTTGTTTGTTTTTTGTCAATATGCAGATTTAGTATGGAAGGTAGCCACCAAAGAGATAAAATCACAAGAAACACATGAAGGATCTTCTCTGAAACATAAGTTGCATTCATGATGGACAGACAACTTAATGCATCATTTCAATGCCTTCCCATCCTCTTTAATTTGTGGAATTTGGTGGGCTCGCAACATAGCCATATTCCAAAACCGCCTTATTCCACAAGAGGTGACAATGGTCCTTGTTGTGCAGTGGACCAAGGAACACAACGAAAAGGAAAAAAAACTCAATCCCTAGATCCTGGTACCACCAGTCATCAACAAGGATACTCCATTGGCCTATTTCAATGGCGCAAGCCAAGGAGAACATCCTTTTGGAGGATATGGGGGTGTATTATACCTTACATAGAATCAAAAATTACAGATCAAATTTGCACCAGGGCATTGTACTAGCATCAAAGCAAAGCTCGTAACCTTTCATTCAATATTAGAATTGTCTGTAAAAATAAATTTAACTAGTATTCACATATATGGAGACTCCAAAATGGTTGTTGATTGGGTCAACAATAAAATCAAGATCAAAGCACCACATCTTCAACAAGTCCTTAGAGCAATCTGAAGACACATGGACTCCTTTTGTATCTTATCCATAACACATGTTTACAGGGAATTGAACACAAAGGCAAAACAATTATAAAAAATGGCATTGCTTTTGGTGCGAGGTTAGACGGAGATAGAAGAGGTTCGAGAAGGCTAACATTAAAAAAAAATACATAGATTCTTTTTGGAGCGGAAGTATGATGTAATGAATCTCATGCTATTGTAATGTACTTTGATGTAAGCATAATGAATCTCTGAATGTATATCTTGAGGGAACAAATTATTTTTTTGTACGATGATTGACATGTATGATATGAGGCAATATGCCTTCATGGGCTTGGAAGCACTGAATGTAGGTCCAATGAGGACAATCCATGATCATTCTTCTTGAATGATTGATATTTTCCATTTGGAATATATATATGTGTGTGGGTGTGTGTGTGTGTGTACACACACACACACACACACAGATATATATATATATATATATACACACACATATATATATGTATATACATATATATGTGTGTGTGTGTGTGTGTGTACCTATATGTATACGTGTGTGTGTGTGTGTATATATATATATATGTGATTTATATTTTTTTCATCCTTTATTATTTTATGGTGCTTTGCACCACTTGTTATTTTATGGTGTTTTGCACCATACACATTGGAATGCCACATATTCATTTAACACCAAAATCAACCTTTTTACAAACACCACTTTTCTACCATAATTCTTAGCACCACTTGTGTATCCCTAGATTATCACCACTTCTCCACCACTATTTGAAATTTGAGGATTTCCCAAATCCTTTACAAATAGTGGTGCTATTGTGATGCTAAAATGCCCTTTTTCTTGTAGTGGTCCCACTCTTATCACCAGTTGTAACTCAGGTAAATGAAAACAAAAACTGCAGTAGTGAAGATCATTCGCTTGAGTGGAGACCAATATTCAACACAACATCCTTCAACGATGATCATCCAACACTCCAACACAACTTCTAGGACACAATCTCTACAATGATTCTTGATCCACGCAAACTTTTGAATGCAAGAAGCACACATAGCCCTAGCAAAACTCAAGAGAGAGCTCAATGCTCAATTATGCTCCAAGAAACTAAGAGAGTGGGAACACGGTCCAACTCTTCACAATATCAACACATGATATCATACAGGAGTGATGGTGGACATAGATATGACCAAGGAAAAAACTAATATGCATAAACTAGACATAACAATAGTTGAAACGAGCAGTAGCATTCACAGGTGAAGGGTTGCACAGTAACACCTTCCTCTAAACATGGAATCTCCCAAGCTACCACGCAAAGAAAATTCGAAAATGCAATGCACCAGAACAAAAGGAGTAGGTCCACACTATTGGTACCAAGATCTACCTTTTCAAAATTTTCAAATTTTGCCAGCAGAACCCTTATAAATTTGTAGTGGTCTTAAGTGAGAAATTTTAATGCTCTATATACTAATGTTGCTTTAGCTCCAATGTTGGCCCGTGTTATGGTTATCTTTCCATCAAATTGATGAATCTTTCACATATTCTTTCCTTTCAATATACTAAGGCCTTCATCATTGCTCTCTTATTTTCGTGTGAATGTCAAAGTGATCTAACCAATATTTTTTGACATGTCGCCAATTTTGCGCATACTTAGCCAAATCTCTCATGTTCTCAAAAAATTCAAGTTGGTGAGTTTGGTAGTTCTTGCGTTCCTCATTCTAAGATTCTCATGAGATCAAATTCAAGCATAAACTCCAATTTCCCCTTGTTTACTTTTACCCAAATCCAAACATTCTAAAATTTTTGTTATATTATTTCAAAATCAAGTTTTATATTACTATTATAAGCGATTTTAAAATAATTGGTTTTGTTGTTTATAAGCTTTGGGTTACCCAAAAAAAAAGGTCTAGATTTCACATTTAAGTCCTATCCTCCAAACCCTATCATTATTATTATTGTGTAAGCACCCCAAACCAAGAGATTATTTCTGCCTTTTGGTTTCTTGTTTGGTTTTGCAAAATTTTAGGTTTGGTTATTGAGTCCAATATTCAGGTTTACTTTCCAACCACAAGACCAATGTACCATCAAATTCACACAAATCCAATTGTCAAGGTAAGTATCGTGCAACAAGGATAGCTCCCATGAGGAATCCCTCGAATCCATTTCTTATCCTCAATGCGTCAAATATAGATAGAAAGGTTGGTGAATATGAAGATGTGAAATGTAGTTGCACTAATACATGTGGGATAAAGTCCCACACAAATAGAAATAAAAGTGGTCAGCGCCAAGTTTGGGTTCCAAATGTCAAAAATAGTGCTTAAACGAGTTTTCCCAGGACTTGTGATGGATATTACCAGCTACCAAGTTGAAAACCAAGGATGTCAGTCATCAAGTTCATTTAGGCCTACGACCAAATGTCAAGTGCATGAATGTTCTAAAGCCTTCGTCTAAGCATCAAGCATTGAGTGATCGACTTTCAAACATCATTGACAATAAACCACCCAAGTGTTCAACTATTATGACAAGTGCACCATTGAGTTTCAATCTCATTACTTGAGATTAAGTGTAACAAAAAGCATCGAGAGCATGAGCATTGAATTCCAAGTGTTCAAGTCCAATGTCAACACAGAAATTTTATGTGCCCAACAAAAACAATTGTCACTTGCCTTGTATTTGTGCATGGGGTTTTCTTTCCATCTTATTTGCATTGTGGTGATAAAAAAAAGACACCCGTGTTCTTCTTCATGGAGCATTATAAAGCATATAGTGCTTTGTATCATACCATTTTGGGGAAGTTGGGTGCACTATCCAAAATATTTCAAAGAGGCTTCAAAACTTTGACATTCAAAACATTCTTTCTCAACACCCTCATTGACAATGGATTTCACATTGACTCCATGGTTATGAGACAACTAAGGAAGTTCAAGAGAAATTATATTAGGATTTGATAGGATGGATAAAATGATATATGTGGCTTCTTAATATGGTGTGGCTGAGGAATCTTCACAAACACTTCACATACATCCTTCGTCAATACTTTGTCTAGTTTCGAAACTAGGAAAAAGTAGTAAACTAATATTTCTTTGTCTAGTTCCCAACGCCACCGAACCTTTTGTTGATGTATTTGTAACTTCGGAATGTATTCACTTGTATATTTTATATTGTATTTCATTGTACCCTGACGGAGATGTTGTTCCTCCGATCGGGAGAGTCATTAATGTAATAAAGTTATGTAAATTCATCGAGGTTAATCCTCTGTTGTAAGTCAAGGCAATAGTCCCCATAGTTGAGGGGCATTAGGGTTATTAGACTCTCCTAGTGAGGTTGTCCCTGTAGATTAATTGTCATGTGGAAAACTAGTATGAATAGAGAGTGAGACTCTCTATTTGAACCACACACTCACTCAACAGTAGAGCATGAGTGAGAGAGAAGTAGATCGCACAAGTGAGAGAGAGAACAGTTTTCGGAGATCATCTTTGTATCTTTGGGTTTTACTTTTTCTTCTGGTGCTCATTCTATATCTGAGGAAGTTGCGGGGTTTTCTCCTTTATGGTTTCCCCGAGGAAAATTCTTTGTGTCTCTTGTCTCTTGTGATTATTGTTGTGCATGTTATTCTCTCAGATAAGATCCTAGATCACATTGATTAAATTATAAAAATATAACACCTTTAAAAAAAATTATGGGATGAACCTATGGGATTTAAAACATCCCAACATTCCTCATACATTCAATGGTCAAATAAAAAAACTCATTTTTACATGTTATTCAAGTTTACACGATTTTGGCCAATTTATAGCTTTGGATTAGTGAAACCCAAGTTTATCCAAATGCACCCAAATGAATTCAAATTATGTATCGAATGGATATAGGGGTCTTAGTACATCCTAATTCATATGATTAATTCTCATACATTTTCCAAATACTTCTGCAAATTCCTCTTGACCCTGGGGAAAGAAGGACAATAACACTAGGAAAATCGATGTTAAAACCCCCAAGGGTAGATGACACTTTTGGCTCTCCAAATGCAGTAAGATCCTCCCAAATTTTATAAAAGAGTATGGGGATGAATATCATACATTAATTTCTTTCATTATTCATGGTTATTAAGTTCTTCAAACTGATTATGAGGTGCAACATATGTATGGTAACTTTCATTATGGGGAGATTGCATTACTAACTTAAGTTTGGAACATGAACAGTAGAATAAATCGTCCAGATAGTAACATGAGATATAATGGAAATATATTGCATAAAAATTCATTCCCCAACAACATCAAAATTAGATAAAATTCCTCATACAAATCTGATATCAAGCTCTTTCAAGCTTGAAGCCAAATTCATGAAAACTAGTTATTCAAGAGCATGGGAATGCAAACCTTTCACACATGGATTTATTATATTTATGATTACATAAAATATGTAAATAAGAGTACAAATCCATACATAATATACACAATATTTGGCATTAAATATATTCATCAAAGCACAAGCACCACTCCAACAAGTATGCCATCACATGAGAGTGTGGGGGAATGGAGAAGAAGGAATGAGAGAATAGGGAGATATATGATAACTCAAGTTGTATAGAATTTAAATATGAAACTAAACACCATAAATAATCTCCATTTATAGGTCTAAATTTTCTCTCCATCAACCAACTTGGAAAGAAATCCAACTCCCTCGAAATTGGTTAAAGCGAGGAGAGTAAACACCCATCGTGCAATGGACAAGCAAAAGCTCTCCAAAATGCCAAATGCCAATTAAAAACTAATAAAAAAATATTATCCTTCCTCATGAAATCATTTTATTAACTTCATGAGGCCTCCTAAGGTCAAATTTACCACCATTGGATTCTTCCAACTCATCTTAGTGGTTTAGTAACTCATATGACACTTGTCTCCTTCTTCATGCTCCAATTCTTTCCCCAATTCAAATGGCTGACTCGAACTACCAAATGCTCCCTCTTGGTGCCTATTTTCAGCCCTGCCATGTCATATTTTTCATAGGTATGCAATCGGTTCTGAATTTTTCATAGTTGTCATAGAATCTTTCATCATTAGTTGTCATAGAGTGCATGGAATCTCCTTCGAAGTGCCACACATTGTCTTCTTAGTCTCTTCCTCTTCCATGGTAGTTACTATCCTCTCCTAATTTTAATTCCTTGGATCATGATAGGCTATGTGACACCACATCACCATCCAAGAATGTTACATTCCTCACGGGTTCTAATTTGGATGAAGGTCATGCCAAGTGTGTGGGGGAATCTAGTCACCCAAAGACTCTACAAGCTTCCAATTGTCTTCATGAACCAATGCCACATTATTTTCTTATAATTTATTATTTATATGACCAATTTTAATTTGAATATGGTAAACTAAAATCCTTTTGGGTCCTATAGCCCCCTTATTACAACATTTATGTTTCCATCCCCACTGAGGGTACTAGTAGATTGGTGAAACAATATTTGCAAGTAGTCTGATTTGGATGGGGACATGATAGTCCTCCCCACCCAATATTTCTTTTCCTCAAGCAATTCCAAGTGGCATCCTCACTTGGTACTCCTTCCTTTGCACCAAGTGCTCTCTTATGCCTCTGCTCATTAATTTCTACTGCCTGCAATTTGAGTAGTGGCACTCATGTAGTGTGATTTTTTGTTCCCGAAAGTAAATAGGTGTGGGTTTTACATATTGATATCTCCTGTGACATCACCACTAAACAAGAAAAGATTAATTAATTCCATTAGAACAAAATTTTCACAAATAGCCTTTACCTCCATATTTTGGAAACCTTTTTTGAACTTTAAACCCCCTTTTTTGCTCCTGTATAATTCATTGAAGTTGGTACTGAGTTACCCAACTTTGAGTCTTTTAAGATATTAAAAAAAATTAAGAGAGGAACCACCATGCTGGCTGCTGCACTACTCTAATTACAATCACCTTCTCAAGTGCTGACTCAAAATCCCATATCGCTTAGTGCCCCAAAAATTGAGACCAAGCAATACCAGGATTCCATTGCTTGTATTGCACCCTTCCAAACATCATCAGTGGAAAATATAGATCATTAAAGTACATAGCAAAATCATACAAATGTACATCAATAAGCTACCTCATCAAAGAATCATGAAAGTGCTTGTACATTCAAGTAAGTAGATCATCATGTGGCCCAAACACACAAGCATCAGGTATTATATCAAATATGCTCCAATGACATAGGTGAGGATCCCATGTCCTATAATGCTGCACTAAAATAATGTAATATGCATCAAAATAATTAGACATGTGTCCTTTCATCAAGGAAAGTGAATGAATAATCTCCACCAAAATCTAAACCAAACAAGGAGCAAAGAAAACATGAATACTTCAAGTGGATCAAAGAAGTCTCATTAATACACCCATAAATATGTATATCATCAAGAAATAATGAGGGATGTTGTTGCCAATAATAAGGTGCTTCAATCGTATATCTTTTCATTCTAGTGTTGGGTGAATTTCCTCCAACATCAAATGGACTAAGAAAGGAGCAAGGAAAATCATGAGTCTCCAAGTGACTCAAGTGAACATCATAGGTGCATCCATGTAGATGTGTATCATCATAATGTAGCAAAGAATGTTGTTGCAAATGTAAAGAATATGGTTCTCTAATAATGTCATCATCAAAATTAGAGGTATAAGTTTCATACTCCTCACGTGGCACCATAAAAAACAAACCTTTCACCCATACTTCATTAGGATGAATGCTGCAAAATATGGAAGTGTAGGATGTAGGAGAAAGAACTAACTCACCCAAAGGATAAGAAAGTGAAAATTTTGTATCATGTGAAGGCTCCATAGGGTTAGGATTATGCATCTCCCTCAAAAGTGTGAAACTTTCCTCATATTTTGGTTCCAAGGTAGTGAAATCATGCACATCTTCCAAAAGTGTGTAACCATTATCAAGAGGCAGCTCAAGCTCCTCTTCCACCACAAGAAGTGATTGGATTTCATCAATCTCATCTTCAAAAACATCAAGAACCTTCAATTTTCCATGCTTCTCATGATCCATCATGTAATGAGAATCCTCGAAGAAATATCCCATATGACAATCTGAAACATAGGAGGAAGAACAAGTATCTTGCAACCTCTCAAGAAGTTGCTCATTTTGAATTTTGAGCTTATGAATATCCTCATTATTATTCAAGTATGCTTCGTGTAGCCATTCATTAAGCTCAACCAAATTTTTTCTATCAAAAATAAAAGACATGAAATTACCTTGGATGATGCACATTTCTCTTTGAATTTTCTCCATGTCTTCAAGGAAGGAAGACTCCTTCAATGAAGAGACTTTCCAACAAGAATTTGACACCAATACTTTAGTGTCATGGAGTAAAGGGACTCATGGATATTCCTTTCAATCATCTTCAAAGAACCTTCAATTAAGGATACTTCATGGGAGAAAACCTCCTCTTCTTCTTTCTTCTTTATTTGATCAACTTCTTGAAGCTCAAGTGGTGATGGGGAAGTTGATCTTGGTTCTTCATTATCTGTCACAAGGTCTTCGTCTTCATTCTTATGAGAACTTTGTCTTGCAGCAACGTTCTCAAATATGTTCTCTATGTCACCAACATAGAGTTGTGAGAACCCATTAGTAGGTACTTCTAAACAATTCCAAGATCCATCAATAGATGCTCTTTGATTTGCACAACCCCCATCAGTAAGGATTGTGTGATTGTATTCACTTCCATCTTCATGTTATTGTCTGCAATCACCTTGAGGTGATTGATTATCCACTTCATGATGCTTCGTTTCTTCCTTTAATCGTGTATATAGGCTCTTTTCATATTTTTTAGACTGAAATTTCTTCCACACCCGCACCAATTGGCCCACAAACTTGTTTATACATTCCTCATCTATAGGGAATGATATATCTCTACTCTTTTCACAAGTAGACTGATTGTTCCTTAATGAGTTCACATCTACACTATTGTTATTATATCCAAACACCAACTCAGAAAATTATTAAAAAAGAGTGGTATTATGTGCCTCCCCCATCACAACAAGATATGCTTGATATTGTTGGGGCAAAGTTTTACATGTTGCTCTCAAGATATCTAATTCATTCATAGATGGAGTGGCCCGTGGTGGTTTGGCACATACATATTTATAATACACAAGGTCATAAGAATAAACCTCATCCCTTATGAAATTGTAAGAAGTGTCGCAAGATGGCAACTCTTTCTCGTACCATTCACATTCTTCTTCATATTGCTCATAATCATCTTCATAGGAGTCATCATAATAGTAAGACATGGCTGCAACGATTTCTTCAATGGATGGTATTAATGCACAGGTGCAAGTAACATGCATTGATACCACTATAATGCACCCTTTTGGGTAGGAGGTTGGGTTTACTATCCAAAATATTTCAAAGAGGCTTTAAAACTTTGACATTGAAAACACTCTTTCTCAACTCCCTCATTGGCAATGCATTTCACACTCACTCCATGGTTATGAGACAACTGGGGAAGCTCAAAGGAAGTGATATTAGGTTTTGATAGGATTGAAAAACTGATATATTTGGATTCTTAATATGGTGTGGTTGATGACTCTTCACAAGCAATTCACATCCATCCTCCTTCAATACTTTGTCTAGTTTCGAAACTAGGAAAAGGTAGTAAACTAGTATTTCTTGGTTTGGTTCCCAACACAATCGAAACTTTCCAAATTTACTATGGAAGGAGCCTATAAAATTTAAAACATCCTAACAGGCCCAATACATTCAATCATTGAATCATAAAACTCATTTTGACATGTTATTCAAGTTTGCAAAATTTTGGCCAATTTCTAGCTTTGGACTAGTGAAACCCAAGTTGATTGAAAAGCACCCAAATGAATTCAAATTATGTATGGAATGGATTGAGGTATCTTAGTAAATATTAATTCATATTATTAATTCTCATACACTTTCCAAATACTTCTGCAACTTTCCATTGACCCTAGGGAAAGAAGGAATATAACACTAGGAAAACCGATGTTAAAACCCCTAAGGGTAAATGACACTTTTGGCTCTCCAAATGCAGTACGACCCTCAAAATTTTTAGAAAAGAGTATGGGGATGAATATAAAACATCAATGGATTTCATTATTCATGGTTATTAATCTCTTAAAATTGATTGTGAGGGGCAACATGTGTATGATGACTTTCATGGAAATTGCTTATGAGGAAATTGCATTACTAGCTTAAGTTTAGCACATGAAGAGTAGAATAAATGGTTTAGATAGTAACATGATATGTAATGGACATATACAGCATAAAAATTTCTTCCCCAATAGCATCAAACTCAGATAAAAGTCCTCATACAAATCTGATATCAAACTATTTCAAGCTTTAAGCCAAATTCATGAAAACTAGTTAATCAAGAGCATGGGAATGCAAGCCTTTCACACGTGGATTTCTTATATTTCAAACTACAGAGAATATGGAGATACCAGTACAAATCCATACATCATATACCCAATATTTTGCATCAAATACATTCATCAAAGTGCAAGCACCACTCCAACAAGTGCGCCATCACATGAGAGTATGGGGGATGGAGAAGAAGGAATGAGAGAATAGGGAGATAGATGAGAATGCGAGTTATATGGACCTTAAAAATGCAAATAAAAACCATAAATAATCTCCATTGAGAAGTATGAATGGACTCTCCATAAACTAACTTGGAAAGTAATCCAAATCCCTCGAAATTGGTTCAAGCAGGGAGAGTAAACAGCCACCGTGCAATGGACAAGAAAAATCTCTCCAAAATGTCAAAGGCCAATTAACAAGTGATAAAAATATATTATAATTCCTCATTAAATAATTTCATTAACTTCATGAGGCCTCCTAAGGTTGAATTTCCCTCCATAGGATTCTTCCAACTCATCTTAGTGGTTTGGTAACTCATATGACACTTGTCTCCTTCTTCATTTTCCAATTATTTCCCCAATTTGAATGGATACCTCTAACTCCCAAATGTGCCCTATTGGTGGATAAATTTATCCCTGTCATTTTCATAGTTTATCTTTCATCATTAGTCATCATAGAGTGCATGGAATCTCCTTCAAAGTGGCACACATTGTCTTCTTAGTCTCTCCCTCTTCCATGGAAGTTACTTTCCTCTCCTTATTCAAATTCCTTAGCTCATGATAGGCTATGTGACACCACATCACCCTCCAAGAACGTTACATTCCTCATGGGTTCGAATTTGGATGAAGGTCATGCCAAGTGTGTGGGAAAATCTAGTCACCCAAAGACCCCACAAGCTTCCGAGTGTTTTCATGAAACAATGCCACCTTGTTTTCATATCATTTACTATTTATGTGACCCATTTTAATTTGAATATTGTAAACTAAATTCCTTTTGGGTCCTATAGCCCCCTTATTACAACATTTATGTTTCCCTCTCCACCTAGGGAACTAGTAGATTGGTGAAACATTATTTGCAAGTAGTCATATTTGGATGGGGACATGACATGCTTTTTATTTTCAATCATAGAAAATTTAAATATTGAACAACATCAAAAGTGCAGACAACTTGATAAATGGTAGATGCTAGTATCTGAAGGAGGTTGTCTTTTGTATTATATGAACTTAGATGAGAAATCTACAGGAATGTTCTAGGTTCTTTCACATACAATGGCTCAATCGACTTATGAGGCAATAATGAATTCGCTGAATTCAAATGGCATTGTTGAAATGTTGCTACAAGGATCCATCAATCAACTTAATGAGTGATTGGGCATGATGCGTGAGATACATGCTTTTTCAATCATTACTTTCTAGATTATTTCTCCACTTATGCCTCTGACTTGCTAATCAGATTGAGGAGACAATGTTCTTTGGCCAGGTTGGGCCAATCATTTCCATGGTGGAAACATATGTGAGATTACTGTTAATTGCACCACATTAATTGTTTTGTCTCCATTTTAATGTGATGCAATGTTTTCCATCAACGTTAAGAAAAACTAGGGTTCAATTGCTTCTATTATAAACTTTGTTTTTTTTTCTCATTCCTCTCTACAGGTATCATGAATAAAGGGAAGTGTGGGGAGCATCGTCTTCTCAAACTAGCAGAAAATTTATACCTCAACTTATTTCTTTGTTTGAGTGATATTATTCTTGTGAAGAAAGACCTCAAGGGCCCAACAGAGTTCATGGAGATTCTAAATAGGATAATGATATCTAATATTGCTATCATTATCAAGACTCACATAATTGTAGAATTCACATCAAATCCTTGCAATCAAATATAATTTATGGAAACAATAGATTATTTGTTCCACATTTTGAAGGAAAAATAAATCTCGAGTTATCAAGGGAGTTATTTATCTTATTAGACAAGTGTTCAACTATTATGACAAGTGCACCATTGAGTTTCAAATTCATTACTCGAGATTAAGTGTAACAACAAACATAGAGAGCATGAGCATTGAATTCCAAGTGTTCAAGTCCAATTTAAACACAAAATTTGTATGTTCCCAAGGGCAACAATTGTCACTTGGGTTATATTTGTGCATGGGGTTTTCTTTCCATCTTATTTGTATTGTGGTGATCAAAACAAAGACACCCTTGTTCTTATCCATGGAGCATTATAAATCATATAGTGCTTTGTAATATACCCTTTATGGGAATTTGGGTGCACTATCCAAAATATTTCAAAGAGGCTTCAAAGCTTTGACATTGAAAACATTCTTTCTCAACACCCTCATTGACAATGGAATTCACATTGACTATATGGTTATGAGACAACTAGGGAAGCTCAATGGAAGTGATATTAGGTTTTGATAGGATTGACAAACTGATATATGTGGCTTCTTAATATGGTGTGGTTGAGTACTCTTCACAAACAGTTCACATACATCCTCCTTCAATACTTTGTCTAGTTTTGAAAGTAGGAAAAAGTAGTAAACTTGTTTTTCTTGGTTTGGTTCCCAACACCACCGAACCTTTAAAAATTTATGGAATGAGCATATGGGATTTAAAACATCCTAACATACCTCATACATTCAATGGTCAAATAAAAAAAACTAATTTTTACATGTTATTCAAGTTTGCATGATTTTGGCCAATTTCTAGATTTGGACTAGTGAAACCCAAGTTGATCCAAATGCACCCAAATGACTTCAAATTATGTATGGAATGGATTAAGGGGTATAATTAAATAATAATTCCTATTATTAATGCTCATACATTTTCCAAATACTTATGCAACTTTCTTTTGATCCTAGGGAAAGAAGGATAGTAACTCTTGGACAATCGATGTTAAAACCCCCAAGGGAGGATGACACTTTTGGCTCTCCAAATGCAATAAGATCCTCCCAAATTTTAGAAAATAGTATGGGTATTAATATCATACATCAATTTATTTCATTATGCATGGTTATTAAGCTCTTCAAACTGATTGTGAGGTGCAACATATGTATCGTAACTTTCATGGAAATTGCTTATAGGGAAATTGCATTACTAGCTTAAGTTTGGAACATGAACGGTAGAATAAATGGTCCAGATAGTAACATGAGATATAATGGAAATATGCATCATAAAAATTTATTCCCCAATATCATCAAAATTAGATAAAATTCCTCATACAAATCTGATATAAAACTCTTTAAGCTTGAATCCAAATTAATGAAAACTAGTTATTCAAGAGCATGGGAATGCAAACCTTTCACACATGGATTTATTATATTTAGAATTACAGATAATATGTAAATAAGAGTACAAATCCATACATCATATACACAATATTGGGCATCAAATAGATTCATCAAAGCATGAGCACCGCTCCAACAAGCATGCCATCACATGAGAGTGTGGGGAAATGGAGAAGAAGGAATGAGAGAATAGGGATATAGATGAGAACTCTCAAGTTTTATAAAACTTAAACATGAAACTAAACACCATAAATAACCTCCATTGAGATTTTTTAATTGCCTCTCCATCAACCAACTTGGAAAGGAATCCAACTCCCTCGAAATTGGTTCAAGCAAGGAGAGTAAACACCCATCGTGCAATGGACAAGCAAAAGCTCTCCAAAATGACAAAGGCCAATTAAAAAATTATCAAAAATATATTATCCTTCCTCATGACATCCTTCTATTAACTTCATGAGGCCTCCTAAGGTTGAATTTTCATCCATGGAATTCTTCCAACTCATCTTCATGGTTTAGTAACTCAAATGACACTGGTCTCCTTCTTCATGCTCCAACTCTTTCCCCAATTCAAATGGCTGAATATAACTCCCAAACGCTCCCTCTTGATGGCTGTTTTTAGCCCTTCCATGTCATATTTTTCATAGGTATGCAATCAGGTCTGAATTTTTCATAGTTTTCATAGAATCTTTCATCACTAGTTGTCATAGAGTGCATGGAATCTCCTTCCAAGTAGCACACATTGTCTTCTTGGTCTCTTACTCTTGCATGGGAGTTACTCTCCTCTCCTAAAAAAAATTCCTTGGCTCATGATAGGCTATGTGACACCACATCACCATCCAAGAGCATTACATTCCTCATGGGTTTGAATTTGAAAGGTCATGCCAAGTGTGTGGGGGAATCTAGTCATCCAAAGACTCCACAAGCTTCCAAGTGTCTTCATGAACCAATCCCTCCTTATGTTCTTATAATTTATTATTTATGTGGCCCATTTTAATTTGAATATGGTAAACTAAAATCCTTTTGGGTCCTATAGCCCCCTTATTACAACATTTATGTTTCCATCCCCACCTAGGGTACTAGTAGATTGATGAAACAATATTTGCAAGTAGTATTATTTGGATGGGGACATGATAGTCCTCCCCACCCAAGATTTTTTGTCCTCAAGCAATTCCAAGTGGCATCCTCACTTAGTACTCCTTCCTTTGCACCAAGCGCTCTCTTATGGTTCTGCTCGTTAATTTCCTTTACCTGCAATTTGAGTAGTGGCACTCATGTACTGTGATTTTGTGTTCCCAAAAGTAAAGAGGTGTGGATTTTTCATATTGATATCTACTGTGACATCACCACTAAACACCAAAATATTAATTAATTCCATCAAAACAATTTTTTCACAAAGACTTTACCTCCATATTTTGGAAACCTTTTCTGAACTTTTAACCCCCTTTTTTGCTCCTGTATAATTCTTTGAAGTTGGTTCTGAGTTACCAAACTTTGAGTCTTTTAAGATATGAAAAAAAAATCAGAGAGGAACCACCATGTTTGTTGCTGCACTACTCTGATTACAATCACCTTCTCAAGTGGTGTCTCAATCTCCCATACCGCTTAGTGCCCCAAAAATTGAGACCAAGCAATACCAGGACTCCATTGTTTGTATTACACCCTTCCAAACATCATGAGTACAAAATATAGATGATGAAAGTACATAAAAACATCATACAAATGTACATCAATAAGGTACATCATCAAATAATCATGAATGTGCTTGTACATCCATGTAAGTATATCATCATGTGGCCCATACACACAAGCATCATGTATTATATCAAATCTGCTCCAATGACATAGGTGAGGATCCCATGTCCTATAATTCTGCTCCAAAATAATGTAAGATGCATCAAAATAATGAGTCGTGTGTCCTTTCTTCCAAGAAGTGAATGAATAAACTCCACCAGAATCTAAACCAAATAAGGAGCAAAGAAAACAGGAAGACTTCAAGTGGATCAAAGAAGTCTCATCAATACACCCATGAATATGTATATCATCAAGAAATAATGAGGGATGTTTTTGCCAATAATATATATCTCTTCACCCTAGTGGTGGATGAAGTTCCTCCAACCTCAAATGGACTAAGCAAGGAGCAAGGAAGATCATGAGTCTCCAAGTGACTCAAGTGAACATCATAGGTGCGTCCATGTAGATGTGTATCATCATAATGTAGCAAAGGATGTTGTTGCAAATGTAAAAAATGTGGTTCTCTAATAATGTCATCATCAAAAGGAGAGATAGAAGTTTCATACTCCTCATCTGGCACCATAAAAACAAACCTTTCACCCATACTTCATTAGGATGAATGCTGCAAAATATGGAAGTGTAGGAGAAAGAACCAACTCATCCAAAGGATCAGAAAGTGGAAATTTTTTATCATGTGAAGGCTCCATAGGGTTATAATTATGCATATCCCTCAAAAGTGTGAAACTTTCCTCATATTTTGGTTCCAAGGTAGTGGAATCATGCACTTCTTCCAAAAGTGTGTAACCATTATCAAGAAGCAGCTCAAGGTCCTCTTCCACCACAACAACTGATTAGCTTTAATCAAGCTCATCTGTAAACACATCAATATCTTGCAATTTTACACGCTTCTCATGATCCATCATGTCATGAGAATCCTCCAAGCAATCTCCCATATGGCAATCTGAAACATAGGAGGAAGAACAAGTATCTTGCAACCTCTCAAGAAGTTGTTATTTTTTAATTTTGAGCTTATGAATATCCTCATTATTATTCAAGTATGCTTCATGTAACCATTAATTAAGCCCAAGCAAATTTTTTCTATAAAAAAAGAAAAGACATGAAATTACCTTGGATGATGCACATTGCTCTTTGAATTTTCTCCATGTCTTCAAGGAAGGATGACTCCTCCAATGAAGAGACTTTCCAACAAGAATTTGAAACCAATGCTTTACTGTCATGGAGTATGCTAAGGGCCTCATGGATATTCATTTCAATCATCTTCAAAGACTCTTAAATGAAGGATAGTTCATGGTATAAAACCTCTTCTTCTTATTTCTTCTTTATTTGATCAAATTCTTGAAGCTCAAGTGGTGATGGGGAAGTTGATCTTGGTTCTTCATTATCTGCCACAAGGTCTTCATCTTCATGGTTATGAGAAATTTGTATTGCAGCAACATTCTCAAATCTGATCTCTATGTCACCAACATAGATTTTTGAGAACCCATCAGTAGGTACTTCTACACAGTTCAAGGATCCATCAATAGATGCTCTTTGATTTGCACAACCCCCATCGGTAAGGATTGTGTGGTTGTCTTCACTTATATCTTCATGTTATTGTCTGCAATCAACTTCAGGTGAGTGATTATCCACTTCATGATTCTCTATTTCTTCCTTTAATGGTGTATCTAGGCTCTTTTCATCTTTTTTAGACCGAAATTTCTTCCACACCCACACCAATTGGAAACCAAACTTGTTTATACATTCCTCATCTATAGGGAAGGATATATCTCTTCTCTTTTCACAAGTAGGTTGATTGTTCCTTAATGATTTCAGATATGAACTATTGGTCCTATATACAAACACTAACTTAGAAAAATCTTAAAAAGGAGTGGTCTTATGTGCCTCCCCCATCACAACAAGATATGCTTGATATTGTTGGGGCAAAGTTTTACATGTTTCTCTCAAGATCTCTAATTCATTCATAGATGAAGTAGCTCATGGTGGTTTGGCACATACATATTTATAATACACAAGGTCATAAGAATAACCCTCATCCCTTATGAAATTGCAAGAAGTGTTGCAATATGGAAACTCTTCCTCATACCATTCACATTCTTTTTCAGATTGCTCAAAATCATCCTCATAGGAGTCATCATAATAGTAAGACATGATTGCAACGTTTTCTTCAATGGATGGTCTTAATGCATAGGTGCAAGTACCATGCTTTGATACCACTGTAATTCACCCTTTTGGGTAATTTGGGTGCACTATCCAAAATATTTCAAAGAGGCTTCAAAACTTTGACATTGAAAACATTCTTTCTCAACTCCCTCGTTGACAATGGAATTCACATTAACTACATGGTTATGAGACAATTGGGGAAGCTCAATGGAAGTGATATTAGGTTTTGATAGGATTGAAAAACTGATATATGTGTCTTCTTAATATGGTGTGGTTGATGACTCTTCACCAGCAGTTCACATGCATCCTCCTTCAATACTTTGTCTAGTTTCGAAACTAGGAAAAAGTAGTGAACTAGTCTTTCTTGGTTTGGTTCCCAACACCACCAAACATTTCCAAATTTACTATGGAAGGACCCTATAAGATTTAAAATATCCTAAGAAACCTAATACATTCAATTGTTGAATAATAAAGCTCATTTTGACATGTTATTCAAGTTTGCATAATTTTGGCCAGTTTCTAGCTTTGGACTAGTGAAACCCAAGTTGATCCAAATACACCCAAATGAATTCAAATTATGCATGGAATGGATTGATGGGTCTTAGTAAATTCTAATTCATATTATTAATTCTCATACACTTTCCAAATACTTCTGTAACTTTCTTTTGACCCTAGGGAAAGAAGGACAATAACACTAGGAAAACTTATGTTAAAATCCCCAAGGTTATATGACACTTTTAGCTCTCCAAATGCAGTACGACCCTCCAAATTTTCAGAACAGAGTATGGGGATGCATATCATACATCAATGGACTTCATTATTCATGGTTATTATTCTCTTAAAACTTATTATGAGGTGCAACATATGTATGATAACTTTCATGGAGATTGCTTATGAGAAAATTGCATTACTAGCTTAAGTTTAGCACATGAACAATAGAATAAATGGTTCAGATAGTAACATGACATGTAATGGCCATACACAGCATAAAAATTTATTCCTCAACAGGATCAAACTCAGAGAAAATTCCTCATACAAATCACATATAAATCTATTTCAAGCTTGAAGCCAAATTCATGAAAACTAGTTATTCAAGAGCATGGGAATGCAAACCTTTCACACATGAATTTCTTATATTTCGAATTACAGAGCATATGGACATAAGAGTTAATATCTATAAATTATATACCCAATATTTGGAATCAAATATATTCAGCAAAGCACAAGCACCACTCCAACAAGTGCGCCATCACATGAGAGTATGGGGGAATGTAGAAGAAGGAATGACAGAATAGGGAGATAGATGAGAACTTGAAGTTTATGGACCTTAAAAATGCAAATAAAAACCATAAATAATATACATTGAGTGGTATGAATGGCCTCTCCATCAACTAACTTGGAAAGGAATCCAACTCCCTCAATATTGGTTCAAGCAAGGAGAGTAAACACCCACCGTGCAATGGACAAGCAAAACCTCTCCAAAATGCCAAAGGCCAATTAAAAAAAAATCAAGAGGTATTCTACTTCCTCATTACATCCTTTCATTAACTTCATGAGGCCTCCTAAGTTCTAATTTCCATCCATGGGATTCTTCCAACTCATCTTAGTGGTTTAGTAACTCATATGACACTTGTCTCATTCTTCATTTTCCAATTCTTTCCCCAATTGGAATGGATACCTATAACTCCCAAATGTTCCCTCTTGGTGGATAATTTTAGCCATGTCATGTCATATTTGTCATATTTCTGCAATCAGGTCTGAATTTTTCATAGTTTTCATAGAATCTTTCATCAATAGTTGTCATACAGTGCATGGAATCTCCTTCAAAGCGGCACACAATGTCTTCTTAGTTTATTCCTCTTCCATGGAAGTTACTCTCCTTTTATAATTCAAATTCCTTATTTGGTGATAGGCTATGTGACACCACATCACCCTCCAAGAACGTTACATTCCTCATGGGTTCGAGTTTGGATGAAGGCCATGTTAAGTGTGTGCAGAAATCTAGTCACCCAAAGACTCCACAAGCTTCCAAGTGTCTTCATGAACCAATGCCACCTTATTTTCTTAGCATTTATTATTTATGTGACCCATTTTAATTTGAATATTGTAAATTAAAGTCCTTTTGGGTCCTATTGCCCCCTTACTACAACATTTATGTTTCCCTCCCCACCTAGGGAACTAGTAGATTAGTGAAACATTATTTGCAAGTAGTCATATTTGGATGGGGACATGACATGTTTTTTCTCTTCAATCATAGAAAATTTAAATATTGAACAACATCAGAAGGGTGGACAACTTGATAAATGGTGGAATCTAGTATTTGAAGGAGGATGTATTTTTTGAAGGAGGATGTATTTTGGATTATATGAACTTAGATGATAAATCTACAGGAATGTTCTAGGTTCTTTCACATGCAATGACTAAATCAACTTATGAGGCAGTAATGAATTCGTTGAATTCTAATGGCATTGCTGAAATGTTGCTACAAGGATCCATCAATCAACTTAATGAGTGATTGGACATGATGCATGAGACACATGCTTTTCCAATATCATTACTTTCAAGCTTATTTCTCCACTTATGCCTCTGACTTGCTAATCAGATTGAGGAGACAATGTTCTTTGGCAAGGTTGGGCCAATCATTGCCATGGTGGAAAAGTATGTGAGATTACCGTTAATTGCACCACATTAATTGTTTCGTCTCCATTTTAATGTGATCCATTGTTTTCCATCAACATTAATCAAAACTAGGGTTTGATTGCTTCTAGTATTGGCTTTGAAATGTTTTCTCATTCCTCTCTACAAGTATCATGAATAAAGGGAAGTGTGGGGAGCATCGTCTTCTCAGACTGGCAGAAAATTTATACCTCAACTTAATTATTTGTTTGAGTGATATTATTCTTGTGAAGAAAGACCTAAAGGGCCCTACAGAGTTCATGGATATTTTAAATAGGATAATGATATCTAATATAGCTATCACTATTAAGACTCGCAGAATTGTAGAATTCACATCAAATCCTTGCAATCAAATATAATTTATGGAAACAATAGATTATTTGTTCCACATTTTGAAGGAAAAAATCTTTAGTTATCAGGGGAGTTATTTATCTTAATTGCCAAAGAAGGATCCATTTGTTCGAATCTAGCTTCAATGAAAGATCATTAACAGATATCGAGGCATATGATGTGCAAGTTGTTATTTATATTAATGTGAAAAGAAAATGATGGAAGACCACTTGGCTAACCAACTCTAGATTTTGGAGAGATAGAGTATTATGTGGCAAGTTAAATATTAGCTTAGATTGATCAACATTCAAAACATCTCAACAGTAGTTAAAACATTTGGTAGCAATAACTTATCAGTCAAAGATCAACCTGAATTTATGGGCATGACTTGTGTTTTCCATTTCAAAATGGAGTACAAGTGGAAGAGGATTTTCAAGCTGATCCAAATTTATTCCAACTAATTTATCTCTAGATCGATGATAAAACTCATTTCCCAGAAGTTAGGAAGAGATTAGATGTTGTAATTTGTATTTAAACTATTAATTGTAATGTAATGGGGGTTCAACTCTAGAGGTCCAAGAGAGGACTGTGAACGTTAGAGACCTGTGTGTTTGGAAATTGTAAGCCTGTGAGCATTTTACAACATTTTTTATCAGAGATTCATGAGAGAAGTATCATCAATCTATATTTTCTTTGTTTTCCATTTCATTCATCCTCACTTGAATAAGTTACGAGAGTTGAGGATTAATTCTTGTGCATGAATTTAACATTCTTAATGAAATTGAGGATTAATTGTGTATGGATGTAATTCATGTTTCATATTCAAGTATCTTCTATTCATTCTTAGAAAGGAACCTCGTTTATTGAATATTATATCATGTGAATGTACAAAATGAATCTAGGATAGGCCATTTTGTGATTCATTTTTGTTTTCTTATTCCTCTACTTGGCAGAGAATCATCATTTTGTTTGATATGTAGCTCAATTGCCTCTTATTTATAAAATGTTAATGAAAGGACTCTGCCCAGTGATCTTTGCCTCTTTCCCTTTCTCATCCAGCTCACCTAATCCACCTTTTACATAACCTTTCAATCATATAATCAATCCCTATTTCAATATGTGTTAGCCATGTACTCGTTGCAATCACAATGCATCTTTTAGCACTAACACACACAATGCTACACACCAATTCTTCAAGGTGACTACTCAATATTTCTTGCTCACAAACTTATGTGCACGAAAGAGGAGGTAGTAAACTATCTTGGAAGTCCTGGAGAATAGCTCTAGATGGCATATCTCAAAAAGCAATGGCAGAGCAGACAGGAGGAAGGATTCTAATTCTAATCAATACCACAGGCTTAGAGTGGCTCTGATACCATTGTTAGGTGCCTCACAAAGGTACACAATCTAATGACTAAATACATAGCCAATAACACAAATAAAAGTAGATGTGAAATCTCAATATTTTCTCGTTAGAATATATATATATATATA
>LPNX010600204.1:38167-76393 GCA_001517045.1 Pseudotsuga menziesii
CACATTGTAATATTTAATCTTCCACATTTTAATAAAAAATGTAACATTTTAGAATATTGGACAATACAATAGAATAAGAAAATAAATTTAATATATTCTCGCATAAATCCATATTAATTTTGGCTCTAGCAAGCGCTAAGAGGGATCAGATCCCTTTAGGTGCAAGCTTTTCCTCAAGTTTAATACTCAAAAGGAGTTTTCACCTAAAGGGATTTGATCCGTATCGACATTTGTTGGAGCTAGAGTTAAGACAGATCTACGATGGTGTTATTCTTATCCAACCTTGTGCCATGTTATTATTTTCTACCATTTACAGTTTTTTTTTTACAGAAATGGTTGAAGAGATTTTTTATAAAAATAGGAAAGTAAAATTTACAATAGGATGGTCACAGACTGCTCCCAGGGGAAGAACAAGTCCATGCCTCCTTGAACTTCATTTTCCATTCTTTTTCTTTTATCTCCATTTCCTATTTTATGAGTGTTGAAACTCATAATAAACTTCCCTAGCAGGAGGATACAAAAGCAAAACATTCATAAGATGAGGAGGAGCGGTTCACTATAAAGTTATCCAGTTTCTCTCATAAACCTATTGATTACATAACATGCTGCCACAATCTGATTCCACTCCCTTATTGGCCATTATGTCTGCATGTTTATTATTTTCTCTCAAAATATGAATGAAATTGATGGCTTTGAATTTATTTACCATGCATTTTAAAAGAGGATGGATCTTGGTGGATGCATTCTTTCGATTCTTTGTTATTTTCCTTGCTTCTCCAATAACCATGCATGAGTCACCGAATACCACCAGTTCCTCAATTCCATCATTCCTTGCAAGCTCCATACCTTTTATTAGTGTTAACCATTCCACCCCATTGTTAGCCTTCTTGTCGATTCCCCAAGCGTACTCTTTTAGCGTAACTCCATCAGAATTGAAGAAGACTCACCCCACTCCTGCCATCCTCGGATTGCCTTTTGAAGCACCGTCAAAGAACAATGAACTGCAACCCAATTTTTCCCACCATATTTTGAACTCTTCTGGATTAATCCTTATTTTCCAAGAGTGCATAATTGAGTTTTTTTTTGTCGAGTCCATGGCAGATGTGTCTGGAAAACAAGAAATTTGAATGCCCAATCTCTTTCTTCTATTGTCAATGCTTTCTTACTAATGTTGTGCATTCCTCTCGTGAATAGAGCTTCCACCCAAAGAGCTTTTGCAGCTCCCGCAACTTTGCCCGGATTGTTCTTTTCTCCCTCAAAAATCTCCTTATTTCTCATTGTCCAAATATTCCAGCAAATATATCTTGGAAGAGCTTCCAAAGCCCTAGAAAAATCCGGTTTGTTGATGAGTCATCCTTGGCAGTAATCCTTCCAGCTAGCGAATAAATCAACCTAATTTGTTAGCAATGTTAACTCGAAATTCAATTCCTTATCAGCATGGTGCCAAACCTCCTTGGAAAATTTACATCCTACAAACAGATGTTCTATTGATTCCTCGGATTCCTTGCAAAGAATGCATCTCAGCGGGCCTTCTATTCCTCTTTTCCTTAAATTATTTGTTGTTAGAGTTTTTCAATGTGCTAGGATCCGAAAAAACACATTAATTTTTGGTAAACCATATTTATTCCATACCTTGCTCCATTTTATGTCTGCATTGTAGCTATTGCACTCCATATCCATGATTTTGTATCATGCCTTAACCGTGTAACTTCCATATTTTCCCCAACACCTTTCATCTTTCAACTCATGGTGAATTGGAGGAGGCAGAACAGTGATGAGAGGTCTGTAATCCACGTTGAGCTGACCAATTTCCATATCATGCCAACCAGACCACCTTCCTTTGCTCGTCCAATCCGAAATGTCAAAAAGCGTGAGTAAGTTCATGCTTCCCAAACGATGTCTTAAGTCTGGAAATGCATGTGCTAGCACGACTGGGGGGACAGAGGAGTAGTGATCGTGCCAAATCTTGATGGCTTTGTCATTGTCTAGTGTCCACTTCAACCTTTATGTCATGAGATGAGCTGCCTTTTTGCACAAATCCCAGATCAGTGAGCCATTCCTAGCCATGCTGAAATTATCTAAACATATTTTTATGTTACATGTCAGATATTTTTTCTAGATGATATCCTTCCACCGTGCTCCTTTTCCAGACACAATTCATGAGAGAATTTTATCTCCAAGAGCTAAATTCATTTTGGTTGGATCTCGTATTCCATCTCCTCCAAAGATTTTTGGTTTACACACAGTATCCCAATTCACCAAGTGGAACTTTCTAGAACTGTCTGATTTGCCACCTTGCCACAAAAATATTCTTATTTCTCTTGTAAACTCTATCATGATTTTTTTTGGCACTAAAGAAATCGAGCAAGAGTAAATGGGATAGGTAGAAAGGATGGAGTTGATTAAGGTAATCTTCCCACCCGGATTGAGCCACCTTATCCCCCATGCATTGATTTTATTCTTAGTCTGATATATCATCCCATGTCAATCAACAACCCTTTTCTTTCCTTTGAAAATTGGTATCCCAAGGTAGTTGAAGGAATTCCAAGTTGCAACTCCTTTAAAGCCAAGGGTCCTTGCAATATTTTCCAACGTTCCTGGACGGTAATTCCAGCCATAAACTTTGGACTTGATTGAGTTTATTTTTCCATCAGTTGCTTTAAGGAAAGTGGACAGAACTGATTTGAATCTCCTTGCAATTATAACAAATACTCCTCCAAGCAGAATGGTGTCATCAGCGAACTGCGCATGGTTGGTAGCCTTCACACCTCTGGAAATCTTCAGCTCTCCAGACTCCTGCTTAAACTGAAGCTTTCTGCTCATGGCTCCAGCCACCAAGAGATAGAGGAATGGGGACATCGGGAAGCCTTGTGGGAGTCCCCTGGTTTCCGGAAAGAATTTGGAAGGTCTACCATTTAATATTTTCCACCATTTACAGTTATGTCACCACTCGTTATCAATAGTTTGTAGTCCATATGACATTATTTTTCTAATAAGGAAAAACTTATCATAAGTGAATTGTTAAACATGTAGCGAGGACAGTCATCAGTGGTTGCTGTCCACAAATTGGATTTGACTCATCATTGTTATTCAAGGAAAATCATGCCACCTAAAATAACCCAATGGTGGTCGTAATGGGGTAGATTTCCATTCCTAATAGGTGGTTGTAAGGGGGTATAATTCCACTCCTGTTAAATGCCTATGGGTATTGGGTGGTATTCTTACCCAATCAAAAGTACTTTTAGAGTCCAGAACCAAAAGGTTCTTTTTTATCCCTATAATATCCCCAAGATACCCCATATTCCATGCCCTCCATCATCATTTATGTTAGGTCGAAATCATGTAGTATCAAGGTTTATCTCCATGCATGAATCCATGATACTCTACCTTGTTGTAGTTTTACCTCATGCCCACTAAGTAACCAACCAATATACTTTCACTCATAACTAATAAATTTTGTTTTTAGGAGGAAATATAATCAATGTAATGTCCATGCCCATTAGACAAACAACAAAGAGGGGGATATGAACTATTATGGGTTTTTAATTAAGCTTGAATGCCATATACAAATTTATATTGAGAATACTAGTGTGAAGAAGCATAACAATAAACACAATGGAATTTAACTCAATCCACACACATAACACATGCATTAACTAGCATAATATAACATAGGCATAATCACAATTCATTGCCAATAAAAAAACATTTCCTATTCAAACACAAATAAATACTTGTCTAGAACAAGAATCCTAGCAATTGGTTGTGTAAGTCGATGACAATGCATGAGGTTAAGAGTGTCTAATGCATGAGGGTAAGTCAACGAGGGTCTACACATGGTATCAACCTAGGAACGAGGTTTAACTAGGCACTGGTCTCCACGTAAACAAATATTGTGAGTCTGTGTGTGAACAAGTCTCGGTGAGGGTTTGAGTCTGTGAGGGTTCGAGTGTGTGCAGGGGTGAAGGTCAGATAGCGGTTGTGACTATGAAGGTAGGATAGAGGGGAAAGCAACATGCCTCCATTGACATAACTTCTTATCATGGGGAAAAAGGACTCCTGCAACTGCCACAGAAGCACCTACATCCCCATGCTTCCTTAACTACATGAAGGGACTTCTAGCACCAAACTTACACAAGAAATAAATGATTAGGTGAAGGTAGTAAATGGCAGTAATTGGGTCATTCAAGGCTCATGACAGCAATAGGACTATATTTATGGTTGACACTTGGAAATAAAGGATTCAATCCCCCATAGACCCCCTTTCCTATCCCCTATAGTAGATGCATAGCCCCTTTGCTGCACCTCACACAACCATCTTGGTCCATTCATATTATTTACCAACATAATATTTACATAACATTCAAATTAGGATTATAATCCAATCACATTATCCAAACAAGGGAATATTTACATAACAGATTCATTATATATTCCAAGGGTCAAGTTGGTAGTATTACAATCCCCTCCCCCTTGGAATAACATCATCCTCAGTGTTTTCTCAAAACTGGAACAAAAATGGATATGCCTCTCTCATGGAATCCTCCAACTCCCAAGTAGCCTCATCGGGACCAAAGTGCTTTTATCACAACTTTACTTGTCTGATTTATCGGTTCCTGAGCATTATTACCTTATTGTCTAGGTTGTATAATGGATCTGTTTAGAACCCTTCCCCGGGTTCCACCTAAATCACTTCCAATTAAATTACATGGTTAGGATCATGTACATACTTCTTAAGCAAAGAAACATTATGATCTCTAGTGTTGGCAGGTAATGCAAGTCTATATGCAACTAGACCTATCCTCTCAAGCACTTAAAATAGCTCAAATTATCTTGGTGATAGCTAATTAGCACAACTCCCAAGCTTCAAATAACTCTTTCTTGGCCTCACTCTAAGGTAAACATGATCCCCAACATTGAATTCCTTATGCTCTCTATTCTTATATGCACAACTTTTATGCATATCCTAGGCTACCTTTAGATTTTTCCTATTTCTTGCAACCTCTTGCTCCATTTCCTTAAGCAATTATGGCCAAAGAGTAACTCTATTCACTAGACTATCCCATGTAGTTGGTGTCCTGCACCTTCTACCATATAGATCCTTGAACAAACTCATTCCCAGTAATGATTGTTGCACATTTTTATAAGCTAATTCAACCAAATGTAGATAATATTCCCACTTGGATGGTTTGTCCATCACATGCATGTGAAGCATGTCTTCAAGTACTTGATTCACTATTTTTGTTTTCCCATCTATTTTTGGATGGTAGGTTGTGCTAAAATTTAACTGAGTTCCTATATCATAGAATGAGCCTTTCAAAAAACCAAAGGTGAACTTGGTATCCTTGTCTGAAATTACAGCCTTAAGAAAACCATGGAATCTGAATATTTCCTTCATGAAAATCCATGCAATGTCAGTTGCTTTTTAAGTGAAATTAAGAGGCATGAAATGTGTTTCTTTTGACAATGTTTCCACCACAACCATGATGGAATCGTGTTGTCTCACTATTATTGGAAACCTTGTAATGAAGTCCTTGGAAATTAGTTCCAAATTCCATTCAAGTATGACCAATAGTTGCAACAAACTTATTGGGTGTTGATGCTCATCCTTCACCTGTTGACATTTCATGCACTTGGAGATATACTCAACAATGTCCTTTTTCATCCCTGGCCGAAAGTATTGCTTTCTAGATGTAGAAATCAGTTTATGATATCCTAGGTGACTAGAACATGTCATTATATGATTCTACTCCATAACAACCTTTCTTCAAATGGCCCATAATATCTTGGTGATAGCTCAACACAACTCCCAAGATTCAAGGAAATATTCCTTGGCCTCACTATGAGGTAAACATGATCCCCAACATTGAATTCCCCAGTACACTTTGTTCCTCTCTACATAGCTTTTATGCCTAATTATTCCAACCTCTTGCTCTATTTCCTTAATCAATTATGGCCTAAGAATAACTCTATTCATTGGACTATCCTAAGTAGTCGACGTCTACACCTTCTACCATATAGAGCCTCGAACAAACTCATTCCTAATGATTCTTGTTGTCCATTGTTATAAGTGAATTCAACCAAATGTAGATAATCTTCCCGCTTGGATAGAATGTCCAACACTTACATGCAAAGCATGTCTTCAAGCACTTGATTCACTCTTTAAATTTTTGCATTTGTTTATGGATGGTAGGTTGTGCTAAAATTTAATTGAGTTCCTAGATCCTATAACAAGCCTTTCCAAAAATTGGAGGTGAACTTGGTATCCCTGCATGAAATCATGGCCTTAGGAAAACCATGTAATCATAATATTTCCTTCATGAAAATCCTTGCAATGTCAATTGCTTTTATAATTAGACTTAACAAGTATGAAATGTGATGCTTTCGACAATTTTTCCACCACAAACAATTTGTCTCATTCATTGGCAACCCTGTAATGAATTCCATGGAAACTAAATCTCATTTCCATTTAGGTATGGTCAGTTGCTGCAACAAACCTAATAGGTGTTGATGCTCATCCTTCATCCATTGACATTTCATCCACTTAGAAATATATTCAGCAATGTCATTTTTCATCCCTGGTCAAAAGTACTGCTTTCTAGCTGTAGAAATTATTTTCTGATATCTTAGGTGACCAAAATATGGCATTGCATGAATCTCCTCCATAACAGTCTTTCTTCAAATGTCTTGGCACAACTCCCAAACTTGAAAGAACTATTCCTTGGCCTTATGCCAAGGTAAACATGATCCCCAACATTGAGTTCCCCGTGCACTTTGTTCCCGTATGCATAGCTTTTATGCCTATCCAAGGTTGCCTTTAGATTCTACCTAAAACTTGCAACCTCTTGCTCTGTTTCCTTAAACAATTATGGCCCAAGAATAACTCTATCCACTAAACTATGCTTTGTAACGTTCCCATCCATCTCACGAATAACATAGAGGGATATATGAACGATTTATTGTAATATAAGCAAACAACTAGAGCAATAAAATAATCAAGCATATCAATAAGAACAAGATTTTAACGTGAAAACCCAAACCGAGAAAAACCACCATAATAGATATATATTATTGTCCCTTGGCCAAACCCAACCAAGTTGTCCAAGTGAGTCTTCATTGCTCACCCCCAAGCCTTATAATACAATGGAATTCACTAAGCCTTTATAAAGGCTTCATTACATGCAAGCTACCATTGTTTGGACCTAAACCTAGGTTTAGCTTAATGACTCTCTCACAAAGTCAAGATTAACCTAACACGATTATGGGTTCTTAATTAAGCCTAAAGACCATATATGAATTTATATTGAGAATAATAGTGTTAAGAAGCATAATAATAAACACAAAGGAATTTAATTCAATCCACACACATAAAACATGCATTTACCAACATAATCTAACACATGAATATTCATAACTCATTGCTCATCAAACAACAACATTTAAGATTCAAACATAAATAATTTTTTATCTGCAACAAGATCCAAGCAACTAGCTATGCAAGTGCAATTTTCCACCCAACCGTAGATACTTTATCACACATATACTATTTATATTGAGATTCCACCACCAAGCGGATTATGAGTCCACTAGGGTGAAGGGAACACCTACAAGTTTCTATATCTTGGCCCACAAGCCATTATTCTCTTTAGGACAAGCCAAATGCTCACACATAGCTCTATCGTAACCTCAAACAACTAGCATGCCCTTGGCTCCATAGTACCTACCCCACACAACACTTTCCAGGCTAAAGCATCCTCTTCACCAATCTGGGTCTCTTAGGCGATCCACCTTTCCAAGTGCTTATAGTGTATGCATATAAAGAGTCATGTCAGGGATCTACCTATAGCTTTCATTCATGGCTTCTCAGGCATGTGTGAGTAGAAAAACTCACAGGGTTAGTCTCAGGCCTTAGGGCTCACTTACATCCAATTCTCTCTCTCTCTCCATCTATAGATTGGGTTCACAAGGTGGAAAATAGTCTAGTGTTGGGACAATTCGATGACAATGCAAGAGGGTAAGAGTGTCAGATGCACGAGGGTAATTTGACAAGTGTCTACACAAGGAAACGACCTAGGAATGAGCATGAACCAGACGAAAGTTTCCATGTAAACAAATCGAGTGAGTCTGCGTGTGACACGGGTGCTTCACTTTTTGACCAATATCCTATCACGTTAGTTCATATTGTGGGTTTTAAAATTATAAAAAATTGAACCAATATATTGCAGGTATTGGGGGGATGAGGGGTTTAAGGTGGGGCTGGGTAGGGTGGTTTATAAGGATTGAGGTATAAAAAGGGGTGGGGAGGAGGTTTTAAGTATTGGGAGGGGGTTTCAACAAAAAGATTTTGGGTCAATATCTCTGGAAATTAAGGGTATTCTTTAATATCCCACGATCGCACGTGCTATGTGAGAGGTTCACTAAGTGAAGTCCCTGTGGTGTGTGAATGAGTCTCAGCGAGGGTTTGGGGCAATGAGGGTCCGAGTGTAAGTAGGGGTGAAGGTAAGATAGTGATTCTAACTCTGAAGGTAAGATAGAAGGGAAAGCAATACATCTTCTCTAACATAGATTCTAATCATGGGGGGAAAGGACTCTTGCAACTTCCATAAAAAACACCTACATTCCCATGCTTCCTTAACTACACGAAGTGACTTCTCCTACCAACCTCACATAGGAAATAAAAGATTGGGTGAAGTTAGTAAAAGGTAGTAATTGGCTCTTCCAAGGATCATGATAGCAATAGGACCGGATCTCTGGCTAACACTTGGAAATTAAGGATTCAATCCCCCATACGCCACGTTTACTCTCCCCTCTAATGGAATCACAACCCCTTTGGTGCACTTTACACCACCATCTTGGTCCATTCTTGTAATTTATTAACATAATATTTACAAAGCATGCATACTAGTTTAATAAGGCTATCACACGGTCCAGTCAAGATAGTATTTACATAATAGATTCATTATATATTCCAAGGGTCGAACTAGAGGTATTACATTCAACCCCAAATTACAAAAGATATCTTACACGTATCAAAATAAGTACTTGAACTCAATAATAAAGTCATTGTAACCAACAACATTATTAATTAATAACATTACAATTCAGTTGTAAAAAAAAATAGATTTTTCTAATGTCATCATGAAATGTAATTATACAACTAATTAAATTACATCAATTCAATTTTACAATCATTTTGACTAACAATATTACTAATTAACAACATTACAATCTACTTTTGAAAGAAAAGAAAAAATCTAGTTTGTTAAAGTCATCATAAAATGCAATAAGATAGAATATAGTATTTTCCACTTTTGAACAAAATAATACTCAATGTTCATTCATACATTGCTAACTTTTATGAGATTAAACACCCTTCCCAAACGCTCTCCTCATAATATCACACTTTTAAAAACATTTCAAATGGAATGTATGACAAGTTGAAATATAGAAATGTCAAGTGAGTCACCATAGATCCTCCCTGCAAACTCCATATCCTTCGGCAATGTCAAGCACAAAAATCAAATTAAACTAATGTCCAAAACTCTAAACCCTAAACATCAGTGCATCCAACTCTAACAAAGGTCCTCAGCTTGAAAACTGTGGTGACAACCCCTCAATATCTAGTTGGATAATTTTAGCTTAGTCTTTGAATGTTTGAGCTTGATAGAGCTAGAGTTAAGATAGATCTATCATGGTGTTATTCTTGTGCAACATTATGCCAAGTTATTCTTTTCCATCATTTAAACTTGGAATCGATGTGCGATAACAAACAAGAACTTATTTTGAACCTTGAACTTCACTATATCAACATCAAAACCAAACAATCATCATCATGTCATTCCCAACCTGCTCAATGTGTAATGAGAAAATTTGAATGAATAAAATGCCTTTGGTTCTAAAAACTCATGAAAATACCATTACACAACCAAGTTGGATGCCATATATGCAATCCAAAAACAAAGGCACATGCAAACATATTTATGTTTAGTAACTTTCAAGATTGCTTCAAGATCACATAATTTCATCATGTAAAATTCAACATGAAAATCATCAAATTCAAATACCACCCCCATGATATGATATGCTATATCAATGGCAACAACACCTACTGAATTACTCTTTGAAATCCCCAAAGGTGGTCTCACAAGGTCCAAGTTTGACATGGAAGCTAAGAGAACAATAGCTAAGAATTGTTTTGTAACCATACATTGGTACAATTTTTTATATAATATATCTTTCCTTGGCTCAAAAATCTCAATAAACAACACATCTCGCTTGCTCTCCATGTTTGCATGGTATGGAACCAAAGTATGATGATCAACAACAAAGAATGGCCAATTCATCACAAAACCAACTAATAAAGTAGGTTAAGAAATAACCATGGAACTAACTAGCGTATAAGAATCCTTATATATAGATGGAGTAGGGAAAATAACTCATTAACAATGATGGAGCAAGGTGTTCAAACATCCTTGTATCCATGCAAGGGAGAATACTTCAGGGCAATCTGAACCAAGCATTGAACCAACGATTTGAACTCTGAACCGGATCTGAACCAACTGAAGCGATCTGAACCAGCGATTTGAACTCTGAACTGGATCTGA
Source organism: Pseudotsuga menziesii (assembly GCA_001517045.1). Taxonomy (NCBI): domain Eukaryota; kingdom Viridiplantae; phylum Streptophyta; class Pinopsida; order Pinales; family Pinaceae; genus Pseudotsuga; species Pseudotsuga menziesii. The sequence goes on from LPNX010600204.1 coordinate 48,772, forward strand.
ACCAACTGAAGCGATCTAAACCAGCAATATGAACCAAGCTCTGAACCTGAACCAAGTTCTGAATCTCTAAACTAGTTAAGAATTGCAGGAACGATGGATTGATCGAGGAGGAAGAAGTAGATCTTTGAATCAGTGCCAATATATGAAGCTGAGAGGTTGGTGCGCATGCATAGGATCGCTCCTACCCTGAACACTGCAAAGAAATAGAGAAATCTATGATCGAAATTGATAGAATATGGTATTGACTAGCCTCGAGAGTGGCTTCTCGAATGGATCCTCCTCTGGATACAAGTCCGGAGGAATGTCGTCGAATCTTAGATGAAGCATTCAGAGCTTTGGTGGCTTCCACACCATCTCCTCCACGGTCCCGACCGGATGCTAGTGATGAACAACATCCCCAAGAATCCAGATCATGTCTACAGCTTCAAGATTGAAAGCCCTTGTACTGAGTGAGAAAGGCATGATTGGGCAGTTCATAGGAATTTGGCCTTTGCTAAAAACCATGGATACGTGGATAAACAAGAACTAAAACCGCTTGATCTCTGGGGGCCTGCAACACTGGTTCTGTGGAAAGGGATTCTTCACCTTTTTATTCGAAAACAAAGAGGATAGAGATCTCATCTTCAGGAGTGGGCCTTACTTCATGGGTCCCCGCGGCCTATACCTAAATCGTTGGAGCTTATCGTTCGATCCAGAAAAGGATGTGCCATCAACAGTCCCAGTAGGGGTCCGTCTACCTCACCTTCCTCTGCATTGCTGGAACGAAAAAACTCTGCAAGCAATCAAAAACTGCCTCGGTAATTACATCGACAACGCATAACCAAAGGGCCCTTTGTTCTCCTGTGCAAGGATCTACGTGGAAGTATATTTGGAAAAATGGCTGCCAAAAGTGGTAAACCTATACATGGATGGATGGGTTCACATGCAAGAAGTAGACTATGAGCATATGCCCTTTAAGTGTAAGAAGCGCCATGAATATGGGCACTTCGTTAAAAACTACCAAAAAGTAACTCAAGAGATTCTATAAAAAAAGGCAAGAGGAAGGATGGCAGCAAGTTAAAAGGGGAAGGAGGATGCCTCCACCAATCCCATTATCAAGTGGATCGGAACCAACAAAAAGCAAGGAAAAGCCTCAAGAAGGGAAAGAAGATTTGACCAACAATCAATTCCAGGCACTACACATGGAAGAGGGAGAGATTCCACCATCATAAATCATAACAGTAGAAGCAACAGAAGAAGAGAGCCTAGCAACTACTAGCCTTCCCCCACCATCTCCTAGTAATGAAAGGCAAGAAAAGGCATTTGAAGGTTCCACAACACCAGGGGGATCCTAGGTAGAGAAGATAAAACATAGTAAAGTAGTGCAACAGGGCTACTCCCCAGAGCAATGGCTTTCACAAGATTCTTCCTAGAATAATCAACCCATATTTACCTACCTTAGACATTAATTTAATAATTTTTGTCTTGTTACCTAGTTTCCTAGATTCCATTGTATGCTAGTTGCCTTCTACATCTCCTAGAAGTCAACACATGCTAAAACTGAGTCATGGAGTGCTTGGGAAACATCCTGGAAACCCATTTTAGCATGTATGCTTTATTCTAGATTCTCCAAAGCACATATATGCTTTTTCTGTAAAGCTGCCTTGTTTTATTTCTAATTTAAGGCAAAGGGAAAGCTAGACTAGTGTTAATTGCCTTGTTTTTTGCCCACATCATCCTCCCTCATTTTCTCCAAATAAAAGCATGTATGAGTTGTATTTCCATCCCTCTTTAGCTTTCCCACTTGACTTAGCCAATTTGTGAGTATCTACCTAGATTTGGAAATTGCTTTATGCACCTATGGGGGATTTGACTAGTTTTGGTAAGCCTGCTTTTTGACTATTTCGAATGGCATATTTATGCATTCGAATCTCTCATGTAATTATATATTACAGCAGCCTATTACTTCATAAGGTTGGATATTGTACACTTACTCAATACATATTAGTGTTATGCTCCAATTTCAGTCTCCTTTGGTGTTAATTTTGCATGTTTGATTAGCAATTTTGTGAGTGTAATTGGTCTATCTCTTGGGTTCAATTTCCACATGGTATCAGAGCCTTTGTAGATTAATTTCTATCCTTCCATATTGCTATTGTAGGTTCGACATCTTGACTGGGAGCATATTCTGCCGACTGAAGGGCACAGTTTCTGAGCTACGGACCAATCTTAGAAGATCATCTTGACTCCATTCAATTTCTTTGAGTGGACAACTAAGATGCAGATATTGTTGAGAGTGAAAGATCTCTACAGGGTGACTATGGAAACTGAGGCAAAGCCCAATGTAGTTGCAGAGAAAATCAAATGGCACAACAGGAGGGATGAGGCCTATGGTCTTTTGTGCCTAAGCATTTCAAGAGACCTCCTCTTCCATCTTGATGGATTGACATCACCTAATGAAGTGTGGGAGAAGCTTGTAGAGATTTTTGGAAAGACAAATGAGATGAGAGGACATCAAATCGAGAATGAGTTGATCTCCTTAAGTCCCAGTAGCTTCGAATCCTTGCAACTCTACTTTTCCAAGTTTAAAGCCCTTGTTTTGCAGCTAAAACAGTGTGGGATCGAAAATAAGGAAGAGCAACTAGTTTTTGCCATACTCTCTAAGCTTGGCCCTGACTATTCAGTGTTTTTTTTGACCTTCCATGCCACCAAGTTGACAACTCGAGCCTGGAATATTCCTAAGCTTGCGGAGTTCATGGAATCCCTCACACAGGAACAAGATAAATTGGTGATGATGGGCACCATCAAACCTTCCAAATACCAAGCTTTGGTTGCTGGAGATTCAAGGGTGGATTCAAAAAGTAAGAAAAATCTAAAAAGCCACCTAGGCAAAAGAGAGACAAGAACAAGTCTCAAGAGGAACCCCGAGGTTTCAAGATGAACTCCCAATAGAAGAAGAACAAAGGAGAAATGAGCAAGTGTGCATACTGTAGTAAGGGATATCGTCCTGAGAGCTCTTGTATGAAGAAGCAAATTGACATGTTGACCCAACTCTTGGAGAAGAATAACATCTCCCTTCTTGATTGCTCAAGGAAGAGGGAAGGAGGATCAAATTCAGAGGACATAGAGAGAGTACATGCCTTGGTTGCTAACACATCAAGCTCACCTAGCTTCATCATAGACACTAGAGCTTCTAAACATATGGTTTCAACAAAAGAGGCATTCTCCTCTCTTGACATGTCAAAAGTTCCACCAATATTTTTGGGAGATGACTCTCTCACTAACAGTTTGGGGAAGGGAAGGATTGATATTGACCATGGTAAGTTCAATAATGTGTTGTATGTTCCAGGTCTTGCCTCTAATCTCTTGTCAGTGTATCAGATGACTCACACTGGATCTCCAAAGAAGGTCATCTTCTCCCCTGATGATGTTGAAATCACTGAGATTTTGAATGGTAAAGTCATAGCAAAAGGTGTTGTTGATCACACTTCAAAGGTATACATGTTTTCCCATTTTCTACCCTACTCAAACCCCTCTGCTCTTCTAATTCATGCTAATTAGGCAAGCAAGCTTTGGCATGAAAGATTTGGCCATCTTAACTACAAGTATCTTTCTGATTTGAGTGAAAAATATATGGTCATAGGGTTACCAAAGATCAAGTTTTCTAAGGGAGTATGTCAAGGTTGTATCCTAGGAAAACACCCAGAGCACAAGTATGAGAGAGCTAGTCATGAGAGGACCTCTGCACCTATTGACTTGATCCATAGTGACATTGCTGGTCCATTTCCTCATATGTCCATGAGTCAAGCCAAATATGCACTAACCTTCATAGATGACTTTTCCAAGTATTATTGGGTTCACTTCCTAAAGCATAAGTCTGAAGTTTTTGACCTCTTCAAAGTCTTTAAAGCCTTGGTTGAAAACCAGTATGGGAGGAAACTCAAGATCCTCAGATCTGAAAATGGTGGTGAGTATGTCAAATTTGAGTTCATTCATTATTGTAAAGATGCAGCATTCGATCCCTTACACACCACAGCAAAATGGTGTTGCTGAGAGAAAGAACATGTCACTGAAGGAGATGGCAACCTGCATGATGGACGCTAAGACTTTGCCACTAAATTTTTGGGTCGAGGCTATAAATTGTGCATCCTACATCCAGAATACGGTGCCTCATAAGAAACTTGATGGTATGACTCCTTTCGAAGCTTGGAGTGGGCACAAGCCAGATGTGACCCATTTCAGGATTTTTGGCTCAAAGGCTTGGGCTAGAATTCCAACTGAAAAGAGAAAGGATTTACAGCCCCAAAGCCAAGAGTGCCTATTTGTTGGGTATTCTGAAGATTCAAAAGGGTACAAGCTGATCAACTTGAGCACTAACAAAGCCTTCATTGAAAGAAGTGTCCAGTTCCAAGAAGAGCCTTTAGTAGCAGTTGAAGTTGGAGAGTCTTCTTCACCACCAGATCCATTGATTGTAAGTGAAGAGACTAATGAGTTTGTTGATTCTGATATGTCTGATAATGATTATTTGATTGTAGATCCTAATAGTCCTATAAGACCAAAATGGGCAGCAAAGACCATTCATGCAGCTAGGGAACTAGCTAGAAACCCTGATGACACTAGGAGGACTAGATCTCAATTTGAGAGTGCCCTTTGTGTGAAAGATCCTCTATTTGCTGAGAAGTGCTATCTGATGGTTGAATCAGATCCACAGACATATGAATATGCAGCACATGATCCAAGATGGCAAACAGGCATGAAAGAAGAATTCAATTCGCTCCAGAAGAACAACACTTGGGAACTGGTTGATCTTCCCCCAGGGAGGAAGCTAGTTCAATTTAAGTGGGTTTTCAAGACTAATTTTGCTGCTGATGGTTCAAATTTGAAATATAAGGCAAGATTGGTATCCAAGGGCTACTCACAAGTACATGGTATTGACTACAATGAAACCTTTGCACCGGTGGCAAAGATGGACTCCATAAGGCTAGCTTTAGCCATTGCAGCCTCGAAGCAGTGGGAGGTGCATCACATGGATGTGAAGTGTGATTTCCTAAATGGAGATCTCACTGAAGAGATTTACATGCAGCAACCTGAAGGGTTTGTTTCTAATCCATCTTTAGTGTGTAGGTTAAAGAAATCATTGTATGGGGTCAAGCAAGCCCCCGGGGCTTGGTATGCCAAGATTGATGGATTTCTGTTGTCATTGAGTTTTGTTTGATGCAAGTCTGATTCTAATGTCTATTTGAAGTTGATTCATGGTTCTTTGATGATTATTGTCTTGTATGTGGATGACCTTTTGATTACAGGAAGTTCAAACAAAGAGATTGTCTCCTTGAAGGATGCAATGAACCATGCATTTTCTATGACATATTTGGGATTGTTGAGCCAATTCTTGGGTCTCAAAATTGCTCAATCCCAACATGGAATCAAAGAACATCAGTCCAAGTATGCCTTAGATTTGCCGAAAAAGTTCAACATGAAATATTGTAAGCCAAGCAAGACTCCCTTCCTTTCAAGAGTTTTTTAAATGCAACAACTCAATGTTTGTGGTTGCAGAGAATACTTGGAGATTGTGGCTTCGAATCAAAGTTTTCAACTATTATCTACTGTGATAATCATAGCACCATTTGAATCTGCAATGATCTAGTTCAGAGACAGCGAACCAAGCACATTGAGATCCATATGCACTACATCATACATCTTGTGCATGATGGTACCATTCATCTACTCTTCTGTGCATCTTCAGAACAAGTAGCATACATCTTCACCAAATTATTTTGTGAGAAGACATTCAACAATCTCAAATCACTGCCGAGGATTACTGATCATGCTGTGAAGCATGATTGATGACAAGATTTCCACATTTTGTTTTCCTGTCCATGTTTAAGGGAGGATTTTCCCACTGGGTTTTTGCCTCTTTCCTTGGTTGTATGGACAAGCAGTATGTAAAGGGTGACTAAGGCTTGTTGATAGGCCCTATAGTTTTATAATATTTACTCATAAATTTAGGCTTAAGGGGGGGTGTTAGAATAATCAACCCATAGTTACCTACCTTATACATTAATTTAATCATTTTTGTCTTGTTACCTAGTTTCCTAGATTCCACTCTATGCTAGTTGCCTTCTACATGTCGTAGAAGTCAACACATGCTAAAACTGAGTCATGGAGAACTTGGGAAACATCCTAGAAACCCATTTTAGCATGTTTTCTTTATTCCAAATTCTCCAAAGCTCATATCTACTTTTTCTGCAAAGCTGCCTTGTTTTATTTCTGATTTAAGGCAAAGGGAAAGTTAGACTAGTGGTAACTGCCTTGTTTTTTGCCCACATCATCCTCCCTCCTTTTCTACAAATAAAAGCATGTATGAGTTGTCTTTCCATCCCTCTTTATCTTTCCCACTTGTCTTAGCCAATTCATGAGCATTTACCTATATTTGGAAACTGCTTTATGCACCTATGGGGAATTTGACTAGTTTTGGTAAGCCTGCTTTTTGACTATTTTGAATGGCATCTTTATGAATTTGAATCTCTCATGTAATTATATGTTACATCATCCTATTACTTCATAAGGTTGGCTATTGTACACTTACTCAATACATATTAGTGTTATGCTCCAATTTCAGTCTCCTTTGGTGTTAATTTTGCATGTTTGATTAGCAATTTTGTGAGTGTAATTGTTCTATCTCTTGGGTTCAATTTCCACAATCCCCAAGAACTAAATGATGTAGTTTTTCAACCAAACAGCAGAGGAATAAAGTCGCAAAGATATCATAGAGAATAAGAAGTAGAAAGAGAGATGGAGCTAGGAAGACAGTGCAACATCGAAGAAACAAAACTTCTACAAAATCCTAGAAACCTAGGAGGGATAAAACTGGATGGCCAATCTTGAGTAGGATCTCAATCGCATAAAAAATGATGAAATCCATCTCTTGGAATTATGGGGGGCTCAAAGGTTCAAGAAAAGTAGAAGAACTAAAATACATAGAAAAAACCGAGAAGCCTGACATACTGCTAATACAAGAGACTAAAATGCTAGAAGTGGAGACTATGGCACTCTCCCGCTTCTAGAAAAACTGTCATGGGAAAGCCATAAGCTCTAAAGGATATTCCGGAGGAATAGCCACTTTACTTATAAGCAAATTTTCAACAACCTCAGTAAGGGAAAGCCACCATTGGCTTCTCACCGAAATCCAGGAAAAGGATGATCAAACTTCGATATACATTTGCAATATATATGGACCAACACACTATAGAGATAAGGTAGTATTTTGGGAATATCTCTCCAAGCTAAAGGAGAACCTGCGAGGAAATCTTGTCATTGTTGGAGATTTCAACACTACTAAGTCACAATCGGATAAACGTGGAGGAACAAGGGTCAAAGATCCATTTTGTGAGAAGATGGAGGACTTGATCTCATATATGGACCTGTTGGACACTCCATTGAGGAATTGGAAGTACACCTGGAGCAACAGAAGAGCTCGAGCAGGTCACGTTGCGGCAAGAATGGATAGATTCTGGGAAAGCTCTGCTTTCCTTCAAAAAGATCTCCTTCTAGCATCTTTCACCCTACCTTTAGCAGTCTCCGACCACAAGCCCGTTGCACTGACTCTAAACCCACCTGCCAATTTCGGTCCCATCCCATTTCAATTCAACTCGATTTGGCTACAAGATTGGAAAACCCTTGATATAATCCACAAGGCATGGGACCTTCAATATCAAGGTTAGACCAACTACATCTAGGAATCAAAGCTGAGAGCTATGCAATCTGCAGTCAAAAGCTGGGCAAAAAACATCCACAAGAATCCCGATCAACATAAAACTATTTTTCAGACTGAGCTGGTCGCCATCCATTCAGACATGGAAACGAAAGAGGTTACTCCAATGTTGTTGAGCCTGGAAAAAGAGTTGAGCATCAAAATTATGAATGCTGCATAGCAAGAGGAAGAGGAATGGAGGATAAAGTCCAGGCAGTTTTTTATAAAGGGAGGAGACAACAACACAAAATATTGTCACAAACAAGCAAAGGTCATGAAAATCTTCAGCATCACTAAAGAATTAAAAGACATAGATGGGAACAAGGGAGGTAAAAGCCCATGCTTTTAACCATTTTCGAAAGCTCTACACAGATAGCGAGGAGGCTGACCCAGAAGCACAATCATACCTCCTTTCCAGAATACCAAAGCTCATCAATGAAGAAGAGAACAGAGAGCTAGAAAAGCCCATCTTGGAATATGAGATTAAAAATGCAATTTGGTCTCTTCAAGCTGACAAAGCACCTGGACCAGATGACTTTAACATAAATTTCTACAGATCAGCATGGGATATCATAAAAGAAGATATAAAAATAATGTTAAATTGGACCAAGAAGAAAGACAAGATCGGTGGGGCCACCAACTCATCCTTCATGTCCTTAATTCCAAAGGAAAAAGGCCAACCTCATCGAATAGATTCATGCCAATTTCTTTATGCAACACCTCGTACAACATCCTCTCAAAAATCTTGGTAAATAGAATGAAAAACATCATGGGTTGTATTATCTCAGAACCGCAAGGTGGTTTTGTAGTTGGGCACTAGATACTGGACAACATAATTATAGTCCAGGAAGCTATCCATTCCAACATGGAGAGGAAGCAGCAGGGCATGGCCATTAAACTAGACATGGCCAATGCATTTGATAGAGTGAACCATCACTATCTCTTCGAAATCATATCTAAATCTAGGTTCTCAACAAGATTTGTCAAATGGGTCAAAGCTTGCATTAGTATCCCATGGATTGCTCCACTAGTAAATGCCATACCCACCAATTTCTTCCAAGCAACTAGGGGCCTGTGGCAAGGCTGCCCCATGTCTCCCTTCCTATATCTTTTGGTGGTTGAATATTTGAGTAGGAAACTTCAACAACTACAAGACTCTGAAGAATTAAAAGGCTTAAAGGTAGCTAGAGGAGTCAAAGCTGTTAACTATGCACAGTTCGCAGATGACACCATCTTGCTCGGAGGTGCATCTATAATCATTGCAGAAAGATTCAATGGTGTCTTTTCCAACTTCATAAAATATTTTGATGGCAAAGTGAACTCAGAGAAGCCAAAAGTCTACTGATGGAATTTCCCTCTAGGCACCATGGCAAGGATTGGAAGGATCCTCATATTCGAAGGCAATGTAGCTTGGAACTCCTTCAACTACCTCAAGATACCAATCTTCAAAGGCAAGAAAAAAGTTGTCCACTGGCAAGGACTGGTAGACAAAATAAAAAATAAAATCTCTTCTTGGGGGACAAGATGGCTCAATCCTACCAAGAAGCTAGTTCTCATTAATTCCATTCTTGTTGCATATCCCCTCTATGCATGCTCGATCTCATTAGCCCCCAAGAAAACTCTGAAAGCTGTAACCAAAGAACTTAGATGATTTCTATGGCAGGGAGGGAAATCAAGCGATAAAAAAGAATTCCACCTTATGAATTGGATCACGGTCTGCATGCCAAAAAAATAGGGTGGTGCTGGAATAAGAGATCCCATCAAAATGAACTTGGCTTTGGGAGCCCAATACTCTGGAGAACCGTTTCTGGCAATAGAGCATGGTAGAAAGAAATTATGCAAAAAAAATATATGCAGGGGGATAGAAGAAGATGTGTGGAAGCTATAGAGTAGGGCAGAAAAGGAACACCCATATGGGAGCTTTGTAAGAAAGTTGTGTTCGTCCTCCAAGACTAACTACTCTGGACTCCAAGAAATGAGAAAAGGATTAAGGTTTGGGTGGACAATTTAGGACTCAATTCCCTAGCCAAATATCAATAGGAATTAGCAAAACTTAAGAATTGGATGGAGTGGGCAAGCATCTGCACATTGTACGATCTCTTAAATTGGACAAGCCGTGGAAGATGGGATGACTGGGTTGATTTGGAGGTGTCGACCAGGCAACAACGTGTTCCTCACTCTGCTCTACGAGTCTGCTCCTGTTCACCATAGCTTAGTAGATGACAGGAGTTGGGGAAGACCAGAGTGTATGAGGTAAAGGAAGGATACAAAATTGCAGCCAACCATAAAAAAAGCACAGGCCTTGACAGTAAATGGGCCAAAGTCTGGTTCAAGGATGGGTTGTCAAAGGTTAACGTCTTCTACCGGATTTTGGCCCATCAGAAAAATTTGATTGCGGAGAACCTGAGGAAGAGAGGCGTTGTTGGCCCCGTGAGATGCATCTTGTGCAAAAATGTAGAAGAATCCTTAGAACATCTCTTTATTGATTGTAAATTTTCGCAGGAGGTTTGGCAGAGGGCATTCAAGGACCTGATCTTTTACTTAACTCTTCCTACACACTGGAGCGATTTCTTCTCATGTTGGAAATACTACTATCATGGATCACTCTTTAAAAAACCATACTTTGCAAGAGCATGTGAAGCTCTTCCAAAATTCATTTATTGGAAGTTATGGACACCAAGAAATAAAGAAATCTTTGAGGATAAGAAAAACGGTCTGAGCAAAGTTTTAGCATCGAAAAAGGCACTTTGGGTGGAGGCTTTAATCATGAAAGGAATGGCCAACATCAACAAGGAGTCATTGACAACAGCGGAAAGGGATTGGGCTTCTGATTTCCTAGTGACCCCATGCTTCACTCTCTGGATTCAGCCCAAAAAAAACTTTAAACCTCAGAATTGGCACTTGAGAATGAGTTTGGAATAATTCAATACTTGGTGGAAGGAACTTGGCTACAAGTCCTTGTTCTTCGACAAAGCTTGGAAAGGAAACCTCTGGCTGACAGGTGCGGGAAGAGTTCTTTTTGACGCCAAAGGAAGTAAGATGAATGAGTACTCTTGGGGAATTGGCAAGAAGACCATTAATGGTGTGAAATGGCTAGCACTGATTAAAGGCTAGGAACTTGCAAGGAATGTTGGCATAGAGGAAATGGTGGTTTTTGGTGACTCGATGATGGTTATAAGGGAAGCTGGCGAAGAATCGCAAGGACCCAGCGACCAAGACACACCACATCCTAAAGTACATGATCAATGAATTCAAAGCTATCAACCTCCTCCATCCATTGAGAGAAAATAATCATCAAGTGGGCATAATGGATAACAAGGGTGTCAACCTAGACTGTGGCGCCCTATTTTGTAATCAAAAGGTCTACAAAATAAATTGGGTACCTTAGAAGTGACTTCAATATTCTTTTGGTAATGTTTTGTTTCTGTGTTTTTCTACTTGGGCAGTTTGTCAGGAGATACAGTCTCCATAGATTAGGGAAATACCATGAGAAGTATATGCTGGAAAAGGATGAACAAGGAGTTGCAGATGTGGTTTCCCTTTGGGAAAATTCCAAGCTCTAATCCGTGTAATCATTTATTCAATTCTTTATAAAAGCCCCTCAATCGTTATTGTTAAAAAATATAAAAAAAGGTGTTCAAACATCCCTTTTGCTTTTTATTTGTGTTCATTCCACCTTTAGTAATCATGAGGCTGAGCTAGGCAAATTTCATATGCCCTAGCTTTATATTCCCTTTCCCCTCACCACAAGTCATATCATAGCCTCCCTTCTACTCCAATGCCAAGAATGATTGAGTTTACATAATTGAAGCATTATGTCTTCATGGCTAGCCTAGGGAAGACAAATATAAGTCAATTACGCTAAATAATTTCACTAGTGGGCCCTTAGCCTTGATTTTGATGATAATTAGGAACAAATATATAATTGTTGGTAAATTATAAACAAAAAACAACTTTTATTCGTTATAAGAAAACTTACAAACATGTGCTTCATTTTGGAGTGGACATATTTGCATTTATCACTCCATATCATAACTGTGCCTACCTATGTTTGACAAATGACCTACTTGTTAAATGAAGAAACATTTCAACTTAAAATGTTCCAAAAGTGGACAATTCCTCGATCAAAAGTCTGCATATTATACATCTTTGTTTCAACCCTTTACCCTTATGTATCCCTTGATAGAGCTAGAGTTAAGACAGATCTATGATGGTGTTATTCTTGTGTAACAGTATGCCAAGTTATTATTTTCCATCATTTAAACTTGGACTCGATGTGCGATAACAAACAAAAACTTATTTTGAACCTTGAACTTCACTATATCAACATCAAAACCAAACAATCATCAACATGCCATTCCCGACCTGCTCAGTGTGCAATGGGAAATTTTGAATCAATAAAATTCCTATGGTTCTAAAAACTCATGAAAATACCATTATACAACCAAGTTGGATGCCAGATATGAAATCCAATAACAAAGGCACATGCAAACATATTTATGTATAGTAACTTTCAAGACTGGTTCAAGATCACATAATTTCATCATGTAAAATTCAACCTGAAAATCATCCAATTCAAATACCTCCCCAAGATATGATATGTTATATCAATGGCAACAACACCTATTGAATTACTCTTTGAAATCCATAAAGGTGGTCTCACAATGTCCAAGTTTGACATGGAAGATAGGAAAACAACAACTAAGAATCGTTTTGTAACCATACATTGGTACATTTTTTGTATAATATATATTTCCTTGGCTCAAAAATCTCAATAAACAACACGTCTCGCTTGCTCTCCATGTTTGCATGATATGGAACCAAAGTATGGTGATCAACAACAAAGTATGGCCAATTCCTCACAAAACCAACTAATAAAGTAGGTTAAGAAATAACCATGGAACTAACTAGCGCATAAGAATCCTTATATATAGATGGAGTAGGGAAAATAACTCATTGACAATGATGGAGAAAGGTGTTCAAACATCCCTTTTGCATTTTTGTGTGTTCATGCCACCTTTACTAATCATGAGGCTGAATTAGGCAAAGTCCATATGCCCCTAGCTTTATATTCCCTTCCCCCTCACCACAACTCATATCATAACCTCCCTTCTACTCCAATGCCAAGAATGAACAAGTTTACATAATTGAAGCATTATGTCTTCATGATTAGCCCAGGGAAGACAAATATAAGTCAAGTATGCTAAATAATTTCACTAGTGGCCCCTTAGCCTTGATTTTGATGATAATTAGGAACATATATATAATTGTTGGTAAATCTAAAAACAAAATAACAACTTTTATTCGTTATAAGAAAAATTACAAAAATGTGCTTCGTTTTGGAGTGGACAAATTTGTATTTATCACTCCATATCATAACTATGCCTACCTATGTTTGACACATGACCTACTTTTTAAATGAAGACACATTTCAACTTAAAATGTTCCAAAAGTAGAGCCACTTCCCCTATCAAAAGTTTGCAGATTATGCATCTTTGTTTCAACCCTTTTCCCTTATGTATCCCATTGATTTTATCCAACCAACCACTTAATTATTTTATTGTTTGATTATTCATCGTCGTTTATTACTTTTCTACATTCTTTGAAGGCAACATAATCAAATCCCTTCCCTAATATGAGTGGATTTTAATTGTGTCTACTCTTTTCCATTTTAGAGGGACTTTTGTGTTTATCTATCAACGAGAGGGGAGTTGGGTCTTAATATAGGGCAGTGAAAATAATTTTTCCGTTACTATCGGGCCTTGAAGCAATTGCAATGGTAGTTATTAAAGGAGTAGGTCCAAAGTATGACAAAGTCTTGTTTAGCTCTACTAAGTGATTGTCCATCTTTGAGTCTTTTTACTAGGAGGGATTTATAGTTCTTCCTTTTGGATATGGAGAAGACACTGCCTTTAGGTGGGAAGCCACCACATGGCCATGGTCAAAGAAAAGTTTTCAATGAAATGCAATGTGTTTGTGATCTATAGTTCAGTCCAGCTTTAGTAACCACATTTTAACACAATTTGATTAACACGACATTACTTATATTTTCATAAATATATATCCTTGTGTAGGTAGAAAAAGCACACTCACAAGTCTCCATGACCAATGAGATGAATGTACCTTATGATTTGCTAGTATTCCAAAGGGATATTAGGCAATCTATCCTATATCGATACCATCATTAAATATTTAATATACAAGTTGATTCTAGACTATCACAATTTCATTGTCAATTGAGTGACATCCATAAATTAGGGCCCTTGGCCAACAACTCATGCCATGCCCAACTTGGAAACAAACTCCATAGTGAAATGTTTTTTGCATGCCACCTACATCCTTTAAAAAATACCCCACTTATCTTATATTTATGCAAGAAGCTTTTGAAGAAAGGGCACATGTTGTTAAACACACGCAAATCATTCCATGAATGAAAAAATCCTCCTCACTTTTATTGATCCATAATGGATCGAGGTTATGGGTTGGAAGTGAGGCGACCTTCTTTACACAAATGGTTGAGATAAATCCCTTGTCCAATATGAGGGAGGAGTTAGGTAAAAATTAAAATAAAATTTAGCTTGAACTTTCACCAAAAAAGGAGAGCTTTCTCAAAAGAAAGAACAATACCCTTATCAACCCCATATACAAATGAGGGGTTAAGTGCAATGCTCATTGCTTAGTGTATAAATTGAAAAATGACCACCATGAATTTGAGACAATTTTAGTATTATTTCCCCTTTCTTTCCTTAAAATAAAAGATGTTTGCTTAACAACACCTTATACAAAAATATAATGTGAAGTGTACTCTTCCCACTTTCTTTCTTTGAAAGAGCGAGATTTATCCTTAACAATTCCATATACAAACAAACAATATGTTGTGTTTCAACATAACGTTCATGACTTAGTATGTAATTTGAAAAATGACCCCCATACCCTCCAACCAATCTTAATACTCTCTACCTGATTCCAACTTCCAAGTTAACAACCAAGGCAAATAAATTAAGAGGATAAGATACTAAACCTTGTATTGTGTTATCCATCTCTAATCACCCAACCCTCTCAAACCCTAAAAATCTAAACACCACTACAACTTTTGTTGATCAATTAGCAATAACATAAAATCTTAATCAATTAAACATCACAAGTATGAAGGGCTCAAACCTTCACATCTTTTGTTATCCCCCTCCCCATCACAGCTCTCTCTATCTCTTATGAAACATCACAAGGAATGAAGGGTTCAAACATACTAAAGCAATAAAGAGAGACGAGAGAGAATATTCTATAGCCATATAAGCAACTCCAAGAGGAAACCACATATCAAGCTAGTCTATAGTGTTATATTGTAGGAGAAGGGGAAACCAAGGGTTGAGATGGTCAAGAAAGTATATGGTCTTTAGGTGGAATCACTTAATCAACCATAATATACAAAAATATAGATTAAGACCAGCCAAAGATAAGCCTAAACCCACCGTACAATAGATGAAAAAAAAATACCATTGCAAAATGGATTAACCCACAAAATAAACTACAAACTTACTTAAGATTGACCAAAATCTAGTAATTTTGATATAAAAATAACTACTAAAAATAAAAATAACTTAGTTATATGGTTTCTAATTCCCTTTCCACTATTTCACTCGTCAAACCAGAACCAAAGCTTTGATGGTCAAAAAATGTTATAACTTTGCAACCATATGTACTTAATACTTTTATAACATACTTGATGTGATAATCACTATAAAATTGAATTTTTAGAAACTTCAAAATGAGCATTATAAGGAAGAGATATGTAGTTATTAGATTATTCAAAATTTGAAACACATTATTACATCTTTAATAGTTCTCACCATATTTTAAGTCTCGATTTTTTATTCTTGTATTTCATCTAAGCCAAGAATGTTTACTTGTCATGCCACTTTCTAGTGTCCTTCTTCAACTTTTCGTTACCCTTCTTTACCTATGTCTTAGACTGGATGTCTTAAGAGTGTATATCTTTTAACTATCCATTTTTTTGCGAGTTAGATCCACCTTTATTATACTTATTCTATGGATCATTTGTAAACCCAAATTCCGACTTAGTCTTCTACTTACTTTTTTGGTCTATTTTGGAAACATATCTATAAGCAGCTCCCAACGAGGAGATGTCCAGGAAATCCATCTATGTCTCGATGTTCCTATGTAGGCTATTGTGATACTTTAGGATCACGTGCCATTTGGATTCTCTGATACCCGACTTTGAGCCCAACATATGGAGTATATTAGTGAACTTTGGAATCATTTGGCGTCTCTCTTAGCACAAAGTTGTCCATCTCATGCTAAAATAAGAATTCCTCTTTGAGGGCATCTACAAAATCTATGTCCTATATATTGTAGACTCATCTCTAGCACATCTCTCTCAATAATCATCCCACCAGACTCTTTGACATGGGAGAGGGACTTAAGGACTGCGAAGGTGATCTTTTCAATGTCGAGAAAATTTTGAATTGAGTAATAACCCTATAATAGGTATAAGCATTTCTCCAAATCATTTATATGTATTTGGCCTTCAAATAAACGAATGCACTTGTACCTTGAAGTGTGCTACAACTCTGAAATGACTACTATTTGAAGGTGTCTATATCACCATTATCAGTCACCGATGGATCTAGGTGAAATTATCCATTATCTCATTCCTTTCTCACATGAGGGCTTCCTCGAGCAACAACTTAATAGGATATCATGCTCTATCATATCTCTTTTCTTCCTCCATGTGAGGTTGCTTGGGCCGGCGAGAGTATATTTTCCCAAGTTCAATTAGTTTGATACCCCAACTCCTAGTAGTTGGATCTCATCGGGGACATGCATGAAGAAACAACAAAGAGAATATTGCTCTTATACCACTAATTTGGAGTTATTAGAGAATGAAACGAAGACATAAATATATAATGGAAACACACACGTAGATGTTGCAAAGAGCATAATAGCACAGTAAAACCCAAACTCAACTAATGATCAAAATTAAAAAATACCATAAACTGCAAAACAATACAAACTAGCAAGAATGGTGGTAGGTCATCTCTAAAGATAGATGTGTCGACTACAATCATTCACAAGAATACCCTTACAAGAGACAGAAATGACATTTTAACATAAAGTTATAAACCCTTAGAGAAAAAAACCTAAAGATCGTAAATCTTAACCCTAAGAGATGAAGTGGCAAAATGAATGTGGGTCCCAAGAAGTTTAGTTGATATGTCAAATCCTTAGAGAAACAAATTACACATACAAAATCTGTTTGAGGCACATTATAGCCCATTATAAATATCTCAATGAGAATAACGACTTCGATAATGGCTTAGAAAAGCCTTTGGCAACCATAAGCCATCATAGGGCAACAAAAACATTGTTTAGGGTCTTAAAAAAAGTCAGAAGTTTGGGACTTGAAAACTATAGAAAAAATACAAGGATGGAGAATTATTATGAGTTATTGGAAGAGGCGGTTGGCCACCAATATCCATCTATACCATTAAAACACCATTAACAACAGGTGATGAAGTCTACTTGTGGGCCAAAAATGGCTATAAAATCCATACCTCCATTTATCATTTCAAATTGCAACAAGAGATAATTAAATTTACATTATGGTATTAGCCACTCAAAGGATCTCTTTGAAAAGTCCAAGTGTAACCTATTAGAGCAATGAGGGGAGATGAGCAAGGATATTTTAAAAGCAT
The DNA here is from genome assembly GCA_001517045.1 of Pseudotsuga menziesii. Classification (NCBI taxonomy): domain Eukaryota; kingdom Viridiplantae; phylum Streptophyta; class Pinopsida; order Pinales; family Pinaceae; genus Pseudotsuga; species Pseudotsuga menziesii. The sequence continues at coordinate 66,214 of LPNX010600204.1, forward strand.
TGAAGCAATTCCAAGAGGAAATGACATATTAAACTAGTAAAGAAAGTTTCAACATAGGGGGAGAGGAAACCAATGGGTGGCATATATGAGGAAGTAGACGGTCTTCAAGTGGGATCACTTGATCAACTGTGATATACAAAAAACTAGATTAAGACCAGCCAAATCTAAGACTATACCCAACATAAAATGGATTAAAAAACCCTAAACCCATTGTAAAATAAATCAAACCCAAAAAACAAAATCCAAAATTGCCTAAGCTTGACCAAAATACACTATATAATTTAGAGAACTATATTAAAACAACCAATTAAGGTTGTCAAACCCAATATAATTTATATCTCACATAAGTGATTTACAGGTTGCATTTACAAATATTTCTTCCCCTTCCCTTGAAATTGAGAAAGACTAGACCTTTGTGGAATTACTACTAAATTTTATATTAAGAAATATCCAAGTTAATTTGAGATATACGTGGTGAGGGTTTCACATTAAATGCAATCATTGGGGATATATCTCACTGCATCGATGTATTTTTTCCATGTTGTCATGCTTCCACCCTCCCACCCATAATCAATAATGACATTGTTGAAACCGTGCCAACTCCAATCAACAATTACCACATGTAGAGACCCAATGAATAATCGATTCATAAAGAGCAAATATGTCACAATGGGGTTTGAAACCAAGTGAGGATGATAGCATTCTCCTCATTGCCACTCAAGATATACCCAATTAACAATTGTATTGGTGTATGAAATGCGATGGTTAAATCTATTTTTAATTATTGTTCAACTTACTTTTTTGTGATTATATAATTGCATGGAAGTGTTAACATAGTATGAGTATTCCATGTTACAAATTCCCTACAATGTTTAGTATTTGTTTATGTTAATTTGGACAACCGTATGTTTATTTTTCGTTGTTACATTAAATGAATTTATGAGAAAATGAATTTGAGTGTCTTTGATGAATTGTGTACATTATTTTAGTATCTCGTGGTCTCCATTGTTGAAAGAGGCTACCGAGTATGTGACAACAGTGTAGGTAGCAAAAGCACACTCACAAGTTTCCATGACCAACGAGATGAGTATACCTAATGATTTGGAAACATTCCAAAGGGAGATTAGATAATCTAACCTATATCCAGACCATTATTAAATATTTAATATACAAGTTTATGCTAGACTATCATAACTTCACTAATAATTGAGTTCCATCCATAAACCAAGGCTCTTGGCCAACAACTCATGCCATGCTAACTTGGAAACAAACTCCATACTGAAAAACCTCTTGCATACCAACTACATCCATTTAAAAAGACCCTGCTTATCCTATATTTATGTAGGAATCTTTTAAAGGAAGGCTGTATGTTGTCAAACACAAAAATGATGCCATGAATGAGAAATCCTCCTCCTTTTTATTGATCCATATTGGATAAAGGTCAAGGGTTGGGAGAAAGGAAACCTTCTTTACATAAATGGTTGAGATGAATCCCTTGTCCAAAATAAGGGAGGAGTTAGGTAAAAATTAAAATAAAATTTACCTTCAACTTTCTCCAAACAAAGGAGAGCTTCCTAAAAAAATAACATTACCCTTCTCAATCCCATATACAAATGAGGTGTTCAGTGCAATGCTCGTGACTTAGGATATAAATTAAAAAATGGCCACCATGAATTTTAGACAAGCTCATTATTATTTCCCCTTTCTTTTCGTGGAATAAAATAGTTTTGCTTAACAACGGCATATACAAAAATAAAACATAAAGTTTACTCTTCCCACTTTATTTGTTTGAAAGAGTGATCTTTTTCCTTAACAACTCCATATACAAACAAACAATATGTTGTGTTTCAACATAATGTTCATAACTTAGTATGTAAATTGAAAAATGACCACCATGCCTTCCAACCAATCTTAATATTCCCTCCCCCATTCCAACTTTCAGGTTATAAACAACCAAGACAAACAAATTAAGAGGATAAGATACTAAATATACGCAACCCCATCTCTAATCACCCAAGCTAGTATAGAATGCTATAGTGTAGGAGAATGGGCAACCAAAGGTTGAGATGGATGAGGAAGTAGATGGTCTTTAGGTTGAATCACTTGATCAACCATGGTATACAAAAGGATAGATTAAGACTAAGCAAATATAAGTGTAAACCCATTGTACAATGGATAAAAAACTCTAAATACAGTTGCGAAATTGTTTAAACGCACAAAATAGTCTGCAAAGTTATTTAAGATTGACCAAAATCTAGTAGAGAATTTAGCAAACTAAACCTTAAAAACCATTGATGCAAGGATTGAAACTGCCAATAATGGTAGTCAAGCTCACTAACGTTTTATGTTGCATGAACAATACATGTGGTACTTACAAATATTCCCCCCCCCCTCCCTTGAAACGGAGAAAGATTGGATATGTGTGGAATAACTACTAAATTTCATAGTAAGAAGATGATCCTCAATTGAGATATACATAGTGAGGGTTTCACCTTAAATGCAATGAACAAGAATATCAATCTCATTGTATTGATGTATTTATGGAAAGCAACGTGAATAAACCCATAAATAACAATTTGGTTGGACTAGATTATCATAGAGAACAAAAAATTATGTCACGAAAAATCCCTGCATACCCATACAATACTATAGTTAGGGAAGCAGTTGTGTAGAGCAGAAGACCAAAACTACCCATGTGAAAATTGATATCAATGACTTCGATTATAGTGTCATGCATCTCATCCAAAAACAATGATGTCATATTCAATTGAATTTTGAAAGGGTCTAACAAAGGTATAAAATAAAACTTCCAAATATGTAATGTGGTTTCTCTTGAATTGTTATCATGTGATATAAGCAGTATTTTGTCATGTTGTTGATGTCTCTACCTCTATATTCTTCTCTCGTCCTACTTGCATATAGTTCATCATGTTCTCTTTAATACCCATTCCCTTTATGTCTATGTTTTCCCTCTCTAATGGCTCCACCTATAAACCCTCCAATTACCCTCCATGCCCTCATTGATTCACTTGCTATTGTTCCCATTTTATTTCATGCCAAGCCCTCCACCTATCAACCACTATATTTCCCTACACCCCAACATTAAATTTCCTATTATTAATCCCATTTTTGTTTCTTGTCAAGACCTTCACCTATCAACCCTCACATTTCCCTTCATCGAAGCATCAAATTACTTACTATCCATCCCATTTTCATTGATGTGAATCCCTTCGTGTATCAACCTTCATATTTCCCTTCATCCCACCATTCTTTTCTATCCATCCCTACTTCTTTTGTACTTAACCCTATACGTATCAAACCTCATATTACCCTTTATAACATCATGCCTACCAAATTCTACATTTTATATTGGATTTAGTTTACATATAAAAATATGTATTATTTATTGTTTTCTTAAGTGAATAGCAAATTCAATATTAATGCCCATTGATTTGCAAATCCTCCAAAGACGTTTCTTCTTTATGGACTATCTTGTTATTGCGCCGAGAGGCGCTCTACAACCCAATATGGGGGAGATCTTGTAACGTGATGTAACGTTACTAACGTATGCAACATGTCGGCCAAAAATAATTGTGATAGTGAATATTATGGGAAAGATTTTGTAACACAAAATAAAAAATAATATCACTTTCGTAACTTTATTTTTATTAATAAAAAATAAATTTTCTAATAGGCCAAAATAAATGTCTGCCACAAAAACAATCTAATATGGGGGAGATGTGGTAATCTTCCTACCTAACAAAACAATAAAAAAGTAAAAATTTAATTATCCGCAAAAAAAATATGTGGGTCAAAAAAACACAAAATTGAATTATCCGCAAAAAAATGTTGGCCTTGCACATGGTTGCATTCTAAACAACCCATGGTTTAGGAGGCTTTGCACATGGTTTTTAAACCATGTGCAAGGCCTTCTAAACAACCCATGGTATTATTGTACATGGTTTAGGAGGGCTTGCAAATGGTTTTAAGACCATGTGCAAGGCCTCCTAAACAACCCATGATTGTAGGAGGGCCTTGCATATGGTTTTAAAACCATGTGTGGGGAAATGATGCAATGTTTGTTCCTAACAAAATAAAAAATATTATATGTCAACCATAAATAATATTAAATATTAATAATAATAAAATTATATGTGGACCTTAAATAAAAAGATGTGTCTTTTGGTTTGAATCAAATCAATGGATACCTAAGAAGAGGTTAGAGATTTGATCCATCTCGGCACTTGATAGAGCCCAGGATTTGGATCTATGCTGGTTTAACAACACTAAGGTATATGTTATGAATGTAACATAAATTAATGTGGTTACAAACAATGCACTATTTTGGTATTCATTGTTTTGGTTTCAATCACCAAAACCAAAGTGCTCATTAATGCATTTAGTATTATATCTAAAAATGCATTGTTTGCTATTCTATCACTTTAGTAGCTACAACATTTAATATTGCGGTTATCATTTTTTCTGAATTGTATGGTGTCTAATTATCCTTTTTCCCTAGTGCACTCCTTTGAGCAAGAACTAAAGCTTTGATTGTATAAAAAAGTTATAACTTTGCAATTACAAGTACCAAATGCTTCCTTAACATACTCGATGTGACGATAATTGAAAAATATAATTTTAAGAAACTTAAAAAATGAGTATTATACAGAAGAGATGTGTAGTTGTTAGAGTATTAAAAAATTGAATTATATTATTTTATCTTTAAACGTTTTTTTTAACAGAAATGATTAGATTTTTTTTTATTATAAGAAAAAGAGTGTGACTACAAAATGCAAGGCGGATTGTCCCCTAATCGGGACATCATCCCTTTCTCCTTTGTACTTCTTCTCTAACTCGTAACAGGCTTGTGGATTGCCCATCCAATGAGAGCTATAACTTTTAACAAATTGCCTAAGCAATACGATATATAAACAATGCATAAAAACAAATAAGAATTTAGGGGATCCAAACATTTTCCTTGATGACGCTATCTTTTTCCATAACCCCGCAATTTAGGCCAGCCCCTTTATTTGCCATGCTATCAGCCTGATGATTCCGTCCTCTCAAAATGTGCAAGAAAGTAATGTTTTTAAATTCTTTGACTAAGCAGAGCAGCATATTATGCATCTTAGTAGAAGGAGTTTTCCAATTTTTGTAAATTTTTCTTGCCTCCCTGATGACGATTAATGAGTCTCCGATGACATTCATTTCCTCTATCCCCATTTCTCTAGCCAGCTCCAAGCCTTTAATTAAAGCATACCATTATGCTCCATTGTTTGTTGCCCTTCCAATACCCCACACAAAATCTTGTTGCTTTCTCCCTTTGTGATTCAATATTACTCTACCTGCACCAGCAATACCTGGATTTCCTTTCAAGGCACCATCAAAGAACAATGAACTAATTCCCGAATTATTCCTCCACTTACTAAAATCCTCTGCGCTCATCTTGTTCTGCCAGCACAGAAGGCCTGACTTCCTTGTTGAATTGCTACTAGGGGAGGGATTCCAAAGAATGTCAGCCGACCAAGCTCTTTCTTCCACCGTAAGAGGTTCGATTATTAAGTTTTTCATTCCTCTTGTGGCTAGAGTGTCCACCCATAGATTCTTTGCTGTGGCAAAGACTTTTTCAAAACATGTTGCTTTCTCTTCAAATATCTCCTTGTTCCTTGCATTCCAAATTTTCCAGCATACAAACCTTGGGAGAGCATCCCAAGCTTTGGCAAAGTCTGGCTTTTTATTCAATGAGCCTAGATAGTAATCCTTCAAGTTGAAAAAAAAATATACCAGTTTCTTGGTAGCGTAATATTTATTTTAATATCTTTTAGAATCTCGCTCCAGACTTGCTGAGTGAATTTACACTATGTGAAGACATGCATTAAGCTTTCCTCTTCCTCTTTGCACAAGGTGCATCGAAGTGGGCATGCTATCCCTCTCTTTCTAAGGTTCTCGACTGTCAAAGCTTTCCAGTGGGCCATGATCCAGAAGAAGAAGTTAACCTTCGGCAATCCATCTCTGTTCCAAATTTTGTTCCACTTGTAATTTTTTATAATTCTGTTCTTCTTTTTGTAGACCAAGCGATATCCTTCTTTTACAGAGTAATCGCCATAATTCCCCCACCCTCATTTGTCAACAACATTGATATGGGTTGGTGCACGCCCACGCAAAACAAAGAGAAAAGATCTTAAGTCTACCTGCAAGTGCGCTGGAGTCTCCACGTTTTTCCAGCCAAAACACCTGCCAGTTTCTGTCTAAACTGATAAATCATCCAACGCTCTGAAATTGTTAAGCTCACACCATATTTTTAGATCGTTGAGCTCTTGGAAATTGTAAACTGGTGAACTTGGGCCAATTTTATCATACCATATTTGAATTCTTTTACCGTTCCCAGCGATCCAATACAAATTGTCTTTCATTAAAAAAATTGACTATTTACAGAGCTCCCATACTAGCAATCCGACTCTCCTCAGATTCATCTTGTCCACGCATCTTCTTCTTTTCCCTGCCAATTTTTTTTTTTGCAAGGCCATTTTCCACCATGCTGATTTGCCAATGCATATTCGCCACAAGATTTTTGCCCTAAGAGCCAAGTGCATGTCGTGTGGGTCTTTGACTCCCACTCCACTGAACTGATTTGGGCTGCACACCACGCCCTAGGAGATCAAGTTGAATTTTTTGTTGCTGGCCGCTTTTCCTCCTTGCCATATTAAATTCTGCATCACTCTGTTGAATTCTTGTATAATAGTTTGAGGAGCTAGAGAAATAGAGCATAGATAGATCGGTTAAGCAGAGAGAACAACTTTGATGAGGATGATCTTGCCTGTTGGATTGAGCCACTTGGTTCCCTAAGCATTAATTTTTCTTTTGATTTTCTCTACCAATCCATGCCAGTCGGCTTTCTTTTTTTCCCCTTGAAGATGGGAACGCCCAGATAGTTGAATGAGTTCTAAGATGTAGTCCCTTCGAAGCCAAGAATTCACGCAATCCTTGCCATGACACTAGGTGGAAAGTTCCAACCATATATTCTAGATTTATTGACATTAAGCTTGCCATTTGAAGCATTAAGAAAAGTGAAGAGCACATTTTTGAATCTTTTTGCAATGACTGTGGATATGCCACCCAACAAGATGGTATCATCAGCGAACTGTGCATGATTTGTCGCTCTAACCCCTCTTGCAATTTTTAGACCCTTGAGCTCCCCTAGATCTTATTGTTGCTGCAACTTCCTGCTCAGTGAATCAACTACCATCAAATAAAGATATGGAGACAATGGACAACCTTGCTTAATTCCCCTAGTGACTTGAAAGAACTTGGTTGGCTTGCCATTTACCAATGGGGCAATCCATGGACTGCTGATGCACGCCTTGATCCATCTAATGAACCTTGGGGAGAATCCAAACTTTGCCATGCTTTCAAATAAAAAGAAATGATTTACTTGGTCAAATGCATTTGCCATGCCAAGTTTGAGAGCCATACCTTGCTGCTTTTTCTCCATGCTAGTGTGGCTTGCTTCCTACACTATTATAATGTTATCAAGGATTTGACGCCCGACAATAAACCCTCCCCATGTATCCGAAATTATCCTTCCCATTACTTTCTTCAGTCTCATGGCTAAGTTTTTTGAGAGGATTTTGCACGAATTTTGTAAGAGGTATTACAGAGGGAAATAGGCCTAAATCGATCTATTGTGATGGTTTTTTTTTCCTTTGGAATCAGGGTGAGAAATAAAGAATTGATGGCTCCACCAACCTTGTCCTTTCTTCTCGTCCAATTAAGCATTTTTTTCAAATCCCCCTTGATAATATCCCAGGAAGCCATATAGAAGTTGATGGTGTACCTGTATGGCCCGAGTGCCTTATCAGCTTTTAGAGACCAAATGGCAGCCTTGATCTCAGATTCCATAATGAGTTTCGACAAGTCCTTATCATCCTGCTCTGTGACAAGGGAGGGTATTCTTGAGAGAAGTTCGGCCTGGGAAAGTGGATCTATCTCTTCCTTATCCTTGCATAGGTCTCTGAAGTGCTAAAAATCATGATCTTTGATCTCTTCCTGCTCAACAATCCTCTTGCCATCCATGTCCTTTAATTCTTTGATCATATTAAAACAAAGTCTAGCCTTTGTTTGCTTATGGAAGTAAGCTGTGTTTCTGTCCCCTCCCTTTAACTGAAGCTGTATGGACTTCACCCTCATTTCCTCTTCCTCACATCTGGCTGCTTTGAGAATCTTTAAACTTAGATCTTTTTATTGGATGATTAGAAAAGGAGTGATTTCCTCCTTTTCCATCCTGGAGTGAAGAGTTGAAAGTTCATATTGAAGTTGACTTTTCTTGCTGCTAGCACTTGTGTAATCTAATTTTACCCAAGCTTTCAGATCACTTCGAACCCTTCTCAACTTACTTTCCCAGATAAAACTAGGAGAGCCCGAGATGTCCATTCTCCAAGCTTCTCTTATAAAGGTCATGGATTTTTCCTCTTGTAGCCACGAGGCATTGAATCAGAATGGGATGGGGCCGAGATTTGCAAGGGATGCTAACACCAAGGATATTGGTTTTTGATCCGATACAACAGATGGAAAAGCAAAACAAGTAGGAATAAGATCTCTAAGGAGGAATGTGACACTTACCAGGAAATGGTCAAGCCTGGCCGCGATGTATCCTGCCCTCGTCCTTCTGTTGCTCTACATGTATTTCCCGTTCTTTAATGGTAGATCAAGCAGATTTAGCTCGAAAATAAGTTCTTTCAAGTTTTCCTCGTAGGGATCTCAGACACTGGAACCCCCTCTTTTCTCTGACTGCGCTATAATAGCATTGAAATCACCAGCTATAATGATTTCCTTCCCTTCCTTTTCCTCTTTTAGGGCAACTAAACTATTCCATAATTTTTTCTTGTCTCTGCAATGTGTTGCCCCATACACATTGCAAACATAACTAATATTTGGATCATCCTTTTCCTTAAATTCAGAAACAAGCCAATGTTGATTCTCCTTTACAGTTTTGATCTCATACTTGCTTGCAAAAAAGGTTGCAATTCCTCTTGAGGCCCCTCTGGAGCTTATGGAGATACCCTCGCTGGTTGTCCAAAAGTGTTGTGAGAGCACCAAAACCTCCACATCACTCATTTTTATCTCCTGAAGAAGCATAATGTCTAGCCTTTCAGACTTAATAATGTTTCTTATGGCTTCCACTTTGTTTTCTCCACCCATTCCTTTGCAATTCCAAGAGACAATTTTCATTATTTCTTATTAGATTGGGGCCCTACTTTAGGCCTTTCATCCACTTTCCCTGAGCTTTTTGTGGTTTTGTAGGAGCTTTGTCTCTTCAATGCTCCTCTGCCTTCTGAGTTCTAATTCTCTCTCTGTTTCCTGCTCTCTATGGTACCTTTGAGATTTTCTTCCTTTGGTATTAGGTGTAGTTTCAAGGATCTCTTGTGACCCATTTGAGGATGAATCAGGAGATCGGGCAAAGGCAGAAACTCTTCTTTGTTTTACCCTTTCAGCCCAAGAACCTTCGAGCGATGGTGAGCTGACCATCTCTGTTTCAAGCCTTTCATTCCTGGGAGAGGTTGGTGGTATGCTGCTTCCTACTAAGTCGTCGTGTTGATTAGATCTGCCTTCATCAATGGTTTCTTCATTCACTATGATTTCCCCCTCCTCCACAATCAAAGGATTGAACTGGTTACTTGTAATGGCCTCATTTTCTCCTTGTTCTGCTGCTTTTTCATTTTCTGCCTGTGGATATTTTGTTTCATGAGTAGCCAGAGCCATTTTCCTTCCCTTTTTCGCTTGTTGCCACCCTTCTTCATGAGTTTTCTCCAAGTTTTCCCATACTTCTTTAGGGCAGTTTTTAACAAAATGTCCGTACTCGTGACATTTCCTGCATTTGAACGACAGTTGTTCATAGTCCACTTTTTTAGCATGTTCCCATCCGTCCATGCAAAGACTTACAATTTTTGGTAACCCCTTTTCTAAGTCTACCTCTACGTAGATCCGTGCACAAGAAAATAGAGGGCCCTTCGGTTCTGCCTTGTCTATGTACTTGTTGAGGGAGTTACCTATTGCCTGCAGCGTTTCATCATTCCAGCAATGCAATGGAAGATGGGGTAGGTGGACCCAGACTAGAACTGCTGAGGGCACATCCCTTTCTGGGTCAAATGATAAACTCCACCGGTTTAAGTACAACCCCCGT
>LPNX010600204.1:76499-88014 GCA_001517045.1 Pseudotsuga menziesii
TTGTCTTCTTTATTTTCAAACTAAAATGTGAAAAATCCTTTGCCACAGAAGCAATGCTGAAGACCCCCGGAGATAAGAGTCATCCAATTTTTTTCCACCCAGCTATCCATTGTTTTTGGTGATGGCCATATGCCAGTGAACTATCCAATACTTCTTTAGGGCAGTTTTTGACAAAATGTCCGTACTCGTGACATTTCCTGCATTTGAACGACAGTTGTTCATAGTCCACTTTTTTAGCATGTTCCCATCCGTCCATGCAAAGACTTACAATTTTTGGTAACCCCTTTTCTAAGTCTACCTCTACGTAGATCCATGCACAAGAAAATAGAGGGCCCTTCGGTTCTGCCTTGTCTATGTACTTGCTGAGGGAGTTACCTATTGCCTGTAGCGTTTCATCATTCCAGCAGTGCAATGGAAGATGGGGTAGGTGGACCCAGACTAGAACTGCTGAGGGCACATCCCTTTCTGGGTCAAATGATAAACTCCACCGGTTTAAGTACAACCCCCGTGGGCCCATGAAATAAGGTCCACTTCTGAATATCAGGTCCCTGTCTTCTTTATTTTCAAACTGAAATGTGAAAAATCCTTTGCCACAGAAGCTATGCTGAAGACCCCCGGAGATAAGAGTCATCTAATTTTTTTCCACCCAGCTATCCATTGTTTTTGGTGATGGCCATATGCCAGTGAACTATCCAATAAACCCGTGCTCGCTCAGTGTAAGAGCTTTCATCCTTGAAGTTGCCGACAAGATCTGAATCTTAGGAGCATTAGCCCTTTTTACAAACCCATCTCCTTCTTCTGCTGTGGATGGAGGCAACGGGGGCATGGAGTCTACCAGGGCCCTAAATGCCACATCCAAAGCCTTCCTTCGATCCTTCGGGCTCAGATCCATTTGTGAAGCCACCCTCGGGCCTGACCAGTTCCAGATCATTCAATCAAACAAAGGAATTTCCCTAATGGTCCTCTGCATGCAAATGCAGAGAGCTTCTATCTACTTCGAGTTTGCTTTTTGGATCAGCCCAACACCAACCCTTCCAAAATGCAAAACGTAGATCTGTTCATGCAATTGGAGACCTCAGGTTACGGAACGCAGGTTGTTCCAGGCGTTCTTGCAGATCACAGCTCTTATTCTCCATTTTATCTTAACCGTTATGACAATATTATAATCTCATTTTTTTACAACTTAGGGAATCGGTAATTGGGTCGGGCTCATACTCACATGACGTGGGGTCGATTCAGTATGCTACCACTATTCCCCTAGGCGTATAAACACTACTTCATGTGTGGTACACAAGACTATAAGGTTTGAACTAGCAATGTCACAAGGAGTGCCTTACACCTCGGGGCTGTTATAAATCTCAAATTATTAAGTATTAAAAGGAGTAAAAAAACTAGTCTAAATCACTCATTGCTTAAAATAATCAAAATTACCAAGTGAATATAGATTTGCATAATAAATCATCCCATTAAAAATAAAAAACAAACACTTTAAATAAATTTTAAAATTATCTTAAACTTTAGCATACAAAAAAAGTTTCTTAAAAAATCCAATATATCAATAAAAACTCTACCTATTATAAAAAAAAATCCTTCAAAAAATGCAAATATAAAATGTTAAAAAAATCCAATATATCAATAAAAACTTTGCCTATCATATAAAAAAAATCCTTTAAAATATTTCATATACAAATATGAAATATTCAATGCTTATCACTACAAATATGAAGTGTTCAATGGTGCTTGTCAATACAAATATGACTTAGAAATTGAAAACAACCCCATGAACTCCAGACAAGCTTAGTATTATTCCCCTTTCTTTAGAAAAAAATGCTTTCCGCTTAACAACTTCGTATACAAAATTACAATAAGTGCACTCTTCCCCCTTCCAACTGCCAAATAATATGCCAAGAACTAAGAGGAACCAATTAAGCAGATGAGATGCTAAATCCACCATCTTAATAGTAATCTCCGATCAGCCCCAAAATCCAAAGACCGCCACACAAAATTTTGACGGATTGATTAGCCATAACATAAAATATTAATTAGTGAAACCTCGCGAGGAAGGGAAGGGTTCCAATTTCACATCTGTTGCGATCACCATCCCCATCCCCGACTTGATAAGTAGTGAGCGCATCACCTCCCTTGGTCGATTACTTTTAAATTCAGCGTCATACAACCCGATCTCTCTGCGCGCACGGACTCAATAACCCTGCCTTGCCTTGGTATATCAGGCACTCGTTTCGCATTTGCCCTCGCTGCCGCCACTGCTTCAACTGCAAATCCCTTTCGTACCCCCGTCCTCCTTTACGAGCCATGGTTTCCTTCGTTCCGAAACCCCATATGGTTTGAATTTGCATCTCTCCCTGCATGTTCTTTGGTAATCTCTCCGCGCGCATTCCTATCGATTTTCAGGGCACAATCTGCAGGAGTTCCTAACCCCAGCCAGTTGTTAAATACCCTTGGATTTGGTTTTTGTTTGAGGCGTAAGAATGGCCGAAAGGAAGTTCGATCTTCTGCAGCATTCTGAAACGCAGGATCATCCGAATATCAAAGGTAGTTTTCGCTATTGATGGGTTTTTATTTGAATTTAATTTAATTAATTTATTTATTGATTTATTTTTTTATGTCATTCTATTGATTTCTGTTCGTAGTCGTGGATTTCTCTCTTTTTATTTCTGGAATGGACTATAAATTTGCCGATCTGGGTTGGGCGAAATAGTCCTTAAGTTTTTGGGATGACCTTGTTACTAATTTGTTGTGAATAAATATTTCCTACTGAAAACCCTATCTCGTTTCTTTTGTAAATCCCCCTTCAACCTGGCATTTTAATTTGGTGTACATTTAACTGCAACCGTGGTGCTTGATTTTTTGCAAAATGAAAAATCAGAAGAGGAGTGCTCTGTCAATTGTTCATTTGATTGTTAGATTTTAATTTTAAGATTTTTATCGGGTTACATCAACGATCTTAGTTTTGACGCCATTCTCAAGCTGTGCGTGTATCGTTGATTAGACTGTTTTTTAGTTCCTTTCTCTTTCTGTTGACGCCATTCTCAAGCTGTGCGTGTATCGTTGATTAGACTGTTTTTTAGTTCCTTTCTCTTTCTGTTGGTATTGCAAAGTTCGCATTTCTCGCAAAGCTTTTTTTGTAATGTTGTTCCATTAATCTGAGTTTGTTATGGAAATCTATTGCATCAGTCTGCTAATTTTATTTTTGGTGGACTATGCTTTTATTATGATTGAAATGCAGTGTTGTGCTTAGATGGAGACAACTCGGGATTGTTGTCTGGCAACCCTGATGCGGAATTCAAAGGTAGGTATATATGGTTATCTCTTTTCGTTCTGTATATACAGTATGTATAGTAGACACGTTTATTTGTTGAAATGGTTCATGACACTTGTTGCAGATGTATCTGGGCCTGAAAATGTAATCCCACTTTCTCCTCAGTGGCTACACTCAAGGGTTGGCGAGACCAAGGTACTAGCAACACTTCTTCCGTAGGGCTTTGGAAGATTTGATTTATTGTCTCTAAATTTTACTTAATAGAGATTAACTCTGATTAAGTGATTACCCATGCAATACTGCCATATTCTACGCTTTGACTTGTTTATTACTATTATTTTTCGATGTCTAACAACATTTGTCAAACATAATGTTCTGCACAACATCTTCGATTGATAGGTATACCTTTTGTTTTAACTTTCTGTATGGTTGTTGCTGCTATGTTTTATATTTTGATTTAGGAACCACGTACTCCAAACAGTTTTATTCAGACTGTAAGCACTGATGCCAATCTCAAAGAGCAATGGAAAGGAGAGGGTTCTCTCGACAAGAAAGATTGGCGGAGAACTGCTCCTGCTGAAAGTGAGGGTGGTCGGCGATGGCGTGAAGAAGAAAGGGAAAATACTGCAGTTGGCAGAAGAGACCGTAGAAAAGAAGGCGAAAAAGAAGTCGAATCTCGTAAGATTGAGCGTAGATCAGAGAATACTTCATTAAGAGAAGTTGCAGACAATAAGCATCCAAATTCATCAGACCGTTGGCAAGATACTGCTGCCCGTGATCCAGCCCACGAGGCACGTCGTGACAGGAAATGGTCCACAGCATGGGGACCTGAAAACAATGAAAAAGATATACGTCGAGAGAAACGCAGTGAAGTGGACAAGGAGGATGCTGGTCTTGATAGACAACCTTCTTTTTCAAACAGTCGTCTAGTGGCTGCAGACCGTGAATCTGAAAAATCATCGACTGACAAGTGGAGACCATCCAGACTCCGTGACAAACTTAAAACACAAAAGGATGTTGGATTCCTTGCAGGTCGAGGTCGTGGAAGTGGTTTACCATCTAGTCTTTCTATGAGAACTCCTATTGGTGCTTCTACTATCGCAAATGCTTTTTGCTACCCACGGGCAAAACTTCTTGACATTTATAGGGACTGTGGAACTTTCTCATCTTTACGTGGTGTTGCTGATGGATTTGTGGAAGTTTCTGGCGTTACTTGTTCTCAGCATTTTGAGCCATTGGCATTTGTCTCACCTGACTCAGAAGAGCAGGTATGGTTGCAATGTTCCGTTTTTCTATTGGATTATCTTTTACCTTAAAGTAGACTTAATAATTTTGATAGAATGTCATTTTAATATAAGTGTTGTTTTGAACTTGAAGATATAAGAAACTGTGTGGACATGGTTTTTTGAAGAAAAATGTGATTATTGCCTGTATATGTATTCTATATGGCTAGTTGATCGGACAACAATTATGATCCATGCTTTTCTCTGCTGGCATGCTTTTCAGGCTGTATTAGAAGATATTTCCAAGGGGAAAATTGCAGGCGGTGAAGCAATTCGCAGGACATTTACCAATACATCTGGAAGGGTCAATATTGATGGCCTTGGTATGCGGGCACTTACTGTTTGTGCGATTCTTTATGTGCCTTTTGTTATATACCTTGTATTTATTTAACAACTGGTTGTCTGTTCAGGAATTAGTGACGAGATATTGTCCAAAAGCAATAAGAAAAGTGCTTGTGATGAATCTGTGAGCTGTGTGACGGACGATTCTCAATTAAAGGTGCATGAAGATGTGCTCCCTGATTTAGATGAGTCTGAACTTGTAGATCCAGTTTCCAAGGAGATTGCAGCAGGCAGCAAAGGTAAGAGTAGAGCCCTCGCCTGCCTGCTGATATATCCATTGATTTAAAAAACTATAATAGTCTATTATGGCTGACAGATTCTGGATTATTACATAGATGGGATATTTCTCTTATAGAATATTATGCTAATAAAATTTTACTGACACTGGGTGTTCATTTAACAGCAAGTTATTCAGTTTCCACTTTGTATGATTTCAAGGATGAGATATTCATCCCAAAGGCTTCTGCTGAGGCAAGGAGGGCTACCAAATCCTTTGAAGGAACATCTGAATATCCTTTTGTTGAAGAGAAAACGGGTGACGAGCTTTGTCATGAGAATGAAAATGTAAATTCATCAGGACTAGGTAATTCTTATGATAATCTATCCATGAAAGGAAAAGCATCTATAGCAGGTGGGGAGATGAAGAGTACAAAAGAAATTGAAGTGACTTCTTCTGAGCTGCCCATCAGGCTGCCATCTGATGCAAGTGTGCTTTTTGATCACAAATCCTTTGAAGGGGCTCCTGTAGAGCGTGATTTTGAGGATGGAGAATTACAAAAGGATGGCATCAAGTTAGGAGAACAAGGTTTCCTGCTTGAGGAACTAAGTCTTTTTTACAAGGATCCTCAAGGGGATATTCAGGGTCCTTTTCTCGGTATCGATATAATTCAATGGTTTGAACAAGGTTTTTTTGGTACAGACTTACTAGTGTGCCTTTCTGATGCTCCAGAGGGAACAACATTTCAGCCCCTTGGAGAGCTTATTTTACACTTGAGACATAAAGCTCAGCCATCTCATGGCTCTGCCTTTGAGGATTCAGAAGACACCAAAGGAACGAGTTTAAGAAGTGGTCATGATATTTCATCTAAAAAAGCTGGTATCATATATGAACATAACTCAACACTCAATCCTGAACAAAATAAAACATTGTCTGACTTTTCAGAGCAGGCTAATGTAGGATTAACTGACAGAGGATTACCTTTTCCTGATATGCTCAAAGGTACTAAGAAGAATACATTTGATCATGAGGAACAACACTTTTTGGAATCTGCTACAGAGAAAAATGCAGGTAGGTTCTTCAACACTCTTCTTTTAGCAAATGATTTAAAAGTGAGTTTTAACATGTTAATTTTATACGTCTCAGTTCTACTAATCTGGTCTTCTGTACCATGCAGAAATTCTTGCAAGAATAATTCGTCATGGAATCCCACCAGGAGAATCTATTGGAAATCTTGAGAGGCAGAGAATGTCTTCCTTATCTCGGTTTGATTCAGATGATGGCCTTGTTCCTTGGCAATCTGAAGCAAATGCTTTTGGTTCAGTCTGGCCTCAACAGGAAGCAGATCAGTTCATTGATATAAGATCTGGTCTGCTGGATGCTACAGTTAGCAGTTCCATTTCTGGTCATATGCTTTCGATGATGTCAAGGATGCAATCCCTTCCTAATAATCACCAACAAGACATATTTCATTCATCAAATGGTGCAAGCACTTCTCCTCCAATTGATAGGGCTTGGTCTGAAACATTTCACAGGGATGCATATTCCACCAACAAAATTTTCAATGTTGCGTCGGATCCTCATCGTATGACACATCCTGAACAGGATTTGCAAAGAATAGAACGAGATAACCTTTTATTTCATCACCAATTGGAACAACAGAAGCAGAAACAGCAACAGCAGCAGCAGCAGCAACAACAACAACACCACCAACAACAAATGCTGATGCAACGGCAATTGCAGTCCGGAGCTAAATTGCTGGATCAAGGTACAATTTCAGGTATGGGTCATAACTTTGATCCTTCACTGTTGCAACACCACCAACCGCTACAACCATCTTTACAACCACGTCAGCAACTACCTTGTTCCCCAATGCCTCCATCTGCACATGTTATGGATCCAATCTCAAGGCTTCAGCTGCAGCATCACCATCACCAACCCCAACACCATCTACAACTGCAACCACATCAACAGCAACCCCAACATAATTTGCAGTTGGACCACCAACGGCAGTCTCATCAAACAGGCCTTGATCAGTTACTGTCTCATCAGATATATGATCCTAGCTATGCTCAGAAACACTTTCCTTCTGGTGGAAGTAGCATTGATCAGCTTATCTTAAGGCAAGAAGGTATTAGGCATGAATCCCAGCCCCATCATCAGTCTATACGTAGGCAAAGCAATTCAATGGACTCAAGCCTTTCATTGGAACACCTTTTGCATCAGAGAAGACATGAGCTATCAGCTAACCAGTTTCCCTTGCCATCGCAACGGCAATTTATTGACGAAAGACGTGTAAGTGGAGTTTGGGCTATTGATGAGTCTGGTGAGTTTGTACAAACACAAGCACCTACTCTCCATCCCTTTGATTTGTACCAGTCACAACAGCAGATTCTGAATTCACAACCACAACACTCACAATTATTAAATTTTCAATCTTCAAACACCCTAGCATCTACTGCAGAAATAAAATATCCTTACCTATTTGAGCGGGCTGAGCATCATGACCATAACAGTGAAGGTCGATCATTGCATGGTATGCATGATCCCAACTTGTTAACTTTTGAAAGGCCTACTGATTTTTCTTTGCTGAACATGGACTTTTCACATTCTCTTAAACAAGCTCAAGAACGTAGGGTGCAGGAAAGGTATAATGTTACACGTTTGGCAGGACAGGATGAACAATTCCCATCAGAAGTTACCTACAATTCTAGACCTCATCCAATGGCCTTCCATGGTATACAATCTGAGGTTTCAAATGGGATTTGGGATCAACCCTCCATCACACATTCTACTGATCTTCATGTTCAGAGTCCTGGCTATTTTATGCGGCAAGGACAACCTTTCGATTTTATTACTGAAAGTCAAGGTCAGAAGTTGCATCGAGTTGGGTTAAATTGGCAGCCCAATGAAGGTTCTCAAGAGCATGTTTCTTCTGAAGATTTGCACCGGAGATCTTTAATTTCTACACACACTGCCGATTTAGAGACAAGACA
Source organism: Pseudotsuga menziesii (assembly GCA_001517045.1). Lineage (NCBI taxonomy): Eukaryota > Viridiplantae > Streptophyta > Pinopsida > Pinales > Pinaceae > Pseudotsuga > Pseudotsuga menziesii. The sequence continues at coordinate 84,618 of LPNX010600204.1, forward strand.
GTCACATGGCGACTCGCTTCATCAAAAATTCTCTCTTCGTTCTGGTTCGTCATCTGTAATGCCTGGTAATGTGCTTGCTACTTCTTCTGAACAAAGCCAGTGTATGTGGACTGCTGTGAACTCAACAGAGTGTATTTCTGGTTGTACTTATGATTCTTCTGATTTGATTTCAAGCCAGCTATTCAAAAATCGTAGAAATGAAGATCTTTCAGAGGTTCTAGAAGATTTGGCTGGGAATGGTGTTGGATCAACTTATATGGCCTCTAACTCAGCATCTGAAATACAAATGGGCACTGGCTTATCTGTAGATGGTGGATATGATGGTATGCATTCAGAAGCATTTATTGAGGAACCATTTTATTCATTAAATAAAAATGAGCTGCAACTGTCTTTGCAAGACTCTGATTCACTTGGGCAATCCTCACGAGATGACTTTGAGAGTTTGGAATTCAAAGAAGCCAAAAAAAGCAAACGACGGAGTTCTAAAGCTAGAGGAGCGGTTAAAATGACTGTTGTTTCTTCTTCAGATGCATCTTCAGTGTCAAACTTATCTACAGGAGCTCCAGAATTGAGTCAAAATCAACAAACAATAAAGCATGACAATTCCACTGTGCAAGAGTTGTCTTCATGGAGTACCGATTTTAATAGACGAGGGTTATCAGTGCATTCTGCGACGGACACCAAAAAATCCTTACAGAAAACTGGGCAGTTGGTTATCGAAAGCAACAATGCAGATGGGAGAATGAGTCATTCTAGTGACAATGGTGATCAATTATCAACAGTAGAACGGTAACTTCTGTTTTTTTTAATTGCATCTATGTAATGACATTAGATTCTTTGTATACACTGTACAGTATTCATAAAAAAGTTAAAAACAACATTGAGGATTTGGTTGGTTTCACGTTACAATGATTGTTTTGGCATCTGATTCTTTGTATTCACTGTACAGTATTCATAAAGAACAACATTGAGGATTTTGATGGTTTCACATTACAATCGTTGTTTGGCATCTACCTATTATGTTGTTGATCATTGGTAATTTTTTATTTGATGCCCTTTTAGTTTAGTCTGAAATTTTAACTATTGTATTCAAGTAATGAGTTTTCAGTTTTTTCCCAGTAAGATGTATAATATAATTTTGTTGACATTAAAGCTTCCTTTCCTTCAAATTATTAATAAAGCAGTAGTGTTACACGGGTACGTGTCCCCAAGGGTAGGAAACACGTTTCCACACCCCCACACGTCTGGGAAACTTGGAAACTCCATTGGAAACGTCCCCCCACGTCCCGGTTTGAAGGAAACTCTAGGGAACTCAGGGAAATGTTTCCCTCCTAAAAATGGCATCCCCACGTTTGCTTTGACAGTTTTTTATTAAAAAATAAAAATTTAAATGACAAAGGGCCACATTGTCCACTATTTTCCTTCTTAGTAGCCTCAATTTTATTTTGCTGTCCAAAATGGTTGTATTTACCAATTTGTTTATGTATGGTTGTATTTCATTTTATTTGACTTGATGTATGTTGTAAACTTGTATTAATCTTTATATTATAAAATTAAAGACTTTAATGAGTTATGGTCCAACTTTCAATTTTTATGTATTCTAATATAATTTGGTAGTATTCCTGGTGGGGTCCCCTATGTCAAAGACCTCGACGTACCCTTTTGACGTTTCCTTAAATTTGGGGGGGTACTTCTGCATGTCGTTTCTGTGTTTCCTCGCTTCTTGTGTCCCCGCGTCCCGGAAACTTGGGGGGGACATTGTAAAGCAGTACAGTGCTTTTATACCAAAAAAAGTGTGGGTTGTGCATGCAGCCACCACAAACACTGAATACCATTAGATACGGCAGCTGCAAACTAAAGTAGGATGATTAAGCATGAATCCAAAGAAACAATAGAGTCGAAAGCCTTAGCATAAACAAAGATAAGCATGCCACATTAGCCATATAATGTAAGTTATTCCAATTAAGTACTATTCTAGGGTTTACCAGGCTACAGAAACTAACAAAACTCAAAATCAGGCTGCATTTTTGTCGAAATACCAATTAGATACAGTGTCTGTAATCCAAACAAATGTAACTAACATATATCCCCAGAAAGAATTCCTGAGCATAAACAAAGATAACTACAAAGCAGCAGGTTTATAATATATAATTTATTCCTATAAGTACTAGTCTAGACTAATCTGATAACTTTATTTGGAGTCAGGTTTTTGTTCTAACACTTTTTTGAATTTTTGTTTAAATTCCCTTAGTTAATTAACTGTGAAATAGTTTTTTTTAAATCCTTGAGCTTTTCTTTTTCTTCTTTTGTTTTTTTATTAGATAAATATCACTAGAAAAGTTTCCTCTTGCAGCTTCTGTCATTGTTTTTCTAGTAGAGGAGAAAGTTACATATTAATCTAATCCTTTCTGGGCCATATGGGTAAAAACTTGATTGGGTGCTGCAAATGAAACCAACATTTTGTTTAATTAAATGAGGACCTGAAAAAAATATTTTCATAAAAATTTCTGATAACTTTGCTTGGTGTTGGGTTTTTGTTCTAACACATTTTCTGATCTTTGGATCTTCTAGTGAGACTTCATTTTCAGAATATACTTTTCAATGTTGAAAAGATTGAGAGAGTGTGTTACATGGAGCAAACTGAAGTACTATTTAGGTTCATATCATTGATGGAAAAATTGCTGAAAAATTGGTGACTTTGCAATTTTTTGCAATATAAAACCTCAAACAAAAAATTGTCTTTGAAAAAATTGGCAAAAATAGTCAAATAGGATATTAAAGTGTTAATTTTTTTTAATAACTTAGTTAATATTTGCAGCTGTTTGGGAATGAGAGGGAAGGCGTTTACCATCATGAACAACCCCAAACCATTGTTCTCATCACAAACCAAGTTTTTTATTTATGTAGGGATTAAGGTCCTTGCAGAAATAATTTTAAAATGCATTTGATTGCATTCCAAGACGCTTATGAACTATCTTGTTTATTACTAGAATAAAAAATGTAGGTAATCAAATTCAAAAAGAGCAGGGTCATGCTGAAGCTGTTAAGAAGAAAAACATCCTTTCTCCTTTTTATGCAGCGGAGTTTGAAGCGTTTTTTTGTGGAAGACTTAAATTTACATATTTTGTAGAGCCCACTCCTCTTGGGTAGCCCTCAACCAAAAAACGTCCTTTCACCTTTTATGCTTTAGATACAATCTGTTTAATATAATTTGTTGAAGTAGTACTTTCTGGAATAAGTGGTTTGGGTTTCAAACTATGTTGCACTGGTCTCGGGGACGGGGGGACGCAGGGGACGCAGGGACGAGTTTCCGGGACGGCTAGAGCGCACCCCCAATTTTTTAGGGGACGGGAGGTTGGGGACACAATTATGTAATATAAAATTTAAAAATAATATA
>LPNX010600204.1:88342-130842 GCA_001517045.1 Pseudotsuga menziesii
GTTTTTAATTTTTTTAACTTTTTTTTAATGTATAGGAAAGGGGACTCGTGGGAGTCCCCGATTGGTCGAGGGACTTTGGGGACGTCCCCAAAAAGTCCCCTATTTTTTGGGGTACAGTTAGGGTACGACGAAAAAGTCCTCGAGTCCCCAATGGAGTCCCCAACCATTTGGGGACGTTTCTGAGGAGTTCCAAAGTCCTCGAAACGCCGGAACGTAGGAAACGGGTGAAATTTTAGGGGGGGCGGGTCCTCGTGCAACATAGGTTTCAAATCCAGCTCACTATTCTTCAAATGAATTATTCATATAAATCACTTAGGAGGATGACAAGTGGGTTCAATGCAAAAATGCAAGCAATCTAATGCTACAACTAGATTGAAAGATTATTGCTTGACCTTTCAACATCGAGGGCATTTTTTTTAAGGGAAGGGCATCCATGACATCCTTATTGGGTATTAGATGTTGTGTACATGAGTTATTTTATGTGTGCTTATGATATTGTAATAATGTTATTTGTAAAATTGCCACTAATATGGGCCAAATCCCCTTATTAGTGGCTTAAGACCAAAGGCTTTTGTCTTTTTATTGGTATAAATAGGGGCTTTAACCCTCTCATAAGTAATGCCTTGTCATTTTATCAGTACAATAAATGTATTATTGGTGTTCATTGGATGCATCTTCCTCCACCATTCAAATTTGTAGGTGCAATCCACGTTTGGTTTTGTAGTGCCTAACTCTTCTTCCTTGTCTAGGGTCGTGTTTCTATTATTGCTAGTTTTATGTTTTGAGTTGCTTCAATAGTTGCAATAGTATTACCTTTTTTGTACATGAGCTTTTTGCAAGGCATAAAACATAAATATAAAAATTCCATATAGAGACTAAACACTTTCATTATAAAATGGGTTAAGGCCCAAAATGAAACACAAGATATCTATGGCAATGACAAGAAGTGTCCCAACGCTTGCAATGTACTATGTGCTCCTCAATGGTTACTCCCCAACAAATGGCAACATGGTCAAGGTTGGTTACAAGTGATTCTCCCTTGTCATTGACAAGTCTTGGAGGATCCTTAGTCTTAGAAATGCTTTAAGTGTTCATCACGACCATCCATAAGATCTTTAAAATATGAGAATCTTAAGTAAATTATACTCTTGCCTACATGTAGGCCACCAATTGGCATGCACCAAGTAAAAAATAAGGGTATTTTGTGTTTCATCAAAGGCTTCCATAGGTTATGAAGCCTAATAGCAAAGTTATGTTTTGATTTTAATCTCCAATTCTTATACATGGTTCTGTATAATATAGGATTTTGGGAAGATCCTAGTTGTACCCTTACATTGCATTGTATATGATGAAATCCTTGTATATGTTCCATTTCTAGATGCGTCACCAAGTGACCTTGGGGGTTTGTAGACGTAATTTAGTAAAGCGCTAATGTGGAATCATGCCTTTTGAGTTTGTAGAGGATAATCATGTTTGGATTATCTTTGGCCAAGGCATCGATGCTTTTGCTTGGCAATCAAAAAATCCTTGGTAGAATGCTTTTCGTGAAAAATCGAAGTGTTGATAATTAAGGAATTTCAGCTAATGCATTCCCTTTTTTAACTAAGATTGGTGACCATCAAAATGGAGTAGTTATTGAAAGAGAGCCTTGATCACTTTGTCTAACTTAGAAATGGCTTCATTGCTTCCTATGCTTTCTAGATACTTTGGCCTACAAAAGTGCCTTCGACTTTCACCACTATTATGGTGATAACTAGGGTTTGAGGGTTGAAGTCTTGCCAATATTTTTTGCCAAGAGGGCATCTCAAAGATATGCATTTCCTTATAAGTGCCTTTCAAGCTTTATTCCCTTTTATAGCCTAGATAACCCACTTGGCACACAAAGCTTAGGTGTATGTGTAGGTTTTTATAATCACCATGCCTCCCTAGTTTCTCGAGGTATAATACCAGTGTTACACGAGGACTCGCCCCCCAGGGTCGGGGGCACGCCCCCCTCACTCCTTACGCCTCGGGGGCTTCTGGGGAAATGTTTCCCAGCGTCCCCAAAATCTGGAAATTCTCGGAAACTCACAAGGGTGCGCGTCCCCCTGTTTTGTAGTGCGCTCCAGTGAAAGGGGGCTCCCATATGCCCCCTCTAGAAACTAGGGGGCTCTTAGACACCCCCCATGATTTTCCCAATTTAAGTTTAAAAAACAAAATTTTAATTTTAATTGTTGTTCAGTCTCTATTTCAGGCTTAGTCTTTAGTAATTTACTATTTCACTATTTTAGCATGCAATATCATTGATTGCACAATGATAAACTTAGTATTTACTATTTATTATTTACTTTTAGTAGTTTACATGGGATGAATCATTGAATTGTTATTGTTGGGATTTAATAATTTATAACATTAATTTTTATTAAGACCCGGACGTTCCCCCGCCCCCCTCGAATTTCAATAAAATTTGGGGGTGGTCTCCACACGTCCCCAATGTGTGTTTCCCTGCTCCTGCGCTCCCGCTTCCTGGAAACTTGGGGGAACATTGTATAATACATCTCCCAATTGACTCTATGAAAACCCTTTCCCTAGATTTGTTGCCCCAAAGAACTTCTTATGTCCCTTTTTGTACCTCTTATAAGTTCTCAAAGAGGGCACACCTAATAGGAGGAATAATTAACAATGGTGGCTACAAGCACGTTGTTGCATATGTGAAACGTGGCTGCCAAAGCCAAGGGCTCAGTGATCCAATTCACAATCTTCTTTTTTGGACTTTGAACAACTACCTCCTTTAAGCCAACAAGGAATTTGTTTTTGGCTTTGTATTAGTATAGAATTTTGTCCCATTGAATGTTTGGGCCATTCACATCGCAAAATCTTTGGAGGTGATTCATATTATTATTCTAGTAGTTTTGGTCTTGAAGAATAGTACAAAAGGAATTATTAACAAAATTACCTTTGACCAATTGTTTAAATAAAACAAGGTCGAGTAGAGGTATGCTTTTAGCAAGTCATTAATTAACTTCATTGTAAGACAAATTCAAGCATCGAGGTTGTTGGAACTGAGCCACGATACTACTTTGTGTGGGTATAGAGGGCCGAGCCATTGGGGTTGAGTTGAGCTTGAGTGTCGTTGAGGGGCAAGTTGAGGGTTTGGGGGTCGTCAAGAGCTCATCGAGTTGTGGAATTCGTAGGAGATACAAGATGCCTTCGAGGCATGTGATGACAAGGAAGCTTAACAGTGGTGGGTGGACTCTAGACAAGCGTGGATGATAGAGCGATGCTTGACAGCCGTCGAGGACATTCTACAGGCGATAGAGAAAACAAGGCGCAGGTCGAAACGGGGGCTTGACGAAGTAGGCTCACCAGTTGACAGGCTGATGGGGTTGACAAACCGACAGGAGTGGAGAAGCACGAGCTGACAGTACTGACTGAGACCAGCCTGATGGGGCTTGCGGAAGCGGAGGGTCAACGGGGCTCACAGGATTGGCTCAAAGGATGGGGAGAGAAATTGTCCACCTACTTGTATGCTCAACTAGGGTCTTAGCGTTTTTCACTCATGTTTGACCTAGCTCATGTTCCTCTCTTTCTGGTATAGCCCCTTGTATCTCTTTTATTTTGATAATCAGCAAAATATTTAAGGGAGCTGCACTCCATTTGGCTATTTTTTCGAAAAACTAAAACAGATTGTTTGGAACAAGCAATAAAATGTATTTCACAACAATGTGAAATAATTATGTTTGTGGTCTTACCTGACAAGGATTGGTGCTGCCCTGTGTTACTGAAGGAGGATCGGTCTTGCTTTATTTTGCCTGAGTTTGGTTTGTTGACTGTGCTGATCCTGATTGATCATGTAAGGTCAACGCTTTTTTCAGAGCAGGCATTAAAAAGAAGGCAACCAACCACTGGACAAGAAGGTGAAGCTTCAGTGTAGAGCATCTGACTTTGTTGTTGTCCCTGTAAGTAAACATACTTAACAGTGAATGACCCTAAAAGATAAACTTCCATTGCCCTGCCTTTAAGAAATCCATTACCACCAATGTAGACCTTTGTTCTTTATATTTTTTTGCTTTGGGTCCATGCTATTGGTACTGTCTTCATAATATATTTCCTGTCATATGTAAAGTGATTGTATATCATATGTAAGGTGTTGGCATATATACAGATGTTGGGAGCTACGTTTTTCTATTTTATCTGGAATTATTTCCTACATAACAGTGCAATGTTGTTATTAACTATAATTGTTAAATGCCGACCTGCATACAAGTGCAAAGATTAATTGTTTTGTTTTTGAAAACAAAGTCTGATTTTCTTCTCTTGGTGCCAGGGAAAATTCTAAATTTTCTGCAAAAGCTTTTGAATTGTCAGATTTGGCTTCTTCTCCCTTGTCTACAGTACAGAGAAAGCTACAGAGTAACAGAAGAGCATCTTATGGTAAGTTCATCACTTCACAAGAATGATATTATAAATGAGAATCACAGTCTCAGAAAAACTGCCTCTAATTTAAAGTTGTCTCTATTGTCTATCCAGACGCTGGAGAAAGCATTACAGAAAATGATGGTGGCAATATTGCAGTGAAGCCTTCAGAAAGTGCTTTCCAACGGAAAGAAAATTTACCCATTTCAAACATTAGTAAGACTTCTGCTTTCAACGATCCTGACACATGGAATGAAGGAGCAAAATCCTTTTTAAATACATTGAAAAATCCAAAGAAACCAGAACCAGAAAAAGAGAAGAGCAAAGTTGATTCATCTGCAATGTTAGATTCTGATAGTCAAGGATCAAAAAGTACAAAAAAGAAGGGCAAGAAAGGAAGGCAGATAGACCCTTCTTTGCTTGGATTTAAGGTTACGAGTAATCGCATCAATATGGGGGAGATTCAACACCCTGATGATTAAATTTCTCTAGTTGATTTGTATTCTTAGAGCGGTTATTATAATCCAAGGTAAATATGCCATCATTGATTTTGTTTTCAAATGGGTCATATTCTTTAATTTTTTTCTTCTTTGTACAGGTATATTGAGCATAGTTCCCCCATGATAGTCTTTTTTCCACTTATTACAAAATTGAATGATTAGAGTCGTTATCAAATGAATTTTCTTTTGTTGCACCCAGTAATTGTTTTCATGTCATTTTATGTTGTTTTAGGGAAGACTGAAAATCTGCCTTTTGTTTGAGGTGCAATTTTATTCTCTGTTGGTCTGTTGCTCCATTAACAAATTAAAGCTATTTGTGCTGTCACAGCACCCCTTGGCCCTTGCCCTTATGATCATGTTGTTATAGTAGGATTTGATTTATGTAAGTGTTTGAGTTGGTAGTAGGTACTATCGACAGAATGTTATAATTAAGTAGAATCTCATCCTGTGGCTTTATTAAATTTTAGTACCTTTTGTTGTCAATTTATGGGACATGTCTATCTATGTTAGATGGAAAAAGGTTTTATTTTATTGTACAATTTTTTTCTAGAGGCTGTTAGTCTTCAGTAAACTGTTTGATGATGACTGTCCAGATAAAATGACATGAGTCAGATTATGAAGTGATTTCATGAGCTTCGGCTTAGATGTCGTGACAGAGGGGTACCTGGTTTCAATGCTGCCAACCCTGTAATTTTACCTGGTCACATCTACATCTCGCCTAATGTGCATTTGTCTGGTTAGTTACCTAAAGGGTTGAGATCATGGGTTAAGTAAAACAATGTGTCTGCATGGGCCATACAATAGAAACATTTATGTTGCCCCGGCATACTTAATGGAGTAAGTTAGATGCAGCAGTAGTTGCTGCAGGACCTATGACATTGAAAATATAGACTTCCCAAAAGAGGACCAAGTCAACATACATTGATCAATTCTGTATCCAAGAGGGCAACCATAATGAGCTGTAAGGCTGGCAATTGTTGTTAGAATACATTGTGGTCTATTGACTTTGATATTTACTAACTTGGTAAGGAATCATAAAGCCGAGTAATGCCACAAGGGACCATAATGATGGGTAAAACAACTAAATGAGCATAGAGCAGATTGTGGTCAAATGGACTTTGTTTTTTACTAGCTTTCTAAACCAATGTGCAAAATATGCTTGGGACAGTTTGCTTCTGTGCCTATGGAAGAACTAGTCCATGTCATAATGTAGGTAACCTACAGCAGCATGAACCATGGGCTGTCCACATAAGAAACTACCTTTTATCCATGTGAGCTTTGAGCTTGAGGGCCTCTCCCAAGTATAAGGCTAGGCATTGCTAGTTTGGTTATCATGAAACATTAGAGTAGGAGTTATGGAACTCCCTGTACAGGCAATGTAAAAATGAAAATGAAAGGTCTCTAAATACCAGCATCTTGCTTGCTTGGAACTTTGGAAGGCGGGCAGACGGAGTTGTGGCCTTTGAAGATTGGTAGGCAAGAAATGGCTGCTAGTCTTTACTTGTGATTGAGTTTGAGAATCTTCGGAGTTGATGCAACGACTCTTTTAATCTGAAAACAGTCTTGATCCGGAAAGGAAAGGGTGTGACCCAAATTTTGCCTAGATGATGGTCTGAGGGACAGTTTTCTTGCATTTGATGGTGTGGCAAAGCAAGAGGGTATGAACTCTCTCTGTACGAACCCAGTCTGACTCAAGCAAGCACAACCTTTTGTTGCTGCCTAATTCATACCTGGGTGAAGCAAATCTCAACTCATTAGGCTCGCAGCCTTGGGGCCAAGTTCAGGTTGGGTGTGGCTATCACCACAATACTTAACCCCTCTGTTTAAGCTCACTCCTAAACAAAGCCAAGGGAAGTGGGCCGTAATAAATAAAATTAAAGATTATAAGTGTTTATTTTAAATACTGCAAGTACAAAATGATATCAAATAAAACATGTATTTGGAAAGTAGATCTACTATAAGATATAGCACTGATACCGGTATTTTGATCTGCAACAAGAATGCACCACAACTAAACTATCTACACAAAGAAGACCGGGGGGTAGGGGGGATGTGAGGGGGCTAGTTGTTCGAACCACTGTTCCCTAGCTCTTACTTTTTGAGGACTCTTAAAAGATGTTTGCCTGTCCAATGAATATGGGACAGCAGTCAAGCCTGCAAATCAAAAGAAACGAGGAAAAGAAGAGAGAAAAATGCCTTTTGGAGATGAGAAATTTAATTGTGAATCTTCTGGGGATGAGGCTGCTCCTTCGGGGATGCATCTCGGCTGTTTATAAATCTTCTCAAAGAAACATACAACATCAGCGAACAGATTGCCAAGGGGCTACCACCTGGCTGCAACCTAAACCTGCAAGAAAGACACATGTCTGGCCTGCTAACAAGCCACAACTAAAATCAAACTGTAAGGAAACGTTATACCGATTGATTGAAACAGTGAAGAAGATTATCACTTGGAGCTTTTTTAAGACTCTTAGGACAGAGAATAAATGATTTTATGTCACTTATATTTGGCTTCCCCGTCAAATCTGGCACCTGATAGCTTAGAGAACGATAGACAAGGCAGATATATAATTTATAGCATACACTTGGATTTCTTTATGAATGATCTATCTAATGATATTCAAGAAGGAAACAAGTAGATCGTAGCATGCACTTGAATCAACTTGGGATATTCTATAAAAATGTAGACTCTAGCTTGCAAAGTAAGGTAACAATATTTGAATTTTCTTCAAGTTTGGAAGGTTGAAAGAGAGAGAGAGAGGGGCCGTCAAGAATGTCAATGGAGTCAATAAGGACAATCCAATTGACGTTAAAGATACTAAAAATAACTACCTTTCAAGTGAAGTAACAATAAGATCTAACCAAGCATGTAATAAGAATAAACCTTATCCAATTGGGTAGTAATGCTATTTTGAATCTCGATGGCCTATCCAAAGAGGAATGAATTCACAATTGCAAAAAGACACAGATTACGTTAGAAGCATAAAACAAGTTAGCAGTCTGCACATTGAAAAGATGATAGACATATGACCTTCAAAGTCTCTCTTTATTCAACAAAATACTACTTTCAAAGAGTGATTTCAATAGTATTAGTGCTTCAACCATCGACCAACAATAGAATGAGGTGGGTGCAATTGCTTAAATAGGAAATTAAGAAAGAGAGGGGCTCCTCCATGTGTCATAGTGGTGTATGGGGAATTGCACCACCTTTAGGAGAGAAATTAGACAATAATGCACCACCTCTAGACTTAATTAATGGAGAGAGGGACATATCTGCAGTTAATTGTCGCAAATTAGACATGCATGTGTCACATGATACATCTAGATTGAACTGGGGGACATCGAGAGTTAACTAGAGCAAACTCCGCATGCGTGTGCCACCTCTTTAGTGAACTAAGAGAGAAGAGACTGCGCCCACCTAAAAGGGAATATTCCCTTTCACCTACCTCTTTAATTGAAGGAATTCATCTCCATGGCCTGAAGGGGCCTAAATCGATGCCTAAAACTGTAGATGTGACAAAATATAAGATGCACTGTGATACAAATTGACACAGGTTTAAGACACCATGTTAGGGTAGATAAATTATAGGACATGCACATGGCTTTGGAGGTATGATTGATTGAAAAAGCTTAGACTATTTAGATCACAAGGATCAAAATTTATTTAAGTAAAAATGACACTCCATAGCAAGACTAATATGTGTCCTAGTTGGGCTTAGCCTTTTACAGACATAAAGCTATGTCATCGCATCTACGATATCCTTTGATAGGATCATGGATCATTGCGTCGAGAGGCGCTCTACAGCCCAGTATGGGGGAGATCTTGTAACATGATGTAACGTTAGTAACATGTCGGCAAAAAATAATAGTGATAGTGAATATTATGGGAGGGATCTTGTAACGTGATGTAATGTTAGTAACGTTTGTAATATGTCGGCAAAAAATAACAGTGATAGTGAATATTATGGGAGGGATCTTGTAACGTGATGTAACGTTTGTAACATGTCGGCAAAAAATAATAGTGATAGTGAATATTATGGGGGAGATTTTGTAACACAAAATAAAAAATAATATCACTTTCGTAACGTTATTTTTATTAATAAAAAATAAATTTTCTATTAGGCCAAAATAAATGTTGGCCACAAAAACAATCTAATATGGGGGAGATGTTGTAATCTTCCCACCTAACAAAACAATAAAAAAGTAAAAATTTAATTATTTGTAAAAAAAATATGTGGGTCAAGAAAAAAACACAAAATTGAATTATCCGCAAAAAAATGTTGGCCTTGCACATGGTTTTAAAACCATGTTCAAGGCATTCTAAACAACCCATGGTTTTATTGTACATGGTTTAGGAGGCTTTGCACATGGTTTTTAAACCATGTGCAAGGCCTCCTAAACAACCCATGATTGTAGGAGGGCCTTGCATATGGTTTTAAAACCATGTGTGGGGAAATGATGCAATGTTCGTTCCTAACAAAATAAAAAATAATAAAAAATATTATGTCGGCCATAAATAATATTAAATATTAATAATAATAAAATTATATGTGGACCTTAAATAAAAAGATGTCTTTTGGTTTGAATCAAATCAATGGATACCTAGGAAGAGGTTTGCATCTCGAGATATTTGATCCATCTCGGTGCTTGATAGAGCCTAGGATTTGGATCTAGGCTGATGTAGTACAATCAATAATAATAGTAATAAGAATGTATGTGTGACAAGGCCTTGGCATTGCCAATATTTAGGTGCATCATGATCTTCAATCTTCATGGTCTTCCTCATGCAAATTGAGTGGTAACAACTAGCTCCATATGGGGATGTCTGTTTTTTCTTGGGAAAGCATGTTAAAATTCCAAAATCTTCAAATTGTTATCTGCAGAAATAACGATAACGCCAAAGAAAATATTAGAAGTACAAGAAATCATATGGACTGCATCATAAAACTTTAGTTTAATGTAATAATATATGAAAAAGATGAGGAAATGTAAGAAATCATGAAAGAAAACTAACAACCCTAAAATAGAAAACTGAACTAAAAATCTTGGAATGAAAAGCTAGGAATTAAAAGATGAAATGTAAAACTTAAATGGAAAAGTAATCTAATTTACTTGGATGCCCCTTGGGCATCAAATGTTCCCTTTGATGAATAGTTTCAGGGTTTGCCTGTTCATAGGAGATACAATCTTTCATTGTCCAAATGATTGAGATGGAAAGAAATAGGATCAACCGTGTCATCAACTTTGTAAGGACCAATCCATAAACTATGAAATTTGTCTTGCTTGCTTGTTTTTTCTTTTATTGTCTCGAGCACAAGGTCATCTTTTTCAAAATGACCATGGACGAATTCTGTTATCAAATATTCTTTTAACTTTTGCGAATAGAACTTGATGAGGTCAAGAGAAAATCATTTGATAAGTATGCCAAGAACCTGATCAAATGCTTTTTTCTTAACCTCATTGAGTTTTATTAGCTGATCTATTTTAGTTTGAATTGTGTCTTGGTCTGCGGTGAAACCAAGCAAATAACTCATAAGGGCAAAGTTACCTTCGTCCCTTAGGCTAACTCATAAGGGCTCTTGCTTCTAGCACATTTCTTCGTTATTCGATCAACCCAAAGTGCATACTTAATCTTACCATCCCATCCCTTTTTGTGTTCCCCAATTGTCTTTTTGATAATGGTCATTAAGTTTGTCTTACTAGATTTAGCAAGACCATTTCCTTGGTGATAGTAGCTGGCGAAATGGGACAATACAATGTCCTACTTGAAAAGAAAGTAGAGAATTTTGGCGAACTGAAGGCCATGGCATTGTTGGTAGTTATTCTTATTGGGACACAAAATCTCGTGATTATCCTATCTTCTAGTAATTCCAAGGCTATTTTTCATTGGTTTTTTTAGTGGGAATGGGCTCCACCCACTTTATGAAATAGTTGGTAGTTGTAAGGATCCATGCATATCTATTGCACAGAATCTCGTGATTATCCTATCTTCTAGTAATTCCAAGGCTATTTTTCATTGTTTTTTTTACTGGGAATGGGCTCCACCCACTTTATGAAATAGTTGGTAGTTGTAAGGATCCATGCATATATATTGCGTGAATTTTCCTTAAACTTTTTGATGAAGTCAAGGCCTTGTTGTTGGAAGGTTGCATCAACTAAGACTGGTTGCAAAGGTAGAGCTGCTAACTTTTGTTTCCTTATGAACAACTAATATCGCTTGCATGCTTTGACAAATCTATGAACATTTAAAAAAATTGGTGGCCAATAATATATCGCTCTCATGATTTTGTTGGTTGTAGTTTTTGGTGTGTAATGTACCCCACATAATTCTTCTTGTAACTTGGACATAAGCTTTTTTAGACTCTAGCTCTTCAATGCATCTAAGTATCAATCCTTTGGGGTCTCTCCACCCCCACCGCATCTTGAACTAAACAATAATTGGATGCTTTCATTCTTAATGCCCTTCTTTTATGGTTAACCAAGTGATAAGTTGTTAAGACAATTTGTACCAAGTGCCTTTTCATTCCCTTTTGTTAACATCTATGCCCTTCACCCTTTATTAACCTAGTGGGTTTTATTAAGTCATATTCTTGAATCTTTCAAACCCATTTTCTTCTAACTCCCAAACAATTATGCATAACTAGTATATCGGCTATATCCTTAATTGTTGAATGAGGGTTCAGGGACATAACCCACTATTTTGCATCAACCCACATATTCTCGAGAATGTTTAAGGTCTTGATCAAGGCATAAGTTTGTTTTTCCATGATCACGTAGTTCAACTTTGAGTTGTGTCATTCTTTATTGATGAAGGCTATAGGTTGCTCCTTGTCGCCATCATTTTTCTTTAACAACACACCTGCAATGGTGTTCTCTCTAGTGAATGAGAAGTTATTAAAGTTTTTTAAGTAATCCAGGCTAATTAGAGTTGGAGATCTTTTGTAGCTTCCTTAATCATTTTAAAGCCTTTTCTTCCTTCATCACACCACTTGAATTGAACATTTTTCTTTAAGAGCTTCAAGATAGGGTTTACTGTCTCGACAAAGTTGGGGATGAATATTTTGATGAAGTTTATCTTTTCGAGAAATGATTGTAAGTCTTTGTTATGGTTGGGTAAAGGAACTTGTTTAATTGCTTCATTTCATTCTGGATCTATCTTTACTCCATCCTTTGATATTATATGCCCAAGTAATTTGCCTTTGTTGACACCCAAAATTGGCTTTGTGGGATTCAATGATATACAATGCTTTCGACACCTATCGAAAACCTGCCTTAGATGACTATATGGTTGGATCTTTTCTTCTATGTTCCACCAAGTTTTCGAGACATGGGAGCGGGGAAATGCAAACGTGTGCAGACCGCCCCTAAGTTTTAGGAAAATTCATGCAGGATGAGGGATGCCGGGGTCCCCAACATAGGGGGCCTTGTCTCCAAAATAAAAAATATAAATCCCAACATATTAACATAACATTGCCTCGTCCCATCACTATTTAAATACGGAGTACTAAGAATTGATTTTGTGAGTGTAGAGATGTAGGGATTGGTTTCCCTTCCCTTCTTACTTTCTAGGATATGTGTAAACAAGTATAAATAAACTAGCATAGATTCATCTTAACTTTGGATCTAATACACATCTAGAGAGATCACAAATCAAAGTTTGCACCTCATGTTTTTGGATGCTTTTAAATGCTTAATAGATCTAGATTTAAGATGGATCTATGTTAGTGTCTAATAACTTTGATGCTATGAATAATGCAATCAATCTCACCTGCATTTCTTCCAATTTGCCATCTCTTTGCCAAGCTAAATATTCTTCCTCTCCAACTAATGTTGCTTCCTGGTGCCCATCTATACATTATAGGTATTTATCTATACAATGTAGATATTTACCACTTTTGCTCCTTGAATCATATTTTGGTGATCCCTCCGTCTAGAATGGAAGCTTGTGAAGTTTCTCATATAATATTGATCAATAGTGTGGACCCTCTCACATTTTTGAGTTATATATATATATAAGAATTCTACTGTTGTGAATTTTTAGTGACCAAACCCACATCCCAACACCAAATGACTCCCTCGAAACAACAAAATGGTGGTTTAGTGCTAGCAATAGAATGGAGGAGAGTTTGTGGTACCATGGCAAAAATCTTGTGAAACAAATAATTAGTTATCTGGGTTTTAAAAAAAAAATTATCCTCATGAAAGGGTGCCACATGTGGGTACTTCTGTGCATCTCTTGAAGGTAGTAGGAATTTCTGTGTACTAAAATGCCGTGGACATGAATTTTGTCTATTTTGGTGTAACCACTAGCATACCCTTAACACCAGAAACCATTATCTTTCCTGGGGCTTCTTTTGTTTACTTTTTGGTAAATTTTTCTGTCCGTATGTGTGGCCAAGGGTTGAGTACAAGCATCATATGTGTTACATTGTGAATATTGCACTTTTTCAACAACAAACTTGAAATCCTTAGAATGTAGTATTGACATTTGAACAATGCCCTCCTCCATGGACATTCTTTATGCATGTTTTCAACATGTAATGGATAGAAAGGTGAAGTAACTAACCAAATTTAAGTCAAGTTGGGCTTAATAGTTTCTATGGATGAATGCGGTGTTAAACCTTCACTTGGTGCCAAGGTGATGATACCCGCAAGAGAAATTTTGCAAGTTGCAAATTTGCAAAGCTTCACAATTGTAGCATGGTTAGAAATAATGCCACTGAGCATATCCAACATCACTATCATTATCTAGAGATGCGTAAAAAAGTAGTTGGACAATTCCATCCTATTCTTCCTATTTTGATGTGTCTCACTGCGTACTATGATGTGCCCCATAGTGTACTATTGGTCTATTTTCATTAAGTATTCAATATAGAAGTTCAAGCTTCTGCATCTATAAACAAACAAATGTTTTAGCATAGAACATGGCATGGCTTCAGGTAATAGCCTAGTTGATACATGGATTTAAGGTAATACTAAATAGCCTAGTTGATAGCCTAGCAGTATTTTGTCACAGATTTAACTAACAATTTAGCTGATACTATAACCCAACAAGGACTAATGTTGTTTTAAAATATGGATCTATGAATGTTAATATGGCGGTTACTCAGTAGATGTAGTTATAACCAGGTTTGGAGACAACGTTTGTATTAGAGTTTATTGCTGATGGCAATTGACATGTTTTGTGCATGCATTTTCCATAAGCATTGAAAACTTCTTTTAGGCATTAAATTTGTTTATATTTATACATTCCTTCAGTGTAAGCATTATTTTAGCTGATTAATAATGTGTTTTTGCATAGTGTTTCTTACGACAGATCAAGTTCTTTGAAATATTTTAGTATTTTTGGGTGTCTTAGGAAACATGAGGACAAGGCTATTGCAAAAGCTGAGCAAATTTATCTGCAAGGAAATTTTAGTTGCGATCTTGAAAAAAGCATTGTGCAAGATGTTCTGTCCAATTATTGGAGCTCCACTCATATATATATTTACCAACTGAGGGTTCATGGATAAGAGCTAGAGTCTTATATGGAAACTTCTTCCTCTCCAACTAATCTTGCTTCCTAGTTCCCATCTCCTTTACAACCCATGTCGTGAAAATCTAGTCCTAGCTACACTTCGTTCTATAACTAGTTCAATGCCTCCCTATACTAACTTCTACGTCATCACAATTCCCATAATGTATAGTAAATTGTTCTAGACCATAGCAACATCCTTCTTACTGTTGTTTTAATCACAGACAGGTCTGTCAATGATATCTTCAGGGTAGTGCTGAAATGATAAAGAAAAGAGCCCCAGAATTACTCTAGAATAACCATGATAGGCACCATGAAGGTAAGGGTTTCATACCCAGTAGAAAAGGTTAATCATCAATATGAAAACAAAAACTAATCTATATGGAGTAACAACCTTATCTTCCCAGAAATATCAATTGCTAAATCAAACAACAATAGGGATAAATTTGGCACTACCCAATCTTTTACTAAAGATGGCATGGGATAACCATAAAAATTAGATTAGGATATAGGTGGAGGTTCCATCTATTCATCTTTGGATACAGGTTCCATCTATTCATCTTTTCTATACTACAAACTAACAACATGTTGCTAAACCTAAGCATTGTCAATTAAATGCCAAGATCAGGGTAAAAGATAACATCAAACTATAGTCAAAGAAGTGCCCTGATTCTGCTCAAAATATTGAAATTCCCAAAATGTACCTGCATTTTTGGGTGGGAACAAGGATCAATAAATCCATGCTTAAAGACTAAGTGGATTTGAGAAACCGACCTTTTTGAAAGTATGCAAAATGATCCTAGAAAGTTGCTCTTTAAATTTCGTCTTCAAGATTTAGGATGGTATTTGATGCATAGTAAGTAGAGTAGTGAGAAATCCTCCTTAATTAGGACACCAGGGACCTATACAACTGATTGAGACTTGAATCTCTATAGCCTGTTCTTAAACAGGAAGTGTGGGTCTTGTGAATTTGAGGAGAGGTTAAAGAGTTTCTAGATTCTCTAGAAGACTCCAAGATTTTTGAAATTAAATTTTGTGTTCATTGTGCTCCATTAGGATATGCGGTCAAAACTTAGTAAATAAATTATCTCTAATCCATTTGAGTTTGATATTGAGAATAAGAATTAGCATGTCATGTCCCATGGCAATGTCAAATTTCCAAGACCTCTTGGGCATGTTTACAAGTAGAATACAACTACTTGCTTACAACCCCCCTGGCTTGAAAGATCCCTACCTGGGTGATGCAAGGATTGATCAAGATTGTGGTAGAGTTATGGCATACAATACAATTGTCTGCTATTTCTTTCCTTCGGAAAATAATACACATCTTTTCAAGGTGACAATTGCCATCTACATGAAAATTGAGAGCATTCAAAACTGATTTGGCAGCTCATGTCAAAGCTATACTTGATGTGTTTTAGCAGGATGTAGAACCTTGACCCTTGGAGCATAGGCTCATAACTAACATTTTGAAAAATTTCTTCGCAAAGACCTGGATTCAACCATCCAAGAATTTGCTAGCATAATACTGCAACCAATTTGTTGCGCTCTCTTGTAATATCTTGTACTCAATTGATCTGAACCAGTTTGTCCTAGGCATGCTGACGAGGATAGATGCAAAGCCTGTGAAATTATGACAGAACAGAAACCCCTTCGACATGGCTACTAAGCCAAAGGTTTCTGGAACACTTTGGACACGACTACTAAGACAGCTTTCTGCCCCAAAAGGACTGCTTAACCACCAAAATTTTTAAAAATGTTTTGAAAAACAGGTTTAGATGGTAGGAAATATTTATAGGAAACAAAACTAATTTTCAAAGTAACTTCAAGAAACAATGAATCTACCAAAGGGACAAAATAATTTGGAAAAAAACAAGAGATCACCTGCCACAACTACCCTAAGTGAAGAAGGTGGCAAGTTGGGAAGATTACCTTTAACCATGAAAGCAGAAAGAGGTCTCGAAGATGCACTGCCAATAACCCTCTCTTCATCATTCCTTTTTTTGGTAGACCTCCATGCAAAGAAAATGATTTCAAAGACAGTCGCAATGGCAGCTAATATGATTGCAATCACTATTCCTGCTATTTCCCTAGTAGTAAGACCAGTTTTATAATTGCTCTAGAGCCTGGAATGAGCAGGTGAAATCTCTAAACCGAGGGATCTATGTTGTGATATTCTACTCGCGTTATGACCACTTGGAAGAGTTTGAGTGGGTGGAGGTGGAGGAGTAGGGCCTGTGCTAAAAGAATTACCGCCAGTTATGTATGGAAATCTAAACATATGTTCGAATAACATACACATCTTTAGACATGATGAGAATATAAAATAGCATAAAGAATTGTCATACAAGCATTATGATATTCAAGTAATAAATTTAAAGAAATAAGAAATCCTTACATAAATTTTGGATTAGACTGAAGATCATTTGGTAGCCAACCGATACAAAGATTATTTTCAATATCCCTGAAAACATTAGCAGATGAAGCTTGGCCTTGATAATAAAATCAAACCATTTCACCTAGGAAAATAACTTTTTCTATCAAGAGTTAATCCATTGAAACAAAATGAATGAACATAGACGAAATTTACAAATCTGTCAGAGGAAGGCTTCCAAGTAGAGAACTTAACTTGCAGAGGAGGCTGCTCAAAAAGCTAAATCTGGTTCACGCATTTTGTCAAACTCTTGGTGTGCATATTCCGAACTCCCACATTTGGAATACATGTCTAAAAGAGCATTCCTTCGAGGGGATCATTGCTTGCAAGGGTATCATAATACTGGCATGCTAAAGATGAAATAGGCATACTTCGATTTTAAGCCATGGTTTCCCACCTTTCAATCGAAGGTTACTGCAGACAGAAGTACATCCAGTCATCTCTAATTGATACCAGGTGATCTTTTTGCAATAATATTGTATTGACGAAAGGGTTGAGATAAAGGATGAAGTGTGATCTAGTCGATAAAGCTGAAGTTGGGTATATATTCACAAATATATGTTGGTGATCTTTGATCGAAAAATGATCGCCAAAGTTGAGACAAAGTTCTTCATGCAACTAGCAATGCTTATGTGGAAACCCCTCTATTTTTCCTATGCCACGAAGATATTTTTTGAACAGGTTTATGGTTCACCTTGGAGGGATGAGTCTCATTCTATTTTTGCACCCTATGTTTTTGTGCCCGGTGAAAATAAGGACGCCTTTACGTTTTACTCTGACCCATTCTCCAATGATAATTCCAGTTTATGAGCCATAGTCCATTTTAGATTGATACCCTGCCAATATCCATTGCTCCAGTTTCATAACCATAACATGTCTCGACTTCCCGTGTTCTAGTTCAAAATATAGTGGTTTCATATTGAGATCCTATTCCATATCCAGATCCAAATTCAAACTGAAATTGAAAAACCCTAATTCTGAAAAGAGAGAATGCTTCTATCATCAGAGGGAGCCAATTTTAGACTATGCCAGAGTCTAATTTTGATATTCTACAACGCCCCAAAATTTCCAAATCATAGTTTCCCTTCCCGCTCACATTTTTTCTATTTTAATTTTTCATGTTCTATCTCTTTAATGATAGAAATATTAAAAAATTAAGTTTTCATTTTTTATTTTGCAATAGTTAAAATTAGTCTTTTTTTTACTCATTTTAGTTGCATCAATTATTATTTAATGGTATTCTTTTATTAATTTAGTCATTTTTAGTTGTGTAACTCAAATTTAGTAGAATTAAGCTTAAAATTTTTAGTCACTTGGTCTTTTATTTGCCAACTTCTATTTATTTACCAAATTCTATTTGTGAATTTATCATCATTTGCATTTACATTCCCTTTCCTCATTGTCGATCCTTACACAACACTTGATAAATCTGTAATAGATTGTTTGAAATATGCCATCAACTATTCTTAAGTATATTATTACTGAAAATTCAAAGGATTTATATTGATTACCTTTTAATTTACCTTATTAATATCTTTGCATCTTTTCCACCATCAAGGTTTTATTCTCTTCAAGTTTATGCTTTCTATATTCATGGACCTTAACCAAATACACATCATTAAACATATAAATAATTCAAATATATTCAAGTTTATGCTTTCTATATTCATAGACCTTAACCAATACACATCATTAAACATATAAATAATTCAAATATATTCATTTTATAGTAAACTTTCACATCATTAAACATATAAATAATTCAAATATATTCATTTTATAGTAAACTTTGTTTTATTTGTGGGATGTTCTCCCATAATGTTTCTTGGACTTGTATAAAGCATATTCTCTCAATAAAAGCCATGCATCAGTGATTAAAGGCCATGCATCATTAAATATGTTTTACAAATACAATTACAAATTTTTATAGCTAAAAATGCTTTCTGGTTAGTCAGTGCGCATTATACAAATACATACCATAAAGATGTAATTGTTATGAGCATAGAGATGTAACAAACGTATTGAATGATATCGTGTTACTTAGTCTTTGTTCCAAGGCCATGCATCATTAAATAAAGAAACTATTAAATATGTTTTACAAATACAATTACAATTTTTTTAGCAAAAAATGCTTTCTGGTTAGTCGGTGCGCATTATACAGAAATACATACTAGTAATACTGTAATTGTTATGAGCATAGATATGTAACAAGTGTATTGAATGATATCATGCTACTTAGTCTTTGTTCCAGGAATAGAGCTTAGAGTCATAATGAAGTAGTAGATACATAAGATTGAGAGGCAAATTTACCATCCGGGTAAGACCGAGTTCACAGATGATAATCTCCCATTGACAGGCCACCTTTTTGATGGAGGATTTACCATTCACATATGCCACCTTACCTGAGCTATCCGTAAGTGACCTTAGCTATGGTCGCTCAAGTCTACACAAAGTCCTGCCTACACAAACTCTCTTCAAGCTCCCTTCAAACTTACAGGCAATCTTATCAAATCCTTCCCCTCCAAAAATACAGATTGGTGCCCTATTATCCGATAGGTCATGCATCATTAAATAAAGAAACTATTAAATATGTTTTACAAATACAATTTTTTTTTAGCTAAAAATGCTTTTTGGTTGGTCGGCGCGCATTATACAGAAATACAGATCAGTGCTCTATTATCCGATACAAGCACTAGTGTGCAAACATGATATATACACATGGGTATACTATGACAATTTTTTTAAAATTGAAATAATTTAAATGGCGTGTTTTTAATTAGAGCATTGGTTCATATGTACTATTCAACTAAAAAACTAAAAAAGTGACTTTTTATTTTTAAAAATTGATAGGGGCAAATTTCGACACCTATTGTATTGAGTGAACCAATTGCAACAAATTCCCGGCACCTCACGTATAAAATGACAGACATTAAATATTTAATGTCTTGAAGGAAAAACTCTCATTGTGAATTAGAAGAGGATGAAACCGTAATATTAAGTTTTTCATCCACATAAAACAAAAGTTTCTAAAAGTTTCCAATATTGAAGATAATTAGTAAAAACCTTTTATTTGCTTGCTAGATATTTATGGTGCCCCTTTTTAGATAAAGTGTATTAGTGTGATTTATACATGAAATCACGTATTAATTAAATTGAAAAATATAAATGTAAGTTTTTGCTATAATATCTTAGTGGATGATTTATTTTGTGATGTTATCTATAAGTGGTGTGGGTTGTTGCGGGCAGACTGCTGAATGCGGTAACGGTAATGTGGTAATGTGGACTGGGCTTTCCACTAGGGTGGGATCGTTCTCTGCCCTTGCCAACGCCATTGCTATTGACTCATAGCTATTGCCAACCAAAACTAACATGATTTATTGCCAACGCAAATCAACATTGACTATTGGATCGACTACCTCGGGAAGGAATCTGTCGAACAGGTATTGGAAGTTCTACGAAAACGTTTTGCAATTGATCCACCCAGGAATTAGTTTTGGGTTCATTAAATGGTTGGTTCCATTCCATCTCTTCATTAATTTCCTTTCCCCAAGTTCTTTTGATGATGATTTATTTTGTGATGTTATCTTAGTGGATTTCTTTTTGTGATGTTTTTATTTAGTGCACATATTTTAAACATGCTATAATGCACCTTATTATTTACATCTTAGGGACGATTTCTTTTGTGGATGCTTTTATTGAGTGCACATAGTTTAAACATGCAATAGTGCACCTTATAAAGTGTATTAGTGTGATTTATACACGAAATCACATATTAATTAAATTGAAAAATATAAATGTAAGCTTTTGCTATAATATCTTAGTGGATGATTTATTTTGTGATGTTATCTTAGTGGATTATTTCTTTTTGTGATGTTTTTATTCAGTGCACATATTTTAAACATGCTATAACGCACCTTATTATTTACATCTTATGGATGATTTTTTTTTGTGGATGCTTTTATTGAGTGCACATATTTTAAAGATGCAATAGTGCACCTTATTATTTTTAATCCATCAGTGAGATACTTCAAAACAAATGTGCTATTCTCATTTAACAACCCTATGAAACATGCAATAGTGTGCCTTATTATTTTTAATTCATCAGTGAGATGCTTCAAAAAAATGTGCCATTCTCATTTAACAACCCTATGAATTTATGTTTGATGTTGAAATTATACAAATGTAAATTGAAGTACTCCATCAAATACACATGTTTTTTAAACTTATACAACACCCTTAAGAAATGGTTTAAAAGTCTTTTTAAAGTTAGATTGTACTTCATCATCTTCCAGCCATAGTCCCAAGTCAATGGTACTTCATCATAAACTACATATCTTTTATGACACCTTAGTATTATGCGGTTCAAAATATCTTTTATGACACCTTAGTATTATGCGGTTCAAAATGTTAAGGATTGAAAGAGAACGATTAGTATGTCATACTGACCCATTATATTAATGATAAACTACGCAATGATAAACCCATAATATTAATGATAAACTACCTCCAATTGCAATAAAAAACCAATAAGTGATGCATAAAAGACATGTAGTAGCA
Organism: Pseudotsuga menziesii; assembly: GCA_001517045.1. Lineage (NCBI taxonomy): Eukaryota > Viridiplantae > Streptophyta > Pinopsida > Pinales > Pinaceae > Pseudotsuga > Pseudotsuga menziesii. The sequence goes on from LPNX010600204.1 coordinate 109,743, forward strand.
CTTATATATGCTCAGTTTTTGAAATTTTGGAAGGCAAAACAACTAATTTCCATCTTAAATAGTAACCTAACATTCTCTTTTGTTGAGTGAACTGAGAGTTACACTGGTCCAAAGTATGATACATCCAAAAAGTTGTACGAATCAAGGGCAAAAATGTCCAAGTACACACAAAGGTCGGTTTAATTGTTGGATCAATTTTTTTTAACCATGCTTTGTAAGGCACTTGGTTGTCTTCTTTGCTTATGCTCGATGTTGGAAATGAATTCTCCTATTGTGGTAATGATTATATGATTTCCAAGTCAAGTAGATATTGTTAATGTTTGGTTGTTTATCCTTTCACATGTATTTGTTCCTTCCAAACATTTACTAGCACTTATGCCATTTTGTGGTTCTCTTTATGTCGGTATGATTACTTGAATATTGTTAAACATAAGTATAACATTTCCATGTATAGTATGCACATGAATGGTAATGCATTTAGAGAATTTAATGTGAAAATATGTTCATTAAATAGATGTAGGTGCCTATTATTTAGAGAAAATTATTCATTTAAGGATAACTCCAATGGTGAGTGGTTTTTTATGAAAATGAAAGCATCCATTTTTTTGTCATGCATGCAATGTGTATTTTGTCTAATGGCGACGAGTTATTAATAAACTATAAATTTTGTAGACCACTCGTGAAATTTTGTAGGCAGCTGCTCATGAAAGTTTCCTTGCATTGGGACTACCTTTAGACATCCCCCCTTGGAGCGTAAGAAAAAATCATTGATTAATTGTATTTTTTTAAATATTTTTAATGGAACTAATGTAAATGTATTACTCAATTTGACATTTTATTTTATAAAATGGTTGGTTGAACATGTATTATTGGAAAGAAAATAATGCCAAATCTCAAGATGGTTTGGTATGATGTTTGAACAAATTAGTTGCATTATGTTTACTAATAGTAGTGATTTATTATTCAATATTTTCAAATGAGGATTTCGAGGACGAGTGACTTGTATACCATCTTTTATTGCACCACAATATGATGTCAAATTGAGAGAATGCTACAAAATGACTGCAACTCCCAATTACTAATTCAATTCCCACTACGTCACAAGTCACTAATTTAGAATATCTTTAGTAACAATGATTCTTCACATGTTGGTAATGATAGAATTGAAATAAAGGTTGGTATGGATGATTTATTATGGGATATAGGATCCATGGAGGGAATGTTTTTAGATGCATTCCAACAAGATGAGTTAGGGGACGATGCTCATAAAGCCATACCTTATTTGAAATCTTGACATGCACATCCACCATCCCTCCCTTTGATCACAGACAATTAAATTCTACCCTAATAGGGACAACAACATTATTATAAAACTTGATACCATTGTATGGTATACCAATCTCATGTTTCTCGACACTTTTGAGGTATCTGAAATCAAGTCCTATATTTTGAGGAATCTTGTCACACAATAGACATCGAAAATGGTAATTTTAAGAATGTTTGATGACAATGTACATTTATATTGCTATGTTATTGAAAGATAAGGTACTTTTGATTAATAATGTGTTACCTGATAGTTGCAAAAAAGACATCAAATTTTGAAAAGGTTGGGTGTTTAGTACATATCGTATTATGCATTTATGAATGATTGTATTCTATATAGAGGTGAGTATGTAGATAAAGAGATATGTCCATAATGTAGGCATTATTGGTACCATAAATAAAGAAACAAGGTAAATCACATAGTTTTCATAAAATATCGATACACATGCCTATAATCCCAATGATCCAAAGACTCTTTCATTGCAAAGAATTCGTTGTATTACATGGGTGGGCATTCCTCGTACATAAGTGCACTAGGAGTTATGTGAATCCCAATAGATTCGATAGCCATGAATTATATAGAAGATACATGGGTGGATATTTTCAAGGATGAAATAGGGAGCCTTCGGCTGACAATATCCATTAATGGAGTTAACTATATTCCCTCTAAAACATTGACTATTCTATTTGGCTAGTAGTAGTGACCAATAATAAATCCACCCACAGTTGTCTATGAAGAATGAACGTGAAATGTTTTCTCTTATAGTCCCTAGTAGAAGGAAAGTGAAGAATATGAATGATTACCTACAACCATTAATCGACGAAGTGAAGAAATTATGGGAAGGGATACTTGTATATGATGTATCAAGGCCCATCCCAATTGAGAGGTCTTTTACGTATTTTGGAACATGTGCATACACTGCACATGATTACCTGGGATTAGAAGTTTTCCAACCTATAGGTAATCATGTTGCTTGATTTGTTTATATTTGTAACAATATTATTTTTCATATTTAATTTGATGCAATTATCTTCTTCAATGCTAACGTGCTATGTATGTAATAACATTGTAGGTCTTGTAACAAGAGGGTATCATGGATGTAATTGTTTTAGAACTTCTATAAAGGTTAGGTGGTTCAATCGCGTATGAAAGTCAATGTACGATTGATCATGGGTATTCCTCCTAGAAGACCACCCTTATAGAACAAAATAATCTTCTTTCAATGGTAAATTGGAGAGAATCCATAGATCTAAAATGCCACCATATTGGGAGCATTCTTGTGAGTGTTTTCACACTCACGCAGGTGAAAATGTTGTTGCTTTCGGCTTAGTGAAGCCGAGTTAGGAATAACATGAGAAAATAGTTCTCACGGCTCAAGTGTGTGAGGAGCAATAAAAACAGGTAAAAACAAGTAAAAATTGAACTATGCAAAGCTAAACATAGTAAATGGACCTAAATATTATTGCATGCATACCATAAATGCTAATAAAGGTAAATGACGGTAATAGTAAACAATAACAGTAAACTCTTTTTTTACATGAGGGAAAATGCATGAAATACAAATATTTATATTAATAAAGTTTGGAAATTACATACGTGGAGAATACCTCGAGTGAATGGGCCCTTGTGTGTTGTTCTCTGGTGTTTGAATAGTTTGGTGCCTCCCTCATGAGGTCATAGAGGTGTCGAATCTCAACTAGGTTGAAGAAATGAGAGGTAATAGAGGGTTACATACTTCAAGGGGAAATTTCGGCAAAGTAAAGGTGCTGCAATGGAGAGATCTATGGAAGGAGGGCCTCCACCCTTCTATTCATAGGAATTTTGACTAGTGGTAACTTTTCCCTTGGTTTTGGGTGTCCCATGGTATTGTTCTAAATATTGATATGTTCCCTCTCTTTTTTATTTTTTTATTTTGGGGATTATTTCCTATTTTTATATGGGAAAACAAGTATTTTTGTCAAATATGGTAAAAAAGAGTTTTTATTGTGTTGATGAAAGCCCAAACTTAGGAAAATAGGTGTAAAGCTATGATGATCAAGGTAATGAGATAGGTGAAAGATTTTATGGTGGTAACAAGCATATTAAGATTATTCACTTACTAGATCACATGCATATATTTATAAAAAATGTTTCATCTATTTTATGGAGGCACATATCATAAAAAAGTGACACATTGGGTGTTAGGGGAGATCTTATTTATTCAAATACTAAGAAGAAGCATTGGCAATGAAAGTAAATTAGATGAGAGGCCGGTCTTAGCTAGTCCCTCTTAAACTTTTAAAGAAGGTGATGTCCCATGGATTTTAAAGAATGAAGATCTTTCTCTAGTGAAGGAAGTTATATGAGTGATGTTAATTTTTAAAGTGTTTTTCTCTAGCTGGTTTCAGTCACATTTTCATAATTAAATGCCCAAACCCATATCTTTTCAGCTGTTAATTAAATATACTTTTAATGAACAATTTAAAACATGAAACACATGAAAATTCATTGACATAAATTTTAGGGCAGTCACAGAAAATTTCAGACTATTTTTTGGCAAAATCACTAGGAAAAACCCACAAGGAGAAAACTTGATAGAGAGAGAGAGAGAGAGTTCCTTTATTTCTTCAACAAAATAAAAGCAACATCAGAATTACAACTTATCTCATCCGCAAAACCCATATTTTTGTTTTCGAATTCATGGCAAACTAGCAGTGTACAGACTGTATGGATTTCACTGTACGTACCTCGAATTACGTGCCAATGTATGAAATTTATTTATTGTACAAGCTTTATGAAATTCACTGTACGAACCACAAATTGCATGCCACTGTACAAAATGTATGAGGTGTACAATTTTTTTTCTTGCCTAATAAATAGTGTCGCTGCTTGGAAATGTGTGCTAATATTTTTCTTCTTAAAAAACATGCCCAAAACTGCTATATGAACCTGTTGTACAAATTCTTGGAATTTGTGTCGTGTGTTGTTTCTCTCTTGCAATTTTCTTCTTCTCCGCACAAGAAGTCGATTTGCTCTTTGCTCTCTCAAAAACTTGTGAAAGAATTCTAATGGTGAAAAGCCTTTCCCTTGCCTTTTTGTTTGGATGCCGGGGTAAGTGAAGAGAGGTCTAATCCAAGGGCCCACATTGATTTAGATGGATGGATGAGAATAAAAGCTAATTTAATTCTCTTCAAAATTAATTTCACTCACCTCATTTAAATTTATCAATCTCTAAACTGGAATTAAATGCTCATCTCAAGTCATTTAATGCAAGGGTCATGCTATTTTCCTCTTTTTTGGGACTTGGGCTAATTTTAACCAGGGGAAAACATTCCTAAGTACAAAATCAACACTCCCTCTTACCGAAGAAGGTGTTATGCACTACTTCTAACTTGTCCCTGAAGAAGAGGCAACTTGCCTCAAGGATTCTGTCAGAATGTCTACTACCTACTCATTAGTGGAAATGTATCGTAATTCCACAGCTCCTCTCTAAACATAATCTCGGATGAAGTGATATCTGATCTCTATGTGCTTGGACTTGTCATGGAAGTTTGGATTCTCAGAAAGCTGAATGCAACTTTGATTATCACAATGAATCATCGTAGGCCTAAGTTCAACAACGAATAAATCCACTAGCAACTTGTGAAGCCATAATGCCTCGCAACTCTTCTAACTGAATGCCATGTACTCAACGTCAGTAGAACTCAAAGCAATGGAATTTTGATTTCGACTAAACCACGAAACTGCTGTCGAGCCCAAGCTGAAACAAGAACCGAAAGTGCTCTTTCAGACCATCACACTACCTGCCCAATTTGAATCCATGAAGCCAATCAACCCGACACCATCTAGACTCTTGTAGTCCAAACCATAATCCACTGTCCCTGCAAGGTATCTCAACACATGTTTTGCGGCTACCCAGTGCACTCTCCTAGGCTCTACCATGAACTGATTGAGAGTGTTCACTGCAAAACAAAATTCTGGCCTGGTGTTGACCAGATACATTAACGAACAAATGAGCTGACGATATAGTGTAGGATCCAACAACTCTTCCTTAGAAGCATGAAGCTTCCTCCAGTTGGTGATCATCGGTGTAGCCATAGGACTGCAGTTCTCGATCCGAAATCTTCTCAAAATATCAACTGCATACTTTCCTTGTCTGAGGAAAATATGTCTAGGATCCCGCCAAACCTCAAATCCTATAAAAGAATGCATCGACCCAATGTCAGTCATCTCATACTCTGAAGCAAGATCTCTCTTGCAAGTCATAATGAGTCTCTCTCCACTTGTAATGAATAAGTCATCTACATAAAACAGAAGAATGAGCGAATTGTCACCAACCCTGATGAAGTAGAGGTTTGGATCAACCTCACTTTTCTGAAATCCCATCGACAACAAGTAAGAATCTATCTTGGAGTACCAAGCTCTAAGAGCTTGCTTCTGTCCATACAAGGCTTTCCTCAGCCTGCATACATGCGACTCTCTCTCCCATGAATCTTAAAGCCCCGAGGCTGCTCAACATACACCTCCTCCTATATAACTCCATTGAGAAATGCAGGCTTTACGTCCATCTAATGGATCTTCTAACCCATTTCTGCAACAATGGAAATCAACGCCCTAATCGAAGAGTAATGAGCAACCGACGCAAAGGTATCATCATAATCAAATCCCTTAACCTGTGAAAACCCTTGTGCCCTAGATCGAGCCTTGAACTTATCCACACTGCCATCTGCAGCATGCTTTAGCTTGTAAAGCCACTGAGAAGTTACAACAGACTTCCCCTATGGTCTCGGTACAATATCCCATACATCATTCTTCGTGGTGGAATGGTACTCTTCCATCATGGAATCTCTCCATATAGGATGTTGAGAGGCCTCATCAAAAGTAGAAGGCTTTGAATCACAAAGGCTAACAACCAATACCATACCCAACCTGTATGGCATCACAACGCTTCTCACGGGTTCCTTGGGAGATCCAAATGAATTTGCTTCCTTTAAGGTGCCACAAAGCCACTTGGGTTTCCTCTTCCTTGAACGTTCCTCCCGCAACAATGTATCATCCTTTGAAGAACTACGAGTTGTGGATGGCCCAGAAACTTGTGGACTAGTAGCTGGTGACCCAACCAATGGTGGACTCTGTGATCTGGTAACTGCAATTGGTGAACCTGTACCCGGAATACTTGTTGGATGAACCACTGTACCTAAAGAACCTTTGCTTGTAACATGTGGTCATGTCACCCCAGAAACCTATGTCCCTACACTCTATCTCGCTGAACCTTGTGCAACCACTTGAGGTGTGCAAGCCTGCGGCTCCCCCTGCTCTGACTCATGAGACTTCCTAAAATCCATCTCCTCCTCAAACCTCACTTCCACCTCACAACAAATCTCCTCCAGGAAGGAATGTATATGCGAAAGGATTTTGAATTCTCATCATAACCCATGAAGATTCCCTTATTTGCAGTGGTCTCCAACTTTGTCCTCCTCTCAAAAGGGACATGTGAATAAGTCAAGCAACCAAATATCCTAAAATTACTCACCTCAGGCTTTCCAAATAAATCCTCCTTGGGAGTCATGCACCCCAACACACGATGCAAACTCCTGTTCTTTAGACTTACAACTGTGCTACATGCCTCAACCCATAGGAAGAAAGGAAGACTTTAGTGATGGAGCATAGCTTGGGCTGCTCCCACTATAGCTTGGTTCTTCCTTTCTGCTATCCCATTCTGCTCAAGGGTATATGGAATTGTCAATTGTCTCCTAATTCCCTCCTGCCTGCAAAACTCATTGAAAGCAATGGAGGTATACTCCCCTCCATTTTATGATCCGAGTGCCCAAGTCTTCCTCCTAGTCTAGTTCTCCACAAGAGCTTTGAACTCTTGAAACCTTTGCAAGACCTCCTCATATTTCTTGCTCCTCAAGAAGTATATCCATGTCTTCCTAGAAAAGTCATCGATGAATGTCACATAATACTCAAAACCTGACAATGAAACATATGACATAGGACCACACAAATCAGAATGTATCAAATCAAACACTCCAACTAACCTTCTATCACTGCTTGAAAAAATAGTCTTGGTGTACTTTCCCAAAGCACACCCTCTGCATACATCACTGTGCTTAGTGCTGAACTCAAGTAATCTTGTAACCATGTCCCACAACATCCTCAATGCTAGATGATGCACACGAGGAATTCTCCAATTCCATAGCTCACAAAGCTCACTATTGCTGCTATGTGTCAAAGCATGTTGGGGATGAATTAAGAGTTTGTAAAACTTCCCACATTTGACTCCAATGGTGTAAGAGGAAGATGGTCCTATAGTATTTGTGAAAATGTGCACATGTCCATCTAGGAAAGACACCCCGAGTCCCTTATCCTCAATCATGGAAACTAATATCAAATTCTTTTTCAGCCTAGGTACAAACAACACGTCCCTCAAAGTCATGGGACTCATGGAATCTCTCTGAAATGTAATGGTCCCATGCCCAAAAGCTCTAATAACTGTGTCATCCCCCAATACTACCTCCACATATATACCTACATGTGAAAGCTCATAGAACATCTATAGAGCCCCTGTCATGTGGCTCGAAGCTCTAGTGTTAATATACCAGGTGATGGTGTTGGATGCATTGAAAGAATGGCCTGTCAACAAAGAATGCTCCCTCTCAATCTCAATGTCTGTACTGGTAATGATGGATGCTCTCTCTCTCTCAACATGTCCAACACAGAGAGAAAACTATCTCTCAAATCTAGATGTAAACTCATCAACCTTCGTCGAAGCTGCTATATACCGTTACTTCTTCTTCTTCTACTGTGGGCATTGTCCAGCATAGTGCCCAAAATTTTGACAAACAAAGCACTTTATAGTGTTGATATCCTTATTTTTTCCACCCTGTTGCTTAGACCCATCCTTCTTGGGGCCCTTCTTGAACTTCTTCTTTTCCTTGGCAGCGAAGCCACATTCTCCTCATCCTCCCTACTAGTAGAAGAGCTCCTTGCACAAGACCTCTCCAGGTCTCCTCCTATATGAAATAATCCTAGATTCTGTCCCAACAAGGAAAGTTCTCCTTGGGTACTATAACCTCCACAAAAACAACCCACGGCTTTGCAACCCCATTTACAGTTGTCCACACTGGCTCAGTGCCAAAAATTACCTCCCCTTCTGCTGCAATCTCATCTCTCACTTGTTATATTCTAGTATAGTAGGAAGTCACTCCTTTGCTTTGACCATCTTAATACTCTTCAATTTTTCCCTCAACACCATTTTATGGATCTCATTTGAGCTTTGAAACAAGCTGGCCAAGGCATCCCACATCTTATATGCATGGTCTTAGCTTGCAATATGTAGGATAACATTGGTCTTTAACTGCATCTAGAATGATTCTTCTAGATTTTATATACTTTTTGTTGAAGTCTGCAATTGCTTGTGCATCGGTGGAAGCAAGAGCTGGGATAGGATTTGCTTGTGTAATGTTAACCACTTCATCCCAAAGTTATTTTCCTCCAATATAAGCACCGATCTAGCTTTCCATGGGACAAAATTACCAGCCCCATCTATCCTATCCTCCAACCTAAGTTCCGCTGCCATCTCAATGCAAATTGAAGCTTTAACAAGGTGCTGCCCATTGACAAAAGAAATTCATTGACAGTCTGAAATTCACAAATTTGATTTCTGTCCCTTTCTTCAACTCAGCTCTGATACCATGTTAATTTTTAAAGTGTGTTTCCCCAACCAGTTTTAGTCACATTGTCATAGTTAAATGCCTAAACCCATAACTTTTAGTTGTTAATGAAATATACTTTTAATGAACAATTTAAAACATGAAACACATGAAAATTCACTGACATAAATTTTAGGACAGTTACACAAAGAAAATTTCAGACACAGTGTTTTTGGCAAAATGCCCAAGAAAAAACCCACAAGCGGAAAACCTATTAGAGAGAGAATTCTTTTTATTTCTTCAACAAAATAAAAGCAATAACAAAATTACAACTTATCTCATGCGCAAAACCTAGAATTTTGTCTTGAAATTCATGCCAAACCAGCAGTGTACGAAATGTACAAATTTCACTATATGGACCTCGAATTGTGTGCCACTGTACAAACTATACGTAATTAACTGTATGAACCTCAGATTGCATGCCACTGTATAGACTGTATGGATTATACTTACTATATGGATTTTTTTCCTCTAAATTCGTGACGCTGCTTGGAAATGTGTGCTACTGTTTTTCTTCTAAAAAAATGTTTCCAAAACTGTTGTACGAATTCTTGGAATTCGTGCATGTGTGCTGTTTCTATCTGCTGCATGTGTGCTGTTTCTATCTCCTGCAATTTTCTTCTTCTCCTCTCAAGAAGTCGCTCTAGGCTCTCTCAAAAAATCATGAAAGAATTCTAATGGTGAAAAGCCTTTCCCTTGCCTTTTTGTTTGGATGCTGGGGGTAGGTGAAGAGAGATCTAATCCAAGGGCCCACAATGATTTAGATGGATGGATGAGATAAAAACTAATTTAATTCTCTCCAAAATTAATTTCACTCACCTCACTTAAATTAATCAAAAAATCACTTTAATATCTAAAGTGGAATTAAATGCGCATCTCAAGTAATTTAATGCAAGGGTCATGTTATTTTCTCCTTTTTTGTGACTTAGGCTAATTTTCAGTAGGGGAACACATTCCTAGGTACAAAATCAACAAGTGCAAAGGTGCATTCTTTACATGACTCTACTATGTGGCATTGCTTCACTTGAGACAAACATTCATTAGGGAATCGGCATCACATGGCCATTTGAACCTTCTAAGGGTATGTATGTCGAAAGATTTTTTTATTATTCCACTATAGGTTAACATGAAATTAATTTTGTATGTGTTTATTTTGTAGTGTCATTATATTTTTCTCGTGTGTAGGTGTATTAACCATGACTTTCCTTAGGACCTCTAGCATGCCATATCTAAATCATATACATTTGTACGCTGGATCACATCAAATGAGATTCATATGGATAGCGTTCCATGACGACATGAAGAGATAAATAAGCTTGTTTGTATGCTTGAGAAGGAGCTACCCACGAGTTTCATGAATTTGCAGGTTCATCTTATAATTCACTTAGTTGATGAGCTTAAATTAGGCTCTCATGTTGTTGGATGTTCTTCTTAGAGAGATACATGAAAATATTGAAGGGGTATGTTAGACAATATACGAGTCATTCTATTATGCTAGTGAGTAAATCAAGCAAATCAATGACACACTTACAATATTGGTTGGGATGACCAATAGGATGAGGACAAAAGGGAAGTGGAGCCACTCCAAACAAATAGAAAAATGTACATGATAAAGAGTAAGTCAGCTTTCTTTTGTAAAATTTATAAAGACTATTTGTTTCCATTGTATTGGATAATATATATATTTTATCTCATACTATTCATCTTGATTTCATGGATACATCAGCAAATCCAAAAATTGATTCAATCAATAACATCATTCTTTACAATGTGGAGGCAACACAATTGTGGGTAGCATTGTATAAAGAAAAGAGAAGGAAATGAGGCAATGATAGGAACAAATTCAGACAACTGAATAGTAGAATGCCTTAATCATTTAAAAGAAAATATTCTAGTGTTTTGCACCAATAGTTGGGTTTCTTACTATATTAGAGAGAAATATGGTGCATCTGGTCATTACCTACGTCACAATGAGGATGCACTAAACATAGGGATTGGATGCAACAACTCGATAATAATCTCTATGCACATTTTAATTATAACATCTATATTTTTTTATTATTAATGCTTGAGTTATTAGACATATGCCACTACCACTTGGTTCAATCTATGTGGGAAGATGAGAATCATTTTCTCATAGAGGATGTCGATGATGGATGCATCACACAATACTATGGATTGGAAGTAGAGTTTCAACTAATCTAGTTGTGCTATCCATCACGATCTAAACATAATAGAGTTGAAGTTCGAGTATATCGAAAAGATAGGAGAGATCATTCAAGTGGAATTCTCATCTTTCCAATGTGTTATTTTTAGGTGCAAATGGTGAGATTTCTTCGACCTGAGTAATGTAAAGGAAGATCGTTATAGTGGTATAATATGTATCAACTTGAGAATGATGCAAGATAAAACTAACGAGATTTATGTTTTCTGAGAACATTGCAACCAAGGTTTTTTTGTTTACCTAGATGTGTTGGATACATATTGGTGATTTGCATTAATACATGACCCTAGATCACAACATCATTTGAGAAAAATAGTGTTATAATACCAAGCAAGGAATATAACCAGGGTGATGGCAACAAAGAGTGATATTATGTAAATGTTTTATTTCAACATTTATATTGTGGATGGACCATTTTATTTTTGTTATCTATAATTGGTAAATTATGTCTTTCTATTCATTTTATGATGTTTGAAATGAAAAGTTATCAAATTTTCTTAAAACTAGTTTAATTGGTCAAAAATCAATTTAATGTGTAATATGGTAATATGTCTAGTACTTTATGATTGTATGGAATGGTTGGTTGAAAAAGATTTTTATTTTAGTTGAATTTCTTTTTATCTCTTCGCATATTTAATATGTAATTTAGAGTTGTTTTCATGATTTAATAGAACTTTTAATTAAATAAATTGATGTAAAAATTCAATCAAATAGCGGGGCATTTACTCTAGATAGAAACATTGATATTGACTCTTTTAAATCTTGATGGATGGATACTATCCTAGCCAACAATTATGCTTGTAACAATTTCGTTGATATATAATCCTTTTAGAGGTGGATAGTTTATGAGCTACAAAATTGAAGTAACACTTGAGTTTGTTATTATTGGTTTTGTGTTTAGCAACATTTTAAAATGAATTTGGAATACAAATATTATATTTTCATAAATATTAACCATATTTGTTCCTATAACAATAATTACTTTTATGATATAAATTAATTATTTATTAAATATAATTTTCATTTGTTCAATCGTTCAATTTTCAACCTTAAACATTAAATTGATCAATTATTAAATTTTTTGATGTGAAATGTCCAACATTTATAGTTGAATTTATAAATTTCAATTATTAAAAAATTAAAAAGTTTAAATTTTAATTGTTGAAATTATAGATTATGCAATTTTCACTTATTTGATATTTGTTGATTATTAAAAAACACACTATTAGTTGATATTTATTTTTTCAATTAATAAAAGTAACATTTTACGAATTTTCAAAGATTCAATATTAAATGTGCAGCGTTCAATTAATAATTTATTCCATGTACTACATTCATTATTCAATTATTCAACATTTAAATGTTTAACAGTTTAGTAGGGTATTGTTAAATTATGCATATAATTGATTAATTATTCAATGGCTAACATCCATTTATTATTCCCTACAAGGAGGGAATAATGTATTCAATCAATTTTTGATAATTGTGCTCATTTATTACAATTTTTTAGGCTATGCTTTTTCAGATTAATAAAGTTGTTTTCCTAAGTATTTAACATAGCACCTCTTATTATTCTCTGCAAGCAGGGTATTATGTAATCAATCTGTTTTTGACTATCGTGCCCATCAATTACAATATTTTATGCTATGTTTTTTCAGGTAAATTAAGTCATTTTCCTAAGTATTTTGAATTCACCTTCTTATTGTGAAATTTTCTTTTCAACGATTGTCCTGACAACTGACAACTGACATCCCTTCTAACTCAAGCATCAATTCTTGAAAACTGACATCCCTAAACTGGCATCTAGACAACTCAGGCATCGATCCCTGACAACTGACAGCCCTAGGAAGTAATCCTTAGCTATGATGTCAAAGTTAGGGGGGCAGACTTGCAAACAAATCCATGCATGCAACCATCCATCTGCCAATCTGTCTAGTGTGTATGTAGGCCAGGTCCATAATGAAAGGTGAGCACCTTCGTTACAACCATTGGATTTATAAATCACTACGGCTGCGTTGTATTTGACGTGAAGCAAAAACACCAGAGAATGAAGTTCATGTAGTAAATCCTCCTCCATGTCTGTGTGAAGAAAACCATTCTGAAAACAAAGAATCAACCGACCTGAAGCAGAAATTCTGAAAACAACGATAAAAATTATAGTATTGCTTACGCTTTGATCTACCATTTAATCTCATATATCGTTGATTTACCGTCGTTCAAGATAAGGCCACATAGCAAGAATGCAATGATTTACTATCTCGTAAGTTTCTCGTTCATGAATTCAACCGCTTGATTGGCAACTCACTATCTTGTTAATTTTAAGGTTTATATTACTTTAATGTACCATTATTAGGAAAAATTTAAGTATGAATACTATAATGTGATTGCTTTCTTTCCTTCATTTCATTTTCTTGTATATTAGCTTTCTTACTACCATTTCCAGCTGAAATTGATCTAAATATAACACAAAAGATTGCAAGTTGTTGAATTTATGCAGTCTCTGCTATCCCCCCCAAATATATAATTGTTTGTATTTTTACAGAGTTGACAGATTCTTGAATTTGAAGGAATCTATGTAATCTGCTTTAAAAGTGCAAGTCTGTATGCTTAGTTTTGAGCTGTGTACTACTTTTGTTTCTTATTAAAGTGTGGGATCTTTTAAAGATCTTACGAAATTTCTTTCAATTGCTTGTGTTTCTACAATTTTCTATCTTTTGATATTGCATGGTTAGTGCTTTCTATCAAGGAAAATATAAAGATGTTAGAAGTCCCCTAATTTTGGTCACACTAGCGGTTTCCTTATGATATTAGAGAGCTTATCCTAAGGATTGGTTCTTGGAAACAAATGTCGCCCAGAGTTTGCCAGTCTGGTAATTGATAGCGACAATATTTTGGAATTTATCTCTAGAATTGCGAGGGGCTCCCCATTTTTTTATAATTTTTTACTGATTTTTCCATTGCTTGATAAGGTTTTACTCAAAAAGTTCGGTGAAAATTTTCATAACCTTTCCAATGAAGATTGAAATGCTTTTGGTATCAACAAGAAATTGAAGACAATCTTTGCTCGTGTTTCACGCTAAATAGGTAAATTTTGTAAACCTGTTGAACTAAATTGTAATAAATTACCATTGATTTTTGCCCCGCAGAGATTTTCGAGCTTGAATGTGGATATATATAGAAACAAGTGCTTTTTTCACTAAATAATAAATTTTCTGTATTCGTAGCATTCTTCATATCTGAGTGAGTAATTACCAGGATATAGTGCTACTCAATACAGAACCATTCGACAAGGTAAATATACGCAGTACACTATCTTGAAATATATAAAATAAAGATTGTGAATTACCTTTTCTCTGAACGTCAACAAGGCTTGCTTTCTCTTGCGGACATGCGCTTGTTATAGACAGAAAGTTGCAAAGGGAAGAAGTGGAAGAGTTTATCCATCACAAATTACTAGTGCATCTTGCGCTCGTCTGCCACCCGAAGTAAGTAATTATGTAATTTGCATATGGTAATATCCATCAGTTCTATCTCTATAAATGTTGGCAAAGACTTGGTTCTCATGATTCTAATTTGTAGTCATGATGTGTGATTTCAGCCTCAAAAGCGTTTTCATCACAGGAGGCGACGAAGGTTCCACAACTTGGTAGGTATTACATCACAACAACATCAAGAAAGCGTTGATGTGGGACATCGATAAGGTCTAACCGCGTGTCTCCATTAATTTATGGTTTTATTGCTTTTATTTTGAATTTTTTCTGGACTTAAATAAAACGTTGCTTCCATGATGTCGTTAATGGACGAGTGGCTCTTTGTTGAACTCTCATTGATGGAGGTTATCTCTTCAACTATTTTGATTCGATCCATTTGCAATAGTATTTATTTCAATTTTGTTAAGAGCTATTATACTCTCATACACGCAAATAAGTGCAGATATTAGAACCAAACTTTACCATTCAATTTATGGAGGGAAGCTAAGAGCAACTATCATACACACAAATAAGTGCAGATCTTAGTTTGTCAATTACATTCTCATACACACAAAAGCAACTCTCATACACACAAATAAGTGCAGATCTTAGTTCGTTAATTACCTTAGCAACATTACCTTACCTTTGCTGCTTCAAGTTTTCTTTTTTCTCTTCGTTAATTTTTCCTCATTCACATGATATGACCATCGCCAGCCTATTCAATTGCCGTGTGGTTAGACCATGCATGCAATGCGTGTCAATACTGAGACCGTTTACTATGATATAAGAAATTTGCCGTGTGGTTAGGCCATGCATGCGATGCGTGTTAATACTGAGAATGTTTACTATGATATAAGATTGTGAAGTCTACCGGATGTGTGTTTAGACAATGCATACGTGTCTGAGAATCTTGGGAATTCTTTATGGCTTCCATGCATTAATGAACCATGGATTTTTAATGCTTCATTTTCTTAATCGAAATTGTTTGACGCAGGGCTGAGCTCGAGAGTAGAGATGAACGATTCGATGTCATAATAGGAGACCTCGCAGATCCTATGGAAGGAGGTCCTACCTTAACTTTTTTTAACTATTCTTACCAACCCTAGCAATTCAAGATTGTGATGTGCAACTTCTATAATAAGGTTTAAAAAGAACAACAAATCTAAGCTATTGCATCATAGTTTTAGTTTTATGTATGGTTTTCAACATTATATATATATAATTATATAATTAGTGATCCTAATAATGATAGGAATGTCGAGAGCTATCTATATAAGTAAGTCTCAATATAAATGCATAAACCATTATATCTCTATTATTTTATTAATTAATCTCTACATAAATGTACAAACAATTATATCTTTATTTTTTTATATTTTATTTCTTAATGAATAAGACTTTCTGCATAGTGAGTCATTGCACTTAACCTTATTTTTCAATATCATGTACACATTTCCTCTTTCACTGTATATTTTTTTAACAATTTGATCATTAAAAAAACTTTTTTTTTTTTTTGTATTTTTAATTAATAATAATAATAATAATAATATATTAAAAAATAAATTTCTATGTATAATGAATTATTATAATTTATTACATAATTTTTATAATGTTAAAGTTTTTTATTTTTATTTTTAATTTTTACAATGTTCATAGTGTTCACTAACATGATCTATGTTTCAAACTTTCATCCCCTTCTGTCTTACAAAATCTTTCTATGAGCTTGTTCTAAAGCCAAAGCTGAGCCACAGAGGAGTGCTAGTTACTTAGCTATAACATCACAATAAAATCTCTCAAATTATTATAAAAACTATTTCTTGATAATAATAAGATAAAGAATAAGTTGATAATAATAAGCATGCTTCCAACAATATTGTAGTTCTAGGAGTCTCATTGATAATTGCAACCGACTTCAGTAAGAGGCTTGAGTTTCATAGACAATTCTATTCATTTAGTTTAAAGTTCTTAAAAATATCAAGTTATAGGAGCGGTTGATATCCTCACTCATTGAAGTTTTTGAAATCAGCGTGTCTTGGACAATAGTCTCATAGAAGGCGAATTCTGTTAGAATTTGACATAGCTATTGTTGAGAAGCTTTTTGATTTCGAAAATTTATATTCGACATATATTCGAATTTTTACAATCCTAAATATTTGAGACTTTTTACAATACCAAAAGCAGGGAATATGTAGCATTGCTGCTATGCCTTGTTGTGAAATCTGCTTTTCATTCTCCAACAACAGTCCTGAGAACTGACAACCTTGACAACTCCTTGGATGTGCAGTCAAGGTTAGCGTGGTAAAATTGTAAGCAAATAAGGCATGCACCCATCCATCTGTCAGTTTGCAATGTTCGATGAAGTTGCAAATCGTGGGCACCATTGTCAGTTATGCCACGGAGTCTCAAAGCTTGGACAATTACTATCATTGGAAAGGACCCCATAAACCATATAATCTCTCACGACCCTGTACGTCTGACAACCTTGAACACCTCCTACAAGTAATGCAGTGGAATTCTCTTACCACTTGCAAGGCCATGCAAAGGCTCATGCATGCGATCGCTCCATCTTTCCGGGTACATGGCATGGAAATTCTCCACAAGACTATGTAAACAACCATTTTTCTTCTTTTAACCAACTTGGTTTCACATCTACAACGTTGTGGCAATACAGATAGTTGAACGTTTTCAGTGTCCAAAGTTATTGAATGAATGACAAAATAATGGCGTTTCAAACTATTTGGGTTTCCAAAATCTCAAAATACTAAGAGTTTTTGACAAATTTACAAAACCAGAGGCTTCATCGCAGGGGAGGAGAAGAGCGTGGAGCACTCATCGATTTCTGTACATAGGGTTGCTTCTGGTATGATTTCATATGTGATTTGGAATTTAGCAGTGGAAATTTGGCTTAAGAAAGAGCTTGGTTCATCTTTATCAGAGTCTAGCTCTTTGACCTATGTTTGTTAAAGAATTGTTATAGATTTTGACCAGTGTTTGTTAAAGAATTGTTATTTTTATCTATAGTTATACTTCTATGCAGCAAAAGCTTACAGACAAATGTCCAACTGGTATTTTAATGATGTAAAGTTCCAGGTAGCCATTGCCTTTATTTAATCTTAGAGATACAATTTTCTTACTGGAATGCCTGACGCTAAGAAATAGGTTTAGCATAGTTATAAATATAGTATTTTAAAATGAGGGAAGCAACAACAAATAGATTTTCCATCAATGGAAACTATAGTGATGCTTATGTTAATAGGAGTGAAACTGCTAACGAGCATGCAGTTCATTACATTAATGGGAACGACAATGGGATTACCACGACTGCTGTTTCTAATGGAGTGCTGGGGATTTGAAACCCTTCTTTCGAAGACGGGCGATGCCACTGCTTTTGGTATGAAGAAGAAATTGAAGACAATCTTTGCTGGTTTTTTGCGCTAGATAGGTAAATTTTGTAAACCTGCTGAATTGAATTGTAATAACTTACCGTTGATTTTAGCACCGCAGAGATTTACGAGCTTGAATGTGGATATGGATAGAAAGAAGTGTGTTTTTCACTAAATAATAAATTTTCTGTCTTTGTAGCATTCCTCATACCTAAGTGAACAATTATCAAGATATAATGCTTCTCTATACAGAACCATTCGACAAGGTAAATATACGTAGTACACAATCTAGAAATATATAAAATAAATATTGTGAATTACCTTTTCTCTGAAGGACAACAAGGCTTGCTTACTCTTGTGGACATGCGCTTGTTATAGACGGAAAGTTGCAAAGCGCAGAAGTGGGCGAGTTTATCTATCACAAATTACTAGTGCATCCCGCATTGGTCTGCCACCCTAAGTAAGTAATTTGCATATGGTAATATCCCTCAGATGTATCCTTATAAATGCCAGCAAAGATTTGGTTCTCATGATTCTAATTTGTAGTCATGATGTGTGATTTCGGCCTCAAAAGCGTTTTCATCATGGGAGGCGGCGAAGGCTCCACTGCTTGGTAGGTATTACGACACAAGAACGTCAAGAAAGCAGTGATGTGGGACATTGATAAGGTCTAACTGCACGTCTCCATTAATTTATGGTTGTATTGATTTTATTTTGAATTTTTTTGGACTTGCTTTGGATGTGATGCACTGGTTGCGAATTGATATAGTTTTAGCTCGATATTCTTCATGAAATTGACAGTACAACCTGTATCTTGGGAACCTTTGTGACCAAAATTGAAGAATTGGGCTCCTGGAAGGTGGTGGAATTTTGCCTTGCGTTATTTTCAATTATTATTTTTCAATCATTTTTATTTTGAGTCCTATTTTGAATAACATATATTTATTTTCTGTGGCTTAAACAAAACATGCACATAGCATAAAAGAAAGGGAGGAAGCATGGGTTGCGACCCTAACTACCAAATCTTGGCTTCGCTCTTGAGAAATCAGTTCATTATGCAACACTCTAGTTGGAACAGACGCTGTAGTATCAACACCATCAAGGGTTGTGGAATTATTCAACAACGTACTATGTTGCCACTGGATTGGAAGCTTACCCATAGTCATTCAATGTAAGCCTGGATGAAGAACATTAATTACTACCGCAGGTTGAAATGGAATTGTCCAACAATGTACTATCTTCTCGGTGGATTGGAATCTTACCAATACCTACAGTCATTAAATGTAAACCAGCTGGATGAAGAAGAGTAATTAATCCATTCTTATATAAAATCAATGTTTGAAATGTAGCTTTGATTGAGAAAAATAAATGATTGTATCCTTTTAAAAACAATGGACTTCTATTTGTAGGGAGGAAACAACGACCGTTAAATTATATATAGAAAAACATTTAACAAAGAAGGAGATACTCGTGAAAATATGATGGCCAAAGCTAAGTAAACCGAGCTGAAGGATAATATTTAATATCTTTTGATATCCTTTGCTTAATCTGTTGCTTCTAGGATGTCGTTAATGGTCGAGCGGCTCTCTGTTCATGTTCTCTGTTCGCTATTGTTGTTCAATTTCCTTGTGGTTATACCATGCATGCGATGCGTGTCACCATTTACTATGATATAATATTGTGAATTCTGCTCGACGTGTGTTTATACCATGCATGTGATACGTGCCGATACGTGTCCGAGAATGTTGTTATTTTTTTATGGCTTCGATGCATTAATGAAATATGGATTTTTAATGCTTCATTTTATCAAACTATACTTTATACTTTTAAGGTTCCTGCTAAAGTTTAAAGCTTTAATCAAAATTCTTCGATGCAAGAATGAGCTCGAGAAAAGAGATGTTCTGTAATAAGGTTTAAAAAGAACAACAAATCTAAGCTATTGTACCATAGTTTTAGTTTTATGTATGGTTTTCAACATTTTTTTAAAGCATGCCCTATTGAAAGACTGATAAAGCGCTCGGGCACCTCGCATTAACCAATCATGCACAAATACCTGATTTATCGCTACCTTTAAAATATTTTTGGGGGAGATTATATCATTAACTTTCTCATGGACAACTAACTCCCCTTCACCTTGGCCTTCATCAACGAACACTCGACACAATATTTTCTGTATTTGATCCTGTGACACCCCACACTTCAAATTTAATTCTTATTCAATATAGATTATGAATGCAATGCTACAAAATACTAAACAAATGCAAACACACCAAAGGAATACTAATTTATATATAACATGAAATAAACAATACATTGAACCCGATTCAATGTTTGAGATGTTATTGATTTTCTTGATCTTCTGTTGTCACTAAGGGCTTTGTTCCATCATCGATGAACACATGATTCTTGAGAAATCCAATCCTTGGATTAGCTTGCCAATGAAGATAACCTCACCGGTTGACCACCCTACCACTCC
The DNA here is from genome assembly GCA_001517045.1 of Pseudotsuga menziesii. NCBI lineage: Eukaryota > Viridiplantae > Streptophyta > Pinopsida > Pinales > Pinaceae > Pseudotsuga > Pseudotsuga menziesii. The sequence goes on from LPNX010600204.1 coordinate 130,314, forward strand.
TAGGGTACTCTTCTTTCCCTAGGATCCCTCGAGCTACAACGGGGATTGTATGGAAATACCTTTAGCATGATCATAATGCATAGATTCACTAAGGGGCCTCCCAACCCCGTTCACAAACTGATTAACCAAAATCTCCACAGTCACCTTCAATCTCAAATTGATATTTTTCATCCATCCAATATTAGGGAAGAAAAAGTAATATGAGTGAAAAGCCCTCTTCTCTTATTTATAGCCCTTTTGAGATTCTCTTTCTCTTTTTCTTATGTAAAATACTATTTATTTATTTCTATTTTGAACTCATCTTAATTCCATTTTTGTGGATTTCCTTCTCATATGCATATGCAACTTCCATTTTTCTTTTCTTACACTTTCTAAATTTATTTCATCACTGCTTTCCTTAATTCTTCCTATTTTCATTCAAAATGTTTCCTTGATTTTTGCTTTTCTCTCCTAGCTTTGTGTGTGCATTTGTGTTTCCAATATTTATAATTAGTAATTATTTTCTCTATTTTCTTGTGTATGTCATGTT
>LPNX010600204.1:140842-311398 GCA_001517045.1 Pseudotsuga menziesii
TTTTGTACATTCGTCGTGTGTTGCATACTAACCATGTGCAGGATTGCTCCTTGACAATACCATCAACCTCATCAAGAGAATTCATTCATAGTATCATGTGCAATAGGCATGAGGGGCAAACTTACTATGCAAAATCCTGTTTGGATGGAACTTGCTCCAACTGTGCTGGAATGACATTATTGAGCCAATGTATGCACGAGATTGGAGACAATGAATTTGGGAATATGGTTATAGACATGAAAAGTTTCAAATATATCAGCTATTCCCAGGGAAAGAAAGAAAAAAAATACAATTGGTGACATCTCAGGTACATGCATTTATCTATAAATTTATGTTTGAACAATTGCATTTCATTCCTTACTTACAAGAAAAACCTGATATTGAGATCATTTTGTGTCAACAGGTATAAGTTAGTGTCTTCGTCAAGGAATTTATTGAAAAGACACATCAATATGTTCAGCATGTCCACTTGGCACGATGGCAGGATGAGAAGTTTAGAATATGTAGAGATACATTTCCTCGTGGTACTATACTTTCAGTTGTTGATTTTGCCGAGAACTACACTCTGCAACCTCAAAATGAGATCCAAAGTCAGTATTATCACTCTGAGCAGGTTTCCTTGATGGTGCATATCACATATAGGCATGGCCCAAATAGCAGTGAAGAGCAAAGATAAATTCTAAAGGAATATCACTTCTACATAAGTGATGATAGGTGCCATGACTTCCACTATGTACGTCATTGCTTCATCATGTTCTATGATCATTTGAAGGGTAGGAACATACATATGGATCGAGACTGGATTTGGTATGATGGATGTGCTGGTCAGTTAAAAAACGCACGCATATTTCAATGGTTGTGTTCATTGCATAAAAACTACAAAGTTCCACATATGTGGAACTATTTTGAGACTGGGCATGGTAAAGGAGAGCATGATGGAGTTGGAGCATGTGTCAAAACAACCCTATGAAGAGAGGAATTGAAATTATCTACAATATCTACTATTCTCAATTCTCAATCTATAGTCAGGTGGTGCACGTCAGTAATGTGTAAGGAATCATCTATGTGAGTAGAATCCACAAGAAAGAGACATGAGGAGAGATTTTTTTGGGAGGTGGTAGACATAGATCGTTCACATGCATGGGAATGCAAGACTGTTCCTGGGAATCATGGCTTTCATTCGGTTCGAAGCTCTGATAACCCAGTATTTGAAATTTGGACCCGGAAACTCGCTTGTTTTTTCCCGCCTTGTTGTGATGGTCATTGGGATGTGTGTGAATCATTGGATTGGGTTGATGGATGAGATCACATATCACTTCCACTTGATGGATGGGATCGCATAACTCCGTTGGAAGAAGACCAATTTTCTATTTCTATAGATTTTGATCATGTATAAGACCTTGTACAACCTGGTATGATGCATTTCCTTAGCATTTTTTTGGTAAAATTTATGTAGTCTTGAAACTCACATTAATGGCCTTGTATCACACGAAAAATATTTGATCATATACCTACAATCATACTATGCAAGACACATATACGCAGTGGTTGCCTCAAAAGATAGTGAATGGGGTGGTGATTACTGGTTGGCACATTGTATAGAGGGAAATCAAACCCTCATTATGTCCATGACTGATCATGAAAACAACCATTTCCCCATTGGGTCTATGGTTGTTAAAGGTGAATACCTTACACATGAAAACAATGCAAGAAAGAAGGGTGGTTATGTTTACAGGGATTACAAACCAGGTGCAAGTGTGTATCACTTTACCAACTTAATCATTTGTACAAACCTCCAGGTACGAACAATGCCTAGCCGAAATTCATCGAAGGTACACTATTTCTTACCGGATACAGAGCACGAGAAACTAATGGAGACCATCATTATAAGAGATGATCCGGAGGGCTTGGTTGTATGATAATAGGTGGGATCTAGCATGATGAGGTATGTATCATAATTTTAATTTTCCCATGTATGTTTCTTATGAATATGTCAATTTTGTGTTCTTGATATGCGAAATTTTCCATAATGTTGTTTATAAATATTCCAAAAGTTCTCTTGTATGTCAAGTTAATGAACATGCCAAATTTTACATATGATCAATAAACCCTATATATCAATCATATGAACATTTCAAGATCTCATTCACATGATATACATAACATTAGAATACATACATGTACCTCTGTAGGTCATACCTATCAAAGTTCTTTGTAGGCTCTCTTACAGGACTAAAACCCTAATTTTTCAAGTAGGTAATATTGTCAATGTTTTCAGCCGATATACACAACTAGGATGACGGAAACAAGATGACGCAATGATAAACTTATGTTTTAAGGCTTGTATAATTTCCTTCTTGACAACTCACCTCTTATACCCGCATGTCCATTGCCAAAGGGTTAGTGCCTAGTAGTGTTGGAATTTCATCTCATTTTTTATTTATTGAGAAGTTTAATTTCTACTTAAAAGACAATAAAAGATAATACGATATTTATTTAACTTTTTTTTTAGTTGATTATGTTTTTTTGAACATTGAAAGTGGAAGAAAATAACCTACTAATATTGACACAAACAACTCAAAAGTAACATGCTTCAACATTATGCATATGAAGTATTCAAAAGTAACATGTGCTAACATTATGCATGTAAAGTAGGTCAACATCATGCATGTGAAGATATTAAGTGATAAACTTAATAAACAAACAAAATTTGGAACCTCTCATGCTTTCGAAAGGTTAATGTTTCATGTAATGCATAATAGAAAATTTTGGGAGGTTGACATGTTGGGTCATTGGTGTAATTTAAATTGTGATATTTTAATTTTCAATTACACGACATGATTTTATTAAGGAGTTTAATTTCCAATTAAAAGATAACAATAAACTCATTTACTCATGTTTCTCATTGATCATGTATTATAAAAATCCTGAAACAAAACAACATACTAGCAATGACAGAGACAACTCAAAAGTAACATATGTCTACATTATACATCTAATTAAGTCGTTGATGCACAAAAAGCCACGGACGATGGGGATGCGGTTGGCGTTGACATATTTCTCATGCCCAAACATGCTAGCAGGAGTTGATGGAATACAAAATTGCGGCTCCGTGAGGTTTTTTGAGCACCGAGCCCAAGTCCACCAAGTGTTCCTGAACGATATTTGGAGGTGACCTGCAACTCGCCATAGATCGATGCTTGGGACTCTGATCAATGAACTGTCGATTCCGTTGGATTCGTGACATGGGATTTTAGCTAGGGGGGGGCCTCTCCCTCCTATCCATTTCCCGGTGACCTTCGTCTACAGTGGTTTCTGAAGCTAGGGTTACGCTCAGTAGGGGACAATGCAGTCACGCCAATGAGGGCCAAAGCTGGAAAGCCACGGACGATGGGGATGCAGTTGGCATTTCCATATTTCCCATGCCCAAACACGCTAGTAGGAGTTGACAGAATACAAAATTGCAGCTCTGTGAGTTTTTTTGCGCACCGGGCACAAGTCCACAAGGTGTCCCTGAACGGTATCTGGAGGTGACCTGCAACTCGCCATAGATAGATGCTCGGGCCTTCAATCGATGAACCATCGATTCCGTTGGATTTGTGACATGGGATTTTAGCTAGGAAGGGGCCTCTCCCTCCTGTCCATTGCTTGGTGACCTCTGTCTACGGTGGTTTCTGAAGCTAGGGTTTCGCTCAGTAGGGGACAATGCAATCACGCCAACGAGGGCTAAAACTGGAAAGCCACGAACGATGGGGATGCGGTTGGAATTTCCATATTTCCCATGCCCAAACACACTAGCAGGAGTTGACGAAATACAAAATTGCAGCTCCGTGAGGTTTTTTGCGCATGGGGCACAAGTCCACCAGGTGTCCCTGAACGGTATCTGGAGGTGACCTGAAACTCACCATAGATTGATGCTCGAGCCTCTAATCGACGAACCATCAATTTCGTTGGATTCATGACATGGGATTTTAGCTAGGGGGGCCTCTCCCTCCTATCCATTTCCTGGTGACCTCCGTCTACGGTGGTTTCTGAAGCTAGGGGTTTGCTCAGTAGGGGACAATGCAGTCACGCCAATGAGGGCCAAAGCTGGAAAGGCACGGATGATGGGGATACGGTTAGCGTTGCCATATTTCCCATTCCCAAACATGCTAGCAGGAGTTGACGAAATTCAAAATTGCGGCTCTGTGAGGTTTTTTGTGCACCGGGCACAAGTACACTAGGTGTCCCTGAACAGTATCTGGAGGTGACCTGCAACTCACCATAGATCGATGCTCGGGCCTCCGATCAACGAACGGTTGATTCCGTTGGATTTGTGATGTGGTATTTTAGCTAGGGGGGGGCCTCTCGATCCTGTCCATTTCCCGGTGACCTCCGTCTACGGTGGTTTCTGAAGCTAGGGTTTCGCTCAGTAGGGTACAATGCAGTCATGCCAACGAGGGCCAAAACTGAAAATCCATGGACGGCGGGGATGGGGTTGGAGTTGACATATTTCCCATGCCCAAACACGCTAGCAGGAGTTGACGAAATTCAAAATTGCGGCTTCGTGAGGTTTTTTGCGCATCGGGCACAAGTCCACTAGGTGTCCCTGAACGGTATATGGAGGTGACCTGCAACTTGCCATAGACCGATGCGCAGGCCTTCGATTGAAAAACCGTCGATTCTGTTGGGTTCATGACATGGGATTTTAGCTAGGGGGGGGGGGGGGCTCTCCCTCCTGTCCATTGCCCGGTGACCTGCGTCTACGGTGGTTTTTGAAGTTAGGGTTTCGCTCAGTAGGGGAGAGTGTCGTCACGCTAACGAGGGCCAAAGTTGGAAATCCATGGACGGTGGGGATGCGGTTGGCGTTTCCATATTTCCCATGCCCAAACACGCTAGCAGGAGTTGACATAATTCAAAATTGCGGCTCCGTGAGGTTTTTTGCGCACCGAGCACAAGTCCACTAGGTGTCCCTGAACAGTATCTGGAGGTGACCTGCAACTCGCCATAGATCGATGCTCGGGCCTTCGATCGACGAAACATCGATTCCGTTGGATTCGTGACGTGGGATTTTAGCTGGGGGGGGGGCTCTCCCTCCTATCCATTACCCGATGATCTCCGTTTACGGTGGTTTCTGAAGATAGCGTTTCGCTCAGTAGGGGACAATGCAGTCACGCCAACGAGGGACAAAGCTGGAAAACCACAGATGGTGGGGATGTGGTTGGCGTTGCCATATTTCCCATGCCCAAACACGCTAGCAGGAGTTGACATAATACAAATTGCGGCCAAACTTGGACAATGCATTTCATGCCAACGAAGGCCAAACTTGGAAAACCCTATCCCTAACTAGGGTTTATTGTTTAACATGCATGGCCCATAACCATAACCCTACCAAGGAAACCCTAATCCTAACCCTAATCTTATCTTACTGTCACAACTCATTTCAGAATCAATCTAATGTCTAATTCAACTTTTTCAAATCCTGTGGACTTATGCTTCAAATCATGTTGATTCACGCAGTTGGTTCTCGGTCTTTGGATTGTATTGTAGTTCCTTTAATGCCGAGTGATTAGTCATTGGGTGCATGAGGTTTGTTGAATAGTGTTGTTGGTCATTGATGAAATGTGAAGCATGTATTGCGCTTAGTTTTATTAAATTACACTTGAGCATTGAATTAACTTGTAATTTAATGAATCCAAACTCACAATTTTTAATTAGATATATCCAATTGGTGTGCATGTAGTGGGTTCATTGAAACCTTGAAATACATTGTATTGCACTTATATTTATTAAATTACACAAGCAAGAACTTTGACTTTAGTGTGCATGTAGTGAGATCATTGAAACCTTTAAATATAATAGTTTTTTCTTTTGACATAGTGCATTAATAAGTAATAGATAATCCACACAAATCAATACAATAGATTGACCCAATAACATGTGGAAACCAAAGAACAAATTCAAAGTGAAATGTATCATTCATTTATATCTGAAATGTCAATGTACATGTCTCCAAAAGTACATATATATCCAAAGTATCCAAAAGTACATATATATCCAAAAGTAACCATAAGTACACGTGTCTCCACAACTATCCAAGACTATCCAAGCCACATGTACATGTATCCAAAACTATCCAAGCCACATGTACATGTAAGTGAAATGTCAATGTACATGTCTCCAAAAGTACATGTATCAAAAACTGTCCAAGCCACATGTACATGTATCGAAATGTACATATCCCATAAGACACATCAAAACTAAAGCTTTCTCTTGTTCTTTCTCGAGGTTGATCCCGTAGGCACAACTCTAGGACCAATGTGCATCTCTGGATCCTGCAAATTAAATATCAATTGTTAAATTCAACTAACTATGTACTAATACATTAGCTCAATAAAATACCATATCTAAATTAACTCAACAATTATCAAAATCTTAATGGACATTGCATGAAACAATTGGTCATTAATGGACATCTCACCTCAGTGAGAGACTGTGACAAAGGGGATTGTGTTCCTTGTGTAGCAGATGGAGCCGTTGGTTGAACATAAAGGATGGTCGCATCCATGGTCGAACCATAGGGGCAGGAACTGGTGGTGGTGGTGGTGGCTACAATCACCAAATGTTGAAATAGTTAGACATGTGCATGAATAAACAATAGACAACAATAACACACTATGTCTAGATCATGTTCAAATAGTTGTACCTCTGTGTGGCTTTTTGTTATTGCAGATACCACGTTGACTGCTACATCAATAACTCCTACTGCTGGTGGCTACAATCACCGAATGTTGAAATAGTTAGACATGCATTCATAAACATACGCCAACAATAATAAACTATGTAACGATCATGTTGAAATAATTGTACCTCTGTGTGACTTGTTGCCATTGTAGATGCAGCAATGACTGTTGCATCAACCATCCCTGCAAGGTTTTCAATAGTAAACTCTGGCTCCTGATGCAGTAAACATGCAAATCAAACATTAACAAAACATTTTATGCATTGGATTTCAAGTTAACCAGGAAATATCATCGAAGGATATACATTACCATGGTATCAGTAGCTCCATGGTCGTGGACAACTGGACTCTTGCTAGGAGTAGGCCTCCTCATATACACATGACCCTTGTACACATATGGCCTATGAGGAGATACAACTCCAGGAAATGGTCCAGGTGTTTCGTTTGGTGCCTATAGTCAACAAGAGTTCATGTAGTTAGACATGCATGATTCAACGAACATACATGTATTTAAAAAATGACATTTTTAAATGTTTAAAATGTTTACCTCCATCACTGATTTCCCCCGTGAAGGATCTGACATCTACCAATTTAATAATTGTAAATATTAGACCGCAGATAGCATTAGTGAACTAACATGTACAATGTGTGGAAATTAACAAATTAATAAGTATTAAAAAACTAACATTTTTAAAATGTTTACCTCGGTGTGAGATACGACAATGGGTGCTATATGAATCTCTCCACCAACCAAGGGATTAGTGGATGGAATGTCATGCCCAAATATTTCCTCGGTCGATACGACCATGGATTCTACCTCCATCACTGCTTTCCCCCGTGAAGGATATGGCATCTGCAAGTTTAATAATTGTAAATATTAGACCGTAGATAACATTAGTGAACTAACATGTATAGTATGTGGAAATTAACAAATTAACAAGTATTAAAAAACTGAAATTTTAAAATGTTTACCTTGGTGTGAGATACAACAATGGGTGCTATAGGAATCTCTCCAGCAACCAAGGGATCAGTGGATGGAATGTCATGCCCCTCTGTAGAGTGTGGAACATGGAACTCTGGGGCATCGCTTCCGGCATAAAGCATCAACTGTAAGTTCACAAAATTAATATATTAGCTCAAACTATACATATGTGTACAAAGAGGAAAATAAATGAAGAATTTATTACAATTAACCATATACATGCATCACTCAAAAAACCACTGAAGACAACATTTGACGAAAGACCATAGCAGGGACGACCACACGATGTGCACTCATGAGGCTCAAAAGTAGGCTGGGAATGTGCTGATGGTGCGGCACTAGTATATGGTCCTGCACTAGATGGGGGTACTGCACTAGTGGGTCATACTGCAATAGAAGATGGTCTTGAACCGTGATGACCTGGTGTATGTCCCACACTAGGGACATATGTCCCTTCCTCACCCATATGTTGAACCATAGTGCTATGATGAACAACTGCTCGTGCCAAACTCAAATATGCATCATGTGTTTATGGAATAACATGATGTACAGGTGGGACATCTGGCCCAGGAAACTGCCTGCGAGGTGCAGGGATAGGGCGATCAACATCTCGAAGCCTGGCATTGGTTTAGTTTTGGGGAATCCCCCCACCGATCCCCTGAAACAACAATATATCAAAATAGTTTATGTGTTTACCCAACACAAACTCTGCATACATATTCCGAAGGAAATACAGGGGGATTTCCCTGTCGTTGTGTGGTGGCATATCAAAAACCATATACCATCTGTCCATCCAGTTATCAACAAATGGCTGATATGTGCACCACTCGATAGAGATATGTGGCCTATTTTCATTTGGGATTTCCCCCATGCGAGGGTCCCTAAACAATGAAAATATATTCTCTTTGGTAATTTTCAACTTTTTTATTGCATTGTAGCCAAGCCCATCAGCGTACTCTTGTCTTTTTCTTTCTCTATATGATGTAATATCATATAGTATGTTGCTTGACAATGTAATAGTCTCAACAATTGCATCCAAAGTGGATGCAAGTGAACGTCGAATCCTATCACCACCACTAAAAGAAGTACTGAGTCCTCTCAACTGGGAAAGCTCAATCAGTATTTCAGCATTTGTGTCCATAGGCACAACCGCAATTAAAAAATAATAAGGAAATCATTAGAAACATATACATGGTATATAATGACATCTCTTCAAAATTGAAAATGTAAATTAAGGAAAACTCAAGTAAGCAATTTAATGGCATCCACTTACATACATTTAAAACTTAAAATTAAACATTTAACAATTAAATAGTGAGTTTCGTTCAACTTCTTTCTAGAAGTTAAGGCACTTCTTCACCCTCATTGGTGACTTTTCCATGCACAATAGGGTTTAAACTTCTTTGAATTTAGGAGTTCTATTTTGACATGTTTTGGCCTTTACGTCCCTTGGATATATAAAAGAAAGGGGCAAGGGACTATTAGGACATGTGAGGCAAGAAAAGGATGATACAGGGCTGCCACCATATCCTCTAAATATAATTGACTCGATCATGGTTGGGAACACTCTCACGACACACTCTAGGTAGTTCATGGGTGTTCACCATTTCCATTGTTGTATAAACATGGAAACCAACCAAAAGTTACATGGAAAAATGGAGAATTTGTGGACTCAACTACAATTGGTTGTAGATGAGCTTAGAGACTCGACATGTAGAAATATATTACCCATTGTTTTTGCTATTTTAAAAAATGGTTGATAAACCTAGTGATGCGGGCATAGACTGTTTGAGTAAAGTCATTTATGTCTTTTCTAGATCAAGGGATCTTAGGGAGACCTAGGGTCTCACATGTTTCTAATTTTCTTTATTATGTTTATAGGATAAAAGAAGCAAAATTCGTGTTCTTGTGTTTGATAACATGGGTTTCTTACACCTTGTGCCTTATACCATATTTTTATGTTAGTTCTACCAATTGGTGTGTAATATCTAGGGATTCTATTGTAATTGGAACATAATCTAGCTTGTCCATTACTCTCTCTTGCATATTGTGGAGAATTATGAGATATGTGTTGTTTAGAACCCTACTCAGTAGTAATTTTGTGTCTCTCTTATAGTGTTTTTGTTCCTTTTTGTTTATGCCTCTCAATCTCATTATGATGTGGGATTTCTATCTTTCTTTGTCTTTAATTTGAATGTAGATATATATTGTTTTTTTAATTGTTAAAACCCTTGGCTTATAATTTTATCCTCCTTCCACACACACTCTATAATTGTGTTTGTTTTATATATTTCTAGCCTTTTGGAACATTTGAATATCTATTAGACATGATGTTTTTGTTTCTTATAGCCTATTTTAGTTTGATGTGTGAAAAATACGTTACTTGTATCCATCAAACATTAGCTTGGGAGTTGTTGGGTTGATTATTCTATTAAAAAACAATATTCTAGGTTTAAAATTGACAAAAAAGAATGCTTTTGGTGATTGAATTACCTGGTTGGATGATAATTCACTGGTGGAATCTCCTCCAACAATCCCAAGCACCTAATTTGCTCCAAAACGCTCCAATTCGTCGTTGGTTTCGCGTTCCTGATAGGTAAAATAGGCTGCGGGTTTCGGGCATGTCTATATAAATTAATTTTAGTTTTCTAAATCACGTACGTGTTTTAGAACTACATATTGTGTACACGTTTTGTAGTTATATAACGCATACGCGATATGGTTTCCTATCCTACATGTCCCATGACATGTCAGGCTCGGGTTGAACCATAGCAAGTGCTATGTGGCAGAAACGCGTTGCATTTTTTGGTAACGTGATCGTGTTTTTGAAAAATAGGATTGCATCTAAAAGGTCCCTCATCTTCTTGCACTGATCAAGGAGTCCTTGTATCCATTATTGCAACCTTGCGTCAACATGCACTGGTGGTTTCCTGCCACACTAGATAAAACATCAGTAATATCTAGATAACATTGATTGAATATTTTTCCTATTATAATTACTTAAACGTCTTATAATCAATCAACATCACAACATCATGCACACCACATGATACATTATATTTGTATAACTAAGAGTCATATTCATAGATAATACAAAGCAAGATAAATAAACCAGCCATAAATCCCTTTATTCTCACTGAATAAACATGGACTGCCCTTTTGAGGCATACATAAAGTTCTTTACACCAAAAAAATCTCACATAAGTTGCCATGTGATGTACACAAAAGTCATCAAGTGCTCATACATTTATTCCATATGAATCCTGAATTGAGTTTTGGAGCGCTATCATAACCTTACATATTGATTTACCAACATATTATTTTCATAATCTTTTATCTCCATTATCCCTGGAGGGAGCAATAATGCCTCTTTGGACAGTTTATTTGCATAAGCACTCAGCTCTCTGTAGATATGTTGGAATGAAATTGACTCGAAATTATCCTTTTGGATTCTTGTTTCTCTTAACAAATGCTGAATATGTGGTGCATTTATTTGCAGCTGACCATTTGCCCAATCAGTAGTCAATTTGGAGTCTCCAAATATATGAAGGTTTCGTACATTCTTTTTCGAAGCTATTCAAAGAACTAATTATAGGGATGATAACTCTGCCTTGTTATTTATGCCCTGTCCTGGTGCAAAGGTAATCTCTGTCTTTGTTGAAACATCCAGACAAAGAATATCTCCTGCTCCTCCTAGGAGGGTCCCCTTGACTTGCTCCATCGAAGAAATCCCATGGAGTATTTGTTTCTATGTTCGACGGTTTGAGCACTCTTCTTGGTTTCTTTTTTGGTACCATTTGATGTTCCAAAGCCTTCTGCAAAAGCAAGTTAACTGTTATTTCCGGGGACGCCAATGTGTTTTTGAAAATTGCTTTATCCCTTGTTTCCCATGTTGTGAAAACAAAAAGGGCAGGCAACGCTTCATGTTGACATACCCTTTCATTGCTCCACCAGTTTTTCACTCTGTGCTCTAGCGATTCTTCATCGTGCTTGTGGAGGGATCCAGTTTGTGAACAACTTGTTTCCACACTATTCCTGCATAAGTGCAGTGGAAAAAGTGAGAATTTGTTTCATTCTCAGCTTTGCATAAACTGCAATAACCAGTCCCTTCGAAACCACGTTTGAGAATCATTTCCCAAGTTAGATGTTTGTTATTTAAATCCAACCAGAGTGTATAGTTGCTTTAACTAGGGCACTGGTTTTCCAAATTCTTGACCACCACCAGCAGTCTATTGCTTGATGATCAAACTGGAAAGGTGCTTCATAACCCATCTTTGCAGAGAATTTTCCATCTCTGGCATTCCAGGTCTAATTTAATTTGTCTTTTTCCTCGTCTAGGTTGAATAAAATTTGTTCTAAGCTAGTTGGTATAAGAGTTCCAAACTTGAGCATCGTTTTCGGCTAGTTCCAACTCTTGCGCTGTCTTCCAGACCGTGCCTCTCTGATTTCGATCTATGTAAGAGATTGCCTCTGCTAAAGTTGAAATTCATTTCTCCTTTAGTTGTGAAATGACAGTGACTGGCAGCCTGAAGTTATCTCCAGAGCCTACCCATGGGTCCTGACCTATTCTAATCCTTCTTCCATCCCCCACTTGCAAAGAAACCCAAATATATATATATATATATATATATATATATATATATATATATATAATTTTATCTTATGATCACATTGCATAACAATGAACGTGTTCTATTGCAATCAATTGTATTACTTAATGTTATCTAGCATAAATAAGTAAACCCAGTAAATGGGGTATTACACACACCCCTTCTTCAAAAAAACTTCGTCCCGAAGTTAGTGTAAATATTTTAATACATATATTATACGTCTATACGCATTTCATATATAACCATTAAATTTCAATTCCAATTTCAAGTCTATGTTATATCTTGCTTCCTTCTGAATATGATAAACTTCTAAACTTATATAAATCTTCGTATTGATACCTCTTATATAAAGCGCTTATAATAAGAATTGTATCATATATGAAAACACATTTTTTTCATTCACATCAATTTCAACCTTTATTTTTTTTTCATAATATTTATTATATATTCTCAATTAATTTATACTTTCTACATTTTAATCCAACATTCATTGTAACTACTTCCATATAAATCATTTCCATAATTTCTATTTTCTCACAATCTCAATCAATCGTTATCATTTTACTGAGTAATTATATTGATAACACATTTTCTGAAGGAATCCATAATCATTTTCATATATGATTTCTATAAGTTACATCATCATCTTTTACAATATTGTGGAATAGTGCACGATTTTTGTCATAATTATTGTGCATCCTTTGTTTATAGTAACAACTATCTCTAGACATTCTAATAACATTAGTATGATTGTGTGCTTCGACTTCATCTTGTAAGACTTCACATAAGGTTAAAATCTAAGTTAGACATTCCCTTAATATTTGACAATGTTGAACATTTCTTTCCTACCATCATTTTTTTAAATTGTTTTCACCCAACTTAAATACTAACTCCAATTAATATAAGATTTGCAATTTGGGACTGCTTCCATTTTATATGAATTCTCTACCTATAATAATAACTATGTACATATAAGTGTTACATATAATTATGTACATACTAGAGAGTTCAATTTAAGTATCATATATAGACATGTAATCTTGTAGATGTATTTGAACCCTCTTATCTAGCATGATACTACACATATCCTAAGTCACATTCACATCATATCAATATAAAGTTAATATTTTGTTGACATAAATTAATATTATCCTTCTCTCTCTTTTGGTTCAATTCATAAGTCAACATGCTCATGAAAATATAAACACTCACTGGTATACATAGATTTTAGGGTATGATTAACATTATCATTCTAGTACTTAGAATTGTATACAAAAATGATAATGTAATGTCATAGCCACAATTACAAGATTTATTAATTAAAACAAAAGAGTAGTATTGAAAATAACCATCTTTTTCTTATACATGTGCAAATGAAGGGTTTTCTAGAACATTCATAGTAATTTGTTCATTGGTAGTGCATTGGGGAAAATAAATAATTTTACTCCTTTACATTTTTCACCTTCTATTGTCCAATTTGAAGTTCACCTTTATTTCTATTTTTATTTTATTTATTATTCATTTATTTTTAAATTGTCTATTAATTATAACTACTTTATTTTCAAGATTATGTAGTTCAAAATTTGTAAAATGAACTTAATTGCTCATATAAAATTAATCTTAAAATTCCTTTGATTAATCAATATATAAGTCAAATGAACATAAGTATGGGTTCTTCTACACAAAGTGGTTAATACACACTTTAATAAATTCAAAATTTTTTTGTCACCCACTTTTTTCATTCATATAGATATGTATATAGAAAGAAAGTAAGGTAACTTCAACACTTCAAATTTAATGAGAAATGATTATTTATATTTTAAGCACATCCACTTTTGCCATTTAGATACAATTACTTACTAAAAAATATGAATGTATTACAATGATTCTTTCAAAGTTTCAATGGACTCTTTAATGAAGAGCTCATTTGCTAACATTTAATAACTATGACACATTCTCAAGTCCAAGCTTAAGACATTGCAGAGAAAATAAAACATTTTTGTTTAATAAGCTTTGTGCTAGTAATAATCTCGAGTTAAACATTACATTACTACTATTTGATAGATTGTTAAATGTAAACATTGCTATAACGAATAAATTGTAAATAGAAACATGATTAAACACTATTCACAATAGGAAAACTGTAGCAAAATAGAAACCGCATGTAGATCATAAAGTTTCCGCAACAAAATAGGGTGACAATGACAATGTGTTATATATATATATTAATTAGATCAAGGCATTTTATATATGAATTCAAGGCCATGCAGAACCATAGTGAATAATAGTATGGTTAATTATTTGATTTTTTGTCAAAACCAGTATCGAAACAATTCCCACAAATCTTCTTTATAACATGCACATGCACCCTAGTCCATGGGCATACTTGACTAGTCCATGGGCATACAACAGTCCAAGGATGGGGCCTGAATGTAATAAGTACTGATCAACAGTTAGAAAGACGTCTCTCACCATGGACCAAGTTTTAAGTTAAGTAGCAACACATACCTAAAACAAAACCACGAATATTGATCTTAAAGGGCAAAGTAAACAATTAATAAACAATAGTCAAACATTCACTTTGGAGCAAAAGCAAGTGTGCATTGATTGGTTGAAAGCCTTCATGCAAATAGCACTCATATGGACATTTGTAAAGCACCAGTTGAGGGCACATGCGTGGAGTAATTAACTGATTCCAACACGAAAGTTATGACATGGCTCCAAGATATTGGTGGTTACTGATCTCTAAGTTATCTGTGTGAACCAAAACACTCTGAAGTGACCTCTAAGTTATCTGTGGTAACCAAAACACTCTGAAGTGACTGTAAAAGTTTTTAAAATGAGTGAAACCACCTAAACTACAAAATCTACAATATCTAAAACAAGAAGAATTGAATTTAAGGCTTATTAAGCACCCATTTAACGAGCCCGAGCCCGAGCCCATACATGGGACAAAATTGATACTTCCAAAATGATATAATATCCAACTTTCTATTTCATGAATGCTGATAGTATGATAGACATAGTGGTATCTTGTAGGCAACCGAAAATGGGTTGTTGAGGTAAATTGAAGTGTATCTTAAGGGTTAAGAAAGGTCTTTAGTCAGGGTCACAGCCGTGTGGATAGGCGCCGTAAATCCCTTTGAAAGTAGACCGAGTGTGAGTGAAACCCTTATACAAATGGATCCTTCAATGGATATCGCTACTCACCCTGTTCTAGACTGTCAGCAGGAAGGAACTGGTGAAGTCTCCCTTGCTGAAAGAAGATCTTCCTTCGCAGAATGTACTACTTCTGATTCATCTTCGTTAGTTATTCATATTGATAATTCTAATCCCTCTGCAGACTGGCAACTACCTACCATTCTACCAAAGGATGTATATAAACTCTCTCTCTGGAAATATATTGCTTGTCAACAAATCCGTTTATCCTCCGTAGATATCTCCTTCACTAATAAACAAGAGCCTGTTCATATAAACCTCTTAGATAAGTCTCAGATTGACTGGGCGAAAAGGAAAGGATACAAATATGCTCATCTTGGAGCCATACGCCTAGGTTTAGGTCCTCTTCTGCGTCCCTACCTACCAGTGTCATCTTTATGTGTAGCTGTAGACACTAGACATAATGACTTTGCTCATGCTGTTATTGGCGGATTTACTGCTCCTCTGCATCAAGGCCCTGCTTATGGCACTATTTTCCCCAACTATAGCGTCAGTCTAGATGATCCTTACATCTATGACCTTTTGAAAGCCTATGCTCTGCCTCAAGGCTTTTCTATGCAATCTAGATCTCGAATTATTCAGCTTAAAATTTTTGTCTGTATAATATTTGGTAATCTCCCGCCTATGCAAAAACATGTCTATCAGAGTTCGCACCTTGTAAGCGTGGTGGAACAAGATAAATCTAAGAATGCTCAACTAGTTACTTTTGACTGGACAGGCATTAACTACCCACAGCAATGGGAAGTTAAATATAATGAGCTAAGAGACATAGAAAAAACCAGACAAGCTTTAGCCACCAGACCTTTAAGGTTTGATAGATCTACAAGTTCATTCAGATATCCAGATAGCTCTCCTGCTCCTTCATTCTCTTCTCTTCCAAGATCTACTTCTGTCTCCTCCTCATCCTCTACTTTGAGTCAGCTTAATCAGCCCAGACTCCATACAGGATATACAGGCCCTTCAAAACACACTGGACAACATAAAGACTGTCAAGCCTATAAAAAGAATCTGCAAGCACTACAACATTATAAAGACAGACCCACTTTGGGAATGTTTACCCTGCCAAGACAGGACTCTGAAATAGAAGCCACAATCCAAAACAGAAAATATTTTGTTCCAGGAAGAAATTTGCCTGATACACCTTTTAGGAAATATTCCCATCATGGCCAGATAAAAAGAGAATACCTGCCACATAAGTCCTCTGGTCCAGATGACTCTGTGTCAGATGAAGCAAAGTTAGCCAACTGGGGTAATTTGCAGCATCAAAAGACTGCAAGAAACCTGAACGATATGGCGATGGATCTTTTACAGATCAAAAAGACTGTCTTAGATGAAAAACAACAAGTGTCTATAGTTGAAACAAAAATTGACCATTCTTTGTCAGATTCAACTGAAATAAAGTCTGCTGTAATTAAAGAAGCAGAAAAGCTTGAAAAAAGACTAGAGAAAATTGAGGAACTGCTCAATAAAATCACTGATCTAAAACCTAAAGTTCCTGTTGTTAATCCTATGGCTCTTTCTCTAGCTGCAAAAGGATATGAGCCAAAGAAACCCACTATTCCTCTTTTAGAAAGAAGCTATTCCTTTGGAATGTTTAGTGGAGTTCCAGAAGAGTCTGCCGATGAAGATAATAGACCTAACTTTGATTTCGGACAGACTGATCAGGACTTAGAAGAAGTCCATGAATGGGTTAAAGCATTGAAAACCCTGCCTCCAGCTCTTGAGCCACATTACCTGCAAATGATGACAGGAAATCCCGCTGAGTCTTCGGCATCCTCTCATTTACTGTTACCTCCTCCAACAAATGATACAACAATGCCTTCTACCTCTACTGTTCCTCGTTTCAGTACAAACTTTGGCATTGGATCTATAAGTAACATTATTTCCCAGATGCCCGACCACCCTGTGATTAATATTGATTGTCAATCCAGGGATGAAATCAAATCAGCTATCCAGTTGCTATATCATTGGACCATCTCTCAGAGATTAAAAAATGCTTCTTTAACTGGTCAACACCTAGGTGGTATGATAGTAGCAGGGTTTGCTGGTTTAGTCTCAGATTGGTGGGAAAACCTTCCAGCAAATGCTAGAAATGGAATGTTGTTTGCTGATGATGGTGATCAGCAAATACTCAAGGCTCTTGGGAAGCAATTCCATGGAGAAGATGAAATGGATGAAAGAGATCATTATGCTTCACTCTTCATGACTGCAAGGTTGTGCAATTTAGCCCAAGTTGAAGAATATTTTTGCTACATGCAGAAGCTGCTGATCAGAGCAGGTAAAGCAAATGACCCTGCTTATTTAAAACACTATCTGCGAAGCTTTCCTGGACATATTCCAGATGCTGTAGAGAAGTATCTCAAAGATAAAAACATTCCTCTACAGACCCTCTCTCTTGCTCAGTTACATTTTCATATCAAAGAAACATGGGAGGAACATTGTTTAGCAAAGAGAGTAGAAAAAGATATTAAAAGGCATCAAACTATGTTTTCACCATCATTTTACAAGCAAGTTGCTCAGATGCCAGATTGGGGTTGTGGAGCACACAACCGAGGACATTTACAGTCTCACTGTACTTGTTCTTCTAAGAAGAAGAAAAAGGGATATTTCACTAGTGAACCTAGATTTCACTATCCTGACAAACCCTTAAAATATAAACCTTTCAGAAAGTCTAAGCACTACTCTAAGAAGCAAGCTTCTTCCAAGCCAGAATATAAAAGGCCCCGTAGATTTATCAAAAGAAGATTGACCAAAGCCACAGAAAAGGGTTGTTTTCTGTGTGGACAGCCAGGGCATTGGGCTAAGAATTGCCCTAAGAAAAAGAAGCTCCCGAAAGTTGCTGCTTTCTGTGAAACTCTGGATTCCAAATGGTGGGATCATCCAGAGTCAGCCTCACATCCATCAGCCGAAATCCTTTATTTTCCTTCTGAAGATTCTTCCTCCTCAGATGCTGCCTCTGATTTTGAAGCTCAGCCTACTTTGAATAAATTTGATCCTTCTTCTTCCTCTTCAGAGTCTGAATCGGAACCAAATTTAGGGGGGTATGAGGTCCCTGAATTTGAATTTAGTCTCCAGATGTTCCGAATGTCTCCTCAGCAAGACATAGAGAAAAAGATTGCAGCCATTGATCTGCATCTATCTAAGCTCCAAGCTTACCAGTATCAAGAAAGAGGATACCTAGAAGAAGAAAAGAAGATTCTACTGCAAGAACTTGAATCAAACAAAGGAAAACAAAAAGCAGAATATTCTAAATCTATTTCTTATAACCCTGCTGATCTATATAAAGATTATCAAGGAGACCATGAATCCAGACAGCAGTTTAGAAAGAGTAGAATGTCTAAGCTGAGATTAGAAATAAAAGAAAAGCAAAAACAACTGAGACAACTGTGCTCAGAAATACAAGAACTCAAGAGTGCAGTTAAGATTATACAGATAGAAAGGGATCAATCTTCTAATGAATATTTGAGCAAGCACTATGACAGTGCTATGAATATTGAAAGCATAGAAGAACAGAAGGAAGAGGATACACCTCCTGCTTCTCCTCCTGCAAGAAACATTCAGTTATCTATGCTTACTGGACCAAAGATGTATATTTCTGTACAGTTTATGCCTTGTGAGTATAAGCCATATACTTTAAGTTGTTTTGTTGATTCTGGATGTCAAGTGAATTTAGCTAAAGGATCAGCTATACCTCATTTCTATTGGGAACAGACTAGAGATGGGGGTGCAGCCATTAATGGTAGACCTATTCCTCTGCAAGCTAAATGTAAAAAGTTTCCTGTTCAGATTGGTAATGTGTGTGATCAGATTAGTTTGTACAGAATGGATGATGCTAGTGAAGATTGTGTTTTAGGTTCTTTATGGCTTCAAAAAGTCAGTTCGTATTTGGTTAATCATGATAAGTTGACTTTCACTTGTAAATTAAATGGCCAGTTTGTTACTCTTCCAATGTCTTTCCAGCCTATCAGAAAATGCAAAACAATTGAGGCTCCTGTTATAGTTCAGCCTCCTCTAGCTCAGTTGATGAAAATGGAAAGATGCAAAAGCTTCTCAGAACTAAATGGAGTTAAAGTTCTGGAAAGCATCTCTGCAAAACTTAAGAAAGACTGTTGCTCAGAAAGCCCGAATGCCTTCTGGACTAGAGAACAGTACTTTGTCTCACTGCCCTTAGATCCTCACCTAAAGGTCAAACCTATGAAGGCATCTGCAGCATTAATGTCTCCAAGTGAAGTGCAGTTTTGTGATGCTGAGATCCAAGAGTTACTAAAGAAAGGTTTGATTGAGCCTTCTAAAAGCCCATGGGCATGTAGAGCGTTTGTTGTAAACAAACATGCAGAGCAGAAAAGAGGGAAACCAAGATTAGTGGTAAACTATAAGCCACTAAATTCAGTTTTACAGAAGGTAAGGTACCCTCTACCCAATAAAGCTAGCCTACTCCAAAGAATAAATGGGTGTACTATCTTTAGTAAGTTTGACATGAAATCTGGTTTTTATCAGATAGGAATTATTCCTAAAGATAGATACAAAACATCCTTTGTTGTGCCTCGTGGTCAATACCAATGGCGTGTGCTTCCCTTTGGTATTAATAATGCCCCTTCAGAGTTCCAGAAGCAGATGGAAGATATATTCAGAGAATTTAATTGGGCATTGGTTTATATAGACGATGTGCTTATCTGTTCTAAGAGTTTGCAGGAACATCAGAGGCACCTGCAAAAGTTTTACGAACTCGTCTATAAACATGGATTGGTTTTATCTGAGTCAAAAATGGAAATAGGGAAAACCAATATTGAGTTTCTTGGTTTCAAGATTGATACAGGTCAGGTACTTTTGCAAGATCATATCCTAACTTGTTTCAATAAGTTTCCCGATGTTATAATAGATAAAACTCAGCTGCAACGTTTTCTTGGTTCATTGAATTATATCAGAACTTTCTATAAGGGTCAAGCAGTTGATATCCTTGTACTTCAAAAGAGACTGAAGAAAAGTCCACCTCCTTGGACAAAAGAAATGACCGCAGCAGTCCAAAATATAAAAGAAAAAGTTATGAAATTGCCGTCATTATCCCTTCCTACCGGTGATGGTCAATTGATCATTGAAATTGATGCTTCATCCAGCACATGGGGTGGAGTCCTGTTAGAAGCTGCCAATGATAGAGAAAATATTTGTGGTTATGGCTCAGGATCGTTTAAAGGCGCTGAATTAAACTATCCCTCTAGCCACAAGGAAATCTTGGCGGTCAAGAAGACCGTACAGCATTTTATTTTATTCTTGAAACCTGTCAAATTTATCATAAGAACTGATCTCAAGATTATGCCAGGCATGTTCAAGAATGAAAGTTTAATGGCAGAAAATAGTAGCAGAATACTGAAATGGTTTGCTTGGTTATCAAGTTTTGATTTTGAAATTATTCACAAACCAGGATATCTAAATTGTTTGGCTGACATGCTGACCAGGGAATCTGCAGTCCCGAAACAGCCAAAAGCTTTAAACATGTTTTCTGCTGGTGATTCCAGTTCTGGCGCTGGTGACAATTACAGAGATCCGGATAAAGGAAAATCTCCAATGACTGAAGAAGAGATTGCTGCCGAAGAAGAAGAAATTGCAGCAGCAATGAAGAAAATGGCTCGTGAAGAGTTATTAGAAAAAGAAGGATTATTTATCCTTCCGTGGGATAACACTTTCCAAAGGAAGTGCGTATCCAGTCCCTTGAATATGCTTCAATTGATGAGGCAAAAAGATTCCTGCAGCTGACACTGATAAAGAAAATCCAGTCATCTCCTCTGAAACTGGAAATATTACAACGCTGGGAAAAAGATGCATTTCTCAGTTTTGAGCAGGCAGAAAAGAAATTAGCAGAATGTAGAGAAATCTGTTTGGATCATGATGATGAAAGTAATATTTATATTGACCTTGGTGCTGGAAATCTCAGATGGACATCGTTCAATCTCATTCTGCAATGTTGCAGAGAGAATAGGGAAATATTTATATGTGCTGATCTAGACAGTCTCAGGCATGATTCTAAATGGTCAGGTTGGACTGACATTTTCCTTGATATGTTATGCCCTCGCAACGATTGGGAGAATAGAAAGGCCAATTTTATTCTTCATCTTAAAGCAGACATGGAAGTTGCTGCCCGAGAAAATATGTGGTTCAAGTTTAAATTGATCCACGAAGGAGGTTCCTACAAGCCACTGGAGCATCGCATCTATGCTCAACAAAAATATATCAGAATATCTGTGTCTGGGAACCATATTGAATCCAGGGTAACTACAAGGGAAATACCCCTGGATTACAAAGTTGAATCTCTCTTTAAAGGGGAGTTTGTTTATGAACTAGAGTCCCGAGGATTGTTTAAAGGCTCAGATGTCGAGCGGTGCTTTGGTTATGATCTTTATCCACCACCATCTCCACCAGATATGTCCGAAGAAGAACACTTTTGGAGAACTTATGCCGAAGGCCAAGGATGGGATTCTGATGACTCAGAAATATGGGAAATGTTACAAGGCAGAGATCCCTATGACTAGGCGGAAGCGGTGGTGGACCTCTTAAAGGTTGATTGGACCAGTCTTGTCCAGATTGTAGTCTTTCGGGCCGACAATGGTGTCCGACAGTTTTCGTGGGTTTTGACAAAACCTCCACAGTGTAAATATTCGTGTCATAATTCTGCCGTGGGCCAAAGATGCTCCACCTTGTACCTTGTTTGTCTTTTGTCGGCCATGACAGATAAAGCCGGGTCCCCGTAATGTCGAAAGACTATTTAAGGGAGGAGATAACAACACGTGGTAGTCCCCATTGTTGCCCCGGACGAATCTTAGTGACCTCCTAGTACAGGTTGTGTTAACCGGATCCACCGGATGACTGGAAACTGTCTGTTTCTATCCACCGGTTCACCAGAATAAAATGTATAAATAAGAGGCTTGGGGTCTCATTTGAGCATCGAGTCTTTCAGGTCTTAGCGAGTCGCGAGAGCAAGTAGTCCGCTTTGTTTGTGTCTGCGTCTGTGTCTGTATTGTATGCAAAGTATGCTCTGCTGGTTGGCGTTCTGCTAGAACACAACATCAGAAATGCCTCTGTAAGTCATTTTGTAAGCGTCTGTAAAAGCTTAAGTATGCTTTGAGGCTTGGGTTTTTACCTATAAGATCTCATCAGAACAAGCTGTCTGTATATTGTTCTGTCTGTAATTGCAGTGACGACTGTCGCCCTCCGACATCGATCTGCTTTGTCTGTAATCTCTGTAAAAATACTGTTCAATAATATGTTGTTATTCACTGTCATTTCACTTGTTATAGCCATCTATATTGTGTTGATATATTGCTTCAGTAAAAAAATTTGTTGAGAGAGTTAATGAGCTTGGTAGCAGATAACCTGAATACAACAAGCATTGCATAAATCTATCACTGCACCAGAAGCATTGGCTTACCACTTAATACCCCAAGTAAGGAACTTGTCGATCAAGCTTGCTTGATTGATTATGCTGGGTGTGATGAAAGCCATAAACGTGCAGGGTCTTAGATCAATGTGCTTTGCTGCAAGTCTGAAAAGGTGTACAAAGTGTGCGAAAGCTTGAAGACTATCGAAGACTATCGATCGCTGGCAAGTTGGTATCCATATTAGAGCGATGCAAGAGAAAGGCACCGAGGTTATCCCTTGCAGCACCATGAGGGTTGGCCAAACTGATGACTGAGACCAAATTTCAGGCCATAAGCATGCTTGTTGTTGGGGATGATAAAAAAGTATAACATCCACAGTATTAATGAATTAATTATGTCCATATTAGAGTTATGCCCCTCATTGTCATAACCAAATGCATTATAGTTTTTTTTTGTTTCGATTTCATTCTAGCTTCATTGAAGTTGGACTATGCAATCAATTGGCTACTGCTAAAACCAAACCAAGCCTCGCAAGTCAGTATAATTTCAAGTGTCACTTGTTTGAATGCCCGTTGAAACGATGAATAGCTGAACGATAACCCCATTGAAAACTTCTTGCTCTTTATTGCTCGTGCTTCACTTCGTTAGGGGAAACTCGAAGGAAAGTCAAGAAAGCCCAGGAGGCCTTGCGGATATCAAAAATCCATATTCTGGAGATTCCAAAGTAACGTCGCCGACCAGGACTGTATGAATATACTGCAAGACATTGTTAAGAAGAGTCCTACAAGCATCTTTAGTAAAAGAATCAGGTACATTTGCACTGCCATTAACCATTATGGCCTTCCAATGAGTAAAATAGCTACTCTTATAATTTTGAATCATGGGAAGGGGCATATATTCTAGGCAATAGCTATCTATTGAGCTGTATAGCATTTATTGCGGCTGCATTAGGTTTGATGATAATAAGATCTTAAATAGTATGCAACCGTATTAAATGCTCTGCCGCTCAATGGATAACTCTTACCTATATTCTCCCAAAATATCCTAACCCAATACAATTAATAAATTATGGTATCTTATCGTTCTAATTTTGAACGTACAAGAGCAAGATATCCAATCAGAAGAGGAACCCTCTTCTTCTCTTCTTCCAACACAAGCACTAACAACTAATCATTTTTACTTCCCAGATTTCATCAGAGGAAGTGGAAGGGGCTCTTAAGTCTTTCAAGAAAGACAAATCACCTGGGCCCGATGGTTGGCCTGTGGAGTTCTTTTTGGCTTTTTTTGATCTTCTAGGGGATGAACTTGTAAATTTGGTGGAAGTCTCCAGGCAGACTGGTAGGGTTTTACCCTCTTTGAACTCTACTTTTATTGCCCTTATTCCAAAAAAGGACAAGCCCCTCTCATTTGCTGATTTTAGACCTATTTCTCTGTGCAATCTGGTCTATAAACTGATTGCAAAGGTTGTTGCTCAACGCCTTAAGCCCTTCCTTGACAAGTTTATCTCTTCTCAGCAATTTGGGTTCCTAAAAAATCGTCAGATATCTGAGCCTCTGGCCATTACTCAAGAAGTCCTCCACACTGTCAAAACCAAGAATATGAGCGCCCTTATACTTAAGCTCGATCTCACTAAGGATTTTGACAGAGTAAATTGGTCCTACCTTAAGCTCATTCTTCTGCAAATTGGTGTGCCTCTGGTGGGGGTCAACTGGTTTATGGGTTTCCTGTCCTCAACAAACTTTGCTTTGCTCATTAATGGTTCTCCTTCGAGTTTTTTTACCGCCTCTCGTGGTATCAGGCAAGGGTGCCCTTTATCCCCTCTTCTATTTATTCTCGTTATTGAAGGACTCAACCTCCTTATTGATGATGCTTGCAAAAATGGTTTGATCAAAGGGATTAAGATCTCACATCAGCTTTCTCTCACGCACCTTCTCTTTGTTGATGATGTAATACTGTTTGGCTTTGGCACATGTGAAGAATGGGCTGCATTTAAAGTTATTCTGGATACTTTCTGTGATGCTTCGGGCATGAGCATTAATATGGATAAGTCTTGTTTCCTGTTCAACAATGTCGAAGATGGGACCTTAAACAGAATCACTCGCTCCCTTGCCTTCAAACTTGAGCACATTACTTCAGGTTTTAATTATCTTGGCTACTTTTTAAAATCACTGGGGTATATGGTTAAAGATTGGCATTGGCTCACAAAAAAGTTTGAAAAAAGGATATCTCACTGGACATATCGTCTTCTTTCTTTGGGGGGGAGACTCGTTCTTATTAAAGCGGTCCTTACCAGCATGCCAGTGTACTGGATGGCTTTAGTCCCCATCCCAAAATCCATTCTTGGAAAACTAAAAAGCATGATTTTTTCCTTTCTGTGGGATTCCTCAGGGGAAAAAAAGAAGTATCATCTTGTAGACTGATAGTCTTTATCCAAACCTACTGCCCATGGAGGTTGGGGTATCAAAAATCTTAGATGGTTTAGTACTTCATTACGACTTAAGAGTTTTTGGTATGCTCTTAGTGGAAATGGTCTCTGTCTTGGATCCACAGCAAAGTTTTTTTGGTTTCAGGTGTCTCTGTTATATGGAAGGGGTTTATCAGTTCTATAACATGGCTTGGTAGTGGCTTGACTTGGCTTGCGGGGAATGGTGAGAGCATCAGGGTGGGTTTGGACCTGATTATTGGCATGGGGTCATCGTTCTCTCTCCCCTGTGACTTACGGGACTACCTGGAGGATTATGGTATCTCTTCTTTGGCTAAAGCAAGGAATTACTCTCCTGACGCTCGGTCCTATTGGCTCTCTGCAATGGATTTGGATTTGGGTGGAGAGTGGTATCTCTTATGGAACTCATATGTTACTGGGCTCGAGTATGGGAGAATCAGGCTCAGGCCTCAACTTGACAGTTTTCTCTGGTCTTACAAGAGTTATCCAGGGTCTATCTCTGCGGCTATTGCATATGACTGTATCTCGACCCATCATTTGGACTCTCTTGCTAACCATCCATACATTCTTCAACTCCTTTGGAAGATTAATATCCCTGCAAAAATTCGCTGCTTCATTTGGCTTCTTATCATGAATAAGGTTTTAACTTGGGATCAGCTCATCAGTCGTGGTTTTCAGGGGCCTAGCATCTGTTACCTCTGCAAGAACGGAGAAGATTCGGCCCAGCACTTGTTTTTGGACTGCCAATTCACCAAGAGAGCCTTTGAAGTAATTTTTGAGAACTATGGCATTTGTTTTTTTTACAAAGATTCTGTCCGATTGTACCTTGAGCACTGGTTTCAGTCACATCCAGTTGATTCTGCTGTTCTCTACTTGCCCCTCTTCATCTTCTAGACTATTTGGAAACTCAGAAATGGATGCATATTTGAGGATAAACATCCTTCTGTTTATGCTATCTTCCTCTAGACTGAAACTCTCATGCACCTCTTTACTGTTCCTAAAAAGAGGAAAAAAATTAGAAACATTGGTATGCCTCCACAGATCTATTGTCCTTGTGGGTTTTTTAACGGAGCAGCTGCAGGAAACATCGAGGGTTCAGGATTTGTGATACATTTGAGCTGCTCTCACTGTTTGTACTTCTCTCTAGGCTGCGGTAGTAGTACAAATACTAGATCAGAACTTTTGGCTTTATGGGCTCTTCTCTCTGTGACAAAACTTATGGGGATCCCATTACACTCTATATTTCGTGACTCCCTTGTCATCTTCTCATGGGCAATCGGAATGTGCTCACTGAACTTACCTCATCTGAGTCACTGGTGTGATGACATACGAAATCTGCTAAGTTTACTATCAAAAAATGCTCTTTCTCTTGAATCAGGATTAAAAAATTCATGGAATCTCTGAATGGAATGATCATTGATCATGGTAACTTTCAACTATATTAGCATGTGCTGGGTTTTTGCCCTCTCTTTTAGCACAATACTTGTTTTGTAATGACATGTGATCCTATCAGACTCATGAAGAGACTCTTAGTCTTCTTCTTATGCTCATGATTTATATTGCTTCATGTTATTTCTGATTGATATTGCAAATTTGACCTGTTTTTACTGGAGTGATGATAAAAGCCTGTATCTCTACAGGCTTGGTGGCCTTTTGCCCATGTTATGGATGTTGGGGTTACACCTTTGTGTACTGGTGGTCCCCATGTTTCTGTTAGCTTTGCTGATGATTGCTATTTCTGGCCGATTGTATATGATGTCCTTTGATTCAATAGAATATCAAGGTCTGGTATTTTTTCCTTAGAAAAAGAAAAACAAGGAGTTTTTTTATTAATAGAATTCTTTCTGACGAAACATAGTGCCTGCGTCAAACCCAAAAAAATAATTCCATCATGTTCTAACCAAACGATAAAGGGCTCAGTAATCGACTCAAACAGTACAAGGAGCATTTGAGGAATAATATCATGTTTGGAAATCTGTACTCTCCATATGATGGAGGAAAACCTTAAGAGCTCCTTGGTGGACAAGGGCTGGTTGAACATCAATACCCTTGAAGGAAGCAGAGAAGACGTGGTTGTAAGTGTGTATATTTTCCTCTCCACATTTTCTCTCTTCGACGATGAAACCTTCTATTTTATGAAGGGAATGAAACATATGCAACGCTTTCATTCTCATTCATGCTAACATTCTGTGAGTTGTTTGCACGACGTAACTCTTCCAATTCCACATGAAACAAGGAAAGTTCCGATATCTTAACCAACAGTGGACATGTAACAACATTTCTCTAAATTAGTTTCTGAAGAAGCAGGCCAAAGACCACATTCTTGGATCTTCCAACAGTGGACATGTGACAACATTTCTGTAAATTGGTTTCTGATTCCAGGGCAGTTATCCCTCTAGAACGGTCCGTCAAGATTTAAAAAAAATCAATATTCAAAATTGTCCAAGCCTCAGGGACTTCCTTATTGGACTGTAGAGACCACCGAATTATTTGAACTATCGACCAACCATTCTGGGTTTTTTAAGCTTAATCTAAGGTATCAAGATTCTAACACAAACTTTAATTTATCACCATAAGAGCTTACCAGGACACCGGTAGCCCATAACAAGAAATATCACATTAAGAACTATTAAGTATGATAACCAGCTGCACGTTCAACCCCAAAGTAGCCTTGGCACCAGATCTACGGTGAATAAGGAAAGTTCTCCACATTAAATCTACAGGTTGCATGGCCAAGTCGTTCCATGGTCCTATCTTGCTCAAATTATTCAACCGATTTAGGGACATGGTAGTGCGACCTCTGTGCCCCTAGGAAACATAATTATGTTCACGACATATTCAATGCATTCCCAGGTGTTACTGCATAATTGTATTCCAGATAATGCATATTAAAAATTATTTCTTGTATTTAGAACATAATACCATAGAATTATAATCACTTTTGAATCCATATTTCTTGTATTTAGAAAATAATACCATAGAATTATAATCACTTTTGAATCCAACGCCTTCCAAGCTACAGATAGGATTTAATCGTACCTTAGAGTCACTTCCAAGGGTCTAATTTAAGCAGAACTCAACATCAACTATGGTAAATGGACCATCTCATGCATTCATTGTACCGATGCATTCATTGTTTTCCAAGGCTAGCTCAATATATATTTCTAATTTGATTTGTACAGTAAATCTCTAGGATTTTCCAACCGTTTCCGTAGTCCAAGGAAAATAATAGAGATCTAGGATACACAAATAATAGAGATCCAGGATTACACAGATATGAATCCTTGTGATGAATAATTTAACAATTGCAATGCCCATATTACACCTACTCTAAGTCTTACATAGTACAAAAGCAACCTGTCTAGATGATGTATATTTATCATATCTTCAAAAGACTCTACAACGCAATCAACAGATCTATGCATCTAATCAAATATATAAAACTTACGATAATTTCACCACAGATATATATTCCAATAATAGATTCAATGCTTCTCTACATCTTTTAAGTACAAATCTATTACCATTTAACCTAGCAATTTATTTTCAAACCAAGGAGGATATATATCATACATGAAGAAGGAATGACAAGTCACAAGCCGGAGCGTTTAACCTCGCTCTAATACCATATGTGACACCCCACACGTCAAATTCAATTTTTATTCAATATATATTATGAATGCATTGCTGCAAAATATTAAACAAATGCAAACACACTAAATGAATACTAATTTATATATAACATGAAATAATCAATACATTGAGCCTAATTCGATGTTCGAGATGTTTTTTATTTTCTTGATCTTTTGTTGTCGCTAAGGGCTTTGTTCCATCATCGATGAACACATGATTCTTGAAAAATCCAATCCCCGAATTAGCTTGCCAATGAAGATAACTCCACCAATTGACCACCCTACCACTCCTAGGATACTCTTCTTTCCCTATGACCCCCCGAGCTGCAACGAGGATTGTATGGAAATACCTTTAGCACGATCAAAATGCATAGATTCACTAAGGGGCCTCCCAAACTTGTTCACAAACTGATTAACCAAACTCTCCAGAGTCACCTTCAAAGTTAAATTGATATTATTTAATCCATCCAATATTAGGGAAGAAAAAGTTAAATGAGTGAAAAGCCCTCTCCTCTTATTTATAGCCTTTTTGAGATTCTCTCTCTTTTTTCTAATGTAAAATACTATTTTATTTCTATTTTGAACTCATCTTAATTCCATTTTTGTGGATTTCCTTCTCATATGCAATTTCCACTTTTCTTTTCTTACATTTTCTAAATTTTATTTCATCAATTGCTTTTCTTAATTCTTCCTATTTTCATTCAAAATGTTTCCTTGATTTTTTCTTTTCTCTCCTATCTTTGTATGTGCATATGTGTTTCCAATATTTTAATTAGTAATTATTTTCTCTATTTTCTTGTGTATGTGATGTTTCCTATTATTACATACATTCTTTGATCTATTTCCAGCTCATGAATTTATTATCTATTTAAATATCATTAGAGCACCTTATATATTTTTAGTGTTGTATTTCATTAATTGCATTTCTTTATCACGGTGATATCAAGGGTGCCATGACAATATTTATGCCTTTCAAATATCACGTTTTCCATGGTAGGGAGTTATACGATGACTGAGACCATGTTAACTGAGTCCTATCTACATGGTGGAGAGACTAATGGTTACTGAGGAATAAGGGCGACACCTTATTGCGCGCCCCCCCAGTTAATCCTCATGAGTAACCGAGTCCGTGGCTTACCCTCACAGAAACATGCATATCATGGGTAAAAGACTCTCTCTCTTTTCAATCCATCGCATAGAAAATAAGTGCTATTCATGTTGGTACATTCCCCTATACAATCCCCATTACCCATATGTGGGTTCATTGGCAAGCATTATCTCTGTGCTAGCACACATACCAACAATCACGTGCATTAATTTTTCCAAATCATAAATCATGATATAAATTTTCTCATTATAAACATTACAAAGATTTGACTAATTCAGGAGTCCTTGTATCCATTGTTGCAACCTTGCGTCAACATGCACTGGTAGTTTCCTGCCACACTAGACAAACCATCACTAATATCTTAGATAACATCGATTGAATATTTTTCCGATTATAACTTAAACGTCTTATAATCAATTAACATCACAACATCATGCACACCACATGATACATTATCTTTGTATAACTAAGAGTCATATTGATAGATAATACAAAGCAAGATAAATAAACCAACCATTCTATATATATATAATTTTATCTTATGATCACATTGCATAGCAATGAATGTGTTCTATTGCAATCAATTGTATTACTTAATGTTATCAAGCATAAATAAGTAAACTCTAGTAAATGGGACATTACAAATCCTAATCATTAGCTTAGTAAGTTTAATATTCTAGCCCCTTTCTGTGAACCACGAAGTTTGGGAACATTGAAGGAAAGTAACAAATAACAATGAAGACATCTTGAAAGGGGTTGGGAAATTAATTTATGCAAGTTGATATATACCCTAAAAAACTAATGTTCTCAGCCTACTCTATCCAACCAAGAGCCTCATTTTTCCACATTTCCAAAGACACTTCAATGCACACCCAAGTCACCTTCACCACATGTCGCAAACACTAAGCTATTGTATCATAGTTTTAGTTTTATATATGTTTTTCAACATTTTTTTTAATATATAATTATATAATTAGTGATTCTAATAATGATAGGAATGTGGAGAGAGTCTTGACATAAATGTATAAACAATTATATTTCTATTTTTTAATTTTTCAATTTTTCAACATCTTGTACATATTTCCTTTTTCACTATATATTTTTTACAATTTGGTTATATTTTTATTTTTTTAATTATTAATAATAATATATTAAAAAATAAATTTCTATTATAATTATAAATATGTGTAATAAATTATTATAATTTATACATTATTTTTTTAATTAATAATAATATATTAAAAAATAAATTATTATAATTTATAGATAATTTTTATAATGTTAAAGTTTTTAATAGTTTAAACTGAAAATATTAATAGTTTACAAAGATAATTGAAATTGAAAATATAAATAGTTTACAAAGACATGTCACTAATATTACGTATGTTTCAAACTTTCATCCCCTTCTAACTTACAAAATCTGCTTATGATCTTGTTCTAAATCCAAAGTTGAACCACAGAGGACTGTTTGTTACTAAGGTATAACATCACAATAAAATCTCTCAAATTATTATAGAAACTATTTCTTGAAAGTCTTCTTTTGTTGCGTCATGCCGTACATCAATTAACAAGATAAAGAATAAGTTGATAATAATAAGGCATGCTTCGAGCAGTACTGTAGTTAAAGAATACGTTGATAATAATAAGGCATGCTTCTAGAAGTACTGTAGTTCTAGGAGTCTCACCGATAATTGCAGCTGAACGAATAAGTTGATAATAATAAAGCATGCTTCTAGCGATACTGTAGTTCTAGGAGTCTCACCGATAATTGCAACTGACTTCAGTTTGAGGCTTGAGTTTTATAGAGAGTTCAATTCATTTAGTTTAAAGTTCTTAAAAATAATATCAAGTTAGAGGATTTGTTGATCTCCTCACTCACTGAAGTTTCTGAAATTAGCGTGGCCTGACCAATAGTGTCATAGAAGGCGAATTCCATAACTAATGCGGAGAAGCTTCTTAATTTCAACAATTTATATTCGACATATATTCATCTTTTTACAATGCTAAAAGCATGGAATATGCAGCATTGTTGCTACGCCTTGTTTAAGTGTGAATACTATTACTAAATATTAGAAATATAGTGTGAAATCAATAACAATATCTATTGTGTTCAATAAAATTATATAAGCATTTTAAATGTTCTTAGATGATACCTATTACAATGCTTTATAAAAAAATCAAATTCACCATTTTGAACACCATCATTAGTCAAGATGAAGAGACGGAATGTTTATGTTCGAGAAGGACAGAACCATAAAGTTATATATTTTTATTTTATTTTATTTTAGAAAGTTGACTTTTAATTATTAAACGTTTTATCGTAAGTAGGTGCTTATGTATATTCAAACATCTAGATGTGCTTTTAATATTAGGGTGCATTGATAAATTGTTTATGGGCCATAAAAGCATAATTCGAGTACAAATACACATACAAATACGATTTAATACGGAAAAAATATAAAATACGGAACTAGACTTTTTATATATAATATTTTTAATTAAATATACACCAATATATATCACATTTATATATAGTTAAACATATACAATATTTTTAATGAAGTATTAAATATTAACCATTAAATTTTAAACTTAAAAAAAATTATTCTTTTTTTAAACATATTTCTTATAACCAAAATTACTCTTTAAAAACAAAAATATGCCGTTAGTGCAAGAGAAACAACTTTTACTTATTAATAGTTATTAATTATTTTAAAAATAAAATAAAAAATATTTACTACTACTTATATTTGGAATTAATTAATGAACCTTTAAATTGTATTAGGGTTAAGTGGTTTTGGGCACATGGTTTTGATAACCAATAAAGCGTAATACAGTTTGTTTTTAAATTAAAAAAATGAAAGCCTCATGAGTTGGTAAGTTTAGTTTAGGCATGTTGACGTATGGGGTGCTAATATACAAATATTGCACCAAGGAATTTATATGCTTGTGGAACACTGATTTATTTTAAAGCAAAATAAAATTATATTTTTTTGGAAAAAAAATGAGGTATTTTGATATTGGAGCATAGATGCATATGGGTGATTAGTGCACTGGTGCAAAATAATAATTTAAGAGAACTAATAAAAAAAAAGCTAATACCTCTAATTTCCCACCTCCACTATAAATAAATAAATGGAACATTTTTTTTGAAGAGGTTCTTAAAAAAATATTTATTGTAAGGTGTTTTCCTAGTGAAATGATTTTTAAGGGTCAAAATGTATGTTTGGGTCAATTTTTGGTCACAATACTAAAGTCATATGATGGAAATAAGGCTAATGCTATTGAAAATGATGTACAAAGGTGATTATTCTCATCACGAAGTCCGTGCAAAACATTAGGTTGTTAACAATTAGTCATTAAGAGCTTAGTTAAGGGTCATGGGTGACAAGAAATATTATGGTTATAAGGGTTAGTTGGGATTATATTAGTTAGTATGGGTGTTGGTGGTTTTATTAGTTAAGTGATAGGGTTCAGAGTTGGGAGTTATATGGATGACTGGTTTTGCAATTATAGTTGTTAGGGTTTAGGATCTAAAGGTTATAGGGGTTGGGGATTCTAAGGGGTACAAAGGTCAAGGCTTAGAGTTTAATGGTAAGAAGGAATATTGGGAATATAGGGGTTAGGAAATATAAATTTTAATGGATATCAATGATATTAGTTATATGGATTAAATTATAGATATTGTTACAAGCAAGGGGTTATAAGGATATTATAGTAGTGGCATGTTATAGTAGACGTAGATGTTAATGTTTATAAATCCTTTTAGGAATTGAGGCAAAGGAGTAAAGTAATTATTTGGGTTATAATTGTTAGAGGTTACTATTTTAGAGTGGTAGGGGATACATGTTATTGGGATTAAATGTTTAAGGTTTAAGGTTTAAGGGATTAGGATTTAGAGTTTAACATTATACTATTTATATGGTTTATCCATTATAAGGGTTATCTAGCATAGGGGTTAGGGATTATAAAGTTGATAAGAGTTAAGGGTTTGAGAGTATAGATATCACTAATTAGGGATTTAGGGTTATAGATATGTATGAGTTAATGTTTTTAATGTTAATGGGTATAGGGGTTAATGGATAAGGGTGAAAATATTTATAATGGCTAGGATAATTTATATAGTTTAACATGGTTTGGGATTATATTTTACTATTGTTATGTACTGGGGGATAAGATATGTGGGCATAAGGGGTTATATAAATGTTATTAGATTTATGGATTTAGTTGTATTAAAAACTAAAGGACATATGGAAATTATATGGTTATATGGGATAGGGTTAAAGTTTGATATGTATTATAGGGTTTAAGGGCTATACTAGTTAAGATTTACGAATCATATTGAGGTATATGGGTCAAGGGTTATATTATTATATGTTTATGTAAAAGGCTATGGATGTTAATCATTATAGAGAGAGGAATTAATGCTATATAATCAATTCAAAGATGCATAAATTTTAGACATATAACCAAATTAGTAATGGTCACTTTTCAAGAAGGAATGGGAAAGGAGTACTGCAAAGTACTACTATTTATATATTTTTTGTTTTATTTTTGCACACAAATAAGGGGGGAGTCTAAGCAATAATCATATTCACATAATAACTAATAAACCATTATTATAGTAGTAGGCACCACTTCCATGCGCCTTTCCCCATTGGCACAAGGATGATGGTTTATTGGAGATTACATGTTTTTGTGGGACACGTATCTCAATGAATGTGGGATTATGTTTTTGCATAGAGGGGAATTAACGTCACCAAAAAAATTACAGGATGCATATATAAGCATGCATGACTTAGTAATGGGTAAATTTCAAAAAGACATGTCAAAATGGTACTAGAAGTGAGAGATTGTTTTTCTTCAAACATGAGTTCTCTACATCTATTTTCTTCAAGCCAATGGACAAGTCAAAGCTATGAACATAGTTCTCAATACTATGCTCCAATACACAATGAATAAAACAATCCAATTGGAACCACATGCTCTTTATTGATTAATGGGAATACCAAACCTTAATGAAAGATTCCATAGTATTTATCCCATTCCATCTTTTCCACGTAGTGAGAGCCATATTGCCTATTGAATTTCAGGTACTTACTCTCCAGTAAAGTTTGGTGAGTGTTACCTGATTCCCTAACTGGAGAACAATAGTTGTTTTCTTTCTAACACCTTGATGAAAAAATAAGGGACCCACTACAACAGAACAAGGCTATGAATATTAGATCCAATGCACACTATGACCACTAGGTCCGTCCTTGTACCTTTAGCGAAGGGGACTTTGCCCTGGTTTTCAACGCCAAAAAGGACTCCGAACCAGGGCCGAGAAAATTCGTATCTAAATTGAGAGGACCATATGTAGTGTAAAAATGCCTTCCCAAAGGGGCATACATCTTGAAATATCCTGAAGGAGCAACTCTTAACAACCCTATCAACAAGTCGTATCTGAAATGGTTCTTTCCATAATCTCTCGCACACACCACAAGTGCGCTCAATTTTTGTTATTATTGTTGAAATTTTCAAAACCTTTGCCATGATATTTATTTCACTTTGGTATTTATGTCATGTGTGCAAGGTTCTGAGTAGAGCATGAATATTTTGACAACTGCTCACCATGGGTGAAGGACTCATGCCACAAGTATCATCCCAGAACTGGCATATAGGCACCATCTTCCTTCTGTTTACATTGCATTTACCCGTACTACTACTAATAACCATAGGGTCTTAGTTCCTAGTAATGATGTGCCATCAACATTATTCTTGTGAATACCATGTTTACCCTATGGGTGTGTGCACCATTTCAACCCCCACCATAATTTTGCATCCATCATGTTAAACCACCACAAGTATGAGTAATTTGACCCAGTTTGAAAATACCAACCCATAGTTCATCATTTTATAGTTTCCCATTTACCATTTACTTCCCCACCTTCAACAATTGATTACATCAAATTCCTCGGCACATGTTAGGATCTAGATCATTCACAATTTCCCACTCATACCCCCATGATCACTCTACCATCTATAATTTCCCTCATATCATCACCACCATGAAGCCAACAATGAGGCTCCCTCCCTCTAAAGACACCAATTATAGTCAGTTATTACTATAGGAACAATCTGTATGGCTTTGATTCATGGGGCACTCATCTTCAGGTTTGCAAACAAGTCTCACCTCATTTTGAAAAAAGTTCCCCAACCTACTCAAAACCATGGGAACTCCTCCCATCATCAAATTGATTCCTTGACTCACCCAAAACCATAGGAATCCCACTCATCATTAAACTAGTCCACTTAAAACCACGGGGAACCCAAAAATTATTGTTTATGTATAAATATAAGTTCCCCGATCCACTCAAACTTGTGGAAACCCTTGATTCTTTTAGAAGAAACCCTTGGTATCCTTTGATCAATGTAATTAATTATTTATCCTCTTAACATACCAGTTTTGTTAGTCACCATTACCCACATTATTATATCTCCAATAAAGCTCTTCATTTGCAATTTGTCTCCCTCCATTACACACTGTCACCATATTTTGAAGAATGTTGCTGTCAGTTACTCCCCAAGTTTACATCGATGAAGAAGCCATCACAATTATAAGTAAAATTACTAATGATGAAACAACTAATTTGATTATCTAATTTTTTTGAAATCTACATACTTTACTTTCTGTGGTGATTTTTATGAACAAACAGATGGTGTGGCGATGGGTTCTCCACTGTCACCGGTAGTAGCCAATATTTACATGGAATACTTCGAGAAGAAATCCATTGATTATTTCCCTTTAAATTTGTGGATGACACTAATGTCATTTGACCGCATGGGAAGGAGAATTTGGATAATTTCTTAACCCACCTCAACAGCCAATCAGATCACATCAAATTCACAACAGAGACACAAGAGAATAATTTGCTCCCCTTCCTGGATGTTCTGATCACGAGAAAGAATGATGGCTCTCTTAAACATCAGGTATACCGAAAGAAGACACATACAGACAAATATCTCAATGCAAGCTCACATCATGTACCTTCCCAAAAACTCGGTATCCTAAAAACCTTGGCCACGAGAGCTGTGCGGACTGCGGATAATGACCATCTTGATAAAAAATTGGAGCATCTCCGCAATGTTCTTCAAAATAATGGTTACAATACTTGGAACATAAATAAAGCCTTCAAGAAAGCTTTGGAAAAGAAGACGTAGAAATCGGTTTATAAGGATGAAAGCAGAGGGGTGATATTCCTGCCATATATCCAAGGAACTACCGATAGGATCTCCAAAGTACTAAGAAAAAAACATAAATTTATTTTTCATTATCGAATCATATAAAGGGGTTTTCCCATCATTTATTCTCTACATCCAAACTCAGATACCAAGGATAAACTAATTTTTCAAAAATAACGCATTCTTCCTAGATATAATCCTAGGAGAATCCCTCATTTTTTTAAAGCCCAAAAACCATGGGAAAATATACTCAAATCATGGCAAAGGAAACATGCCTCCACCCCTTTCCTTCGAATAAGTGATAATGAAAGAAGAAAGAAGGAAAAGCATTTTCTTGTATGAGATATACTCTCCTCCAAAGGATATGAAAACATACTTGACACACACAAAAGTAAAAACCTTATGGGAAATATTGTAAGGAAGAATGAGATAAAAATGTAGTACTCTCCATAAATACAATTGCGAGGTCAAATCACATGTACACTCACTTTCTTTTTCCCCTCTTGTGGTATCATGGATGTCTGCTTGTTTCTTTCTCAAGCAACCTTTTTGGTGGATATTATGTTTGGAATGTATTTCCTTTCTACACATTTTTTTACATAAACATAAGCAGATTATGGAAATTATAACCACACTATAATCTAACCTACGATTGGTACTCATAAACATGTAAGTCCTTGGCACTAAACTCCACACTACGAATATTTACAATACAACACAAAGTCATTTAACTCAACTCACATGGCTTGAATTTTGTCACATAAACCATATTATATAATTGATATATTAAATTAAAATTCTAGGTTGAATATAAGTATAACAACTTGTATTTTTGCATTGCAACAAGTTCAACATACTCAATGAAGACAAAACATAAATTACTTTCACAATGAAACATGATGATAATGAAATGAAGAATGATTACAATGAAAAGAAACATGCATAATGCCAACGAAATAATATGTTATTATTTTTTGCCCATAAGTTTATTGTTTGGCTCTAAATGGAAACAATATTCTTGGTTTTAATGATTACAATGCATGGCTATCATACAAATAAAATTCAATCCGCATTCTTGGCATTTCCCTTATGAATAAGGGGATAGAGATATGTGGAAAGCCTAAACCTAATTTTTTTTAAAAATATTTTGACTAAAGTTAATTAAATAAAGAACAAAGAAATTCTTATAGTGAAAAATTAATTAGATTTATATGTCTATAACATTAATAAATTGAATTGAAAAGAATGAAATCTTTAAAAATGAAAATTAGCTTACCATAATAATATTAAAACTAAAAACCAGCGTAGATCCAAATCTTAGGCTCTATCAAGCGCCGAGATGGATCAAATCTCTCCAAGTGCAAACCTCTTCTTAGGTATCCATTGATTTGATTCAAACAAAAAGACACATTTTATTATTATTTAAGGTCCACATATAATATTTTTATTATTAATACTTAATATTATTTATGGCTGACATATACTATTTTTTATTATTTTTTATTATTTTATGAACAAACATTGCATAATTTCCCCACACACATGGTTTTAAAACCATATGCAAGGCCCTCCTACAATCGTGGTTTATTTAGGAGGCCTTGCACATGGTATTAAAACCATTTGCAAGGCCCTCCAAAACCATGTGCAACAAAACCATGAGTTGTTTAGGAGGCCTTGCACATGGTTTAAAAACCATTTACAAGGCCCTCCTACAATCGTGGGTTATTTAGGAGGCCTTGCACATGGTTTAAAAACCATTTACAAGGCCCTCCTACAATCGTGGGTTATTTAGGAGGCCTTGCACATGGTATTAAAACCATTTGCAAGGCCCTCCAAAACCATGTACAATAAAACCATGAGTTGTTTAGGAGGCTAAACCATGTGCAAAGCAACCTAAACCATGTACAATAAAACCATGGGTTGTTTAGAATGCTTTGTACATGGTTTTAAAACCATGTGCAAGGCCAACATTTTTTTGCGGATAATTCAATTTTGTGTTTTTCTTGACCCACATTTTTTTTTTACAGATAATTAAATTTTTACTTTTCTATTGTTTTGTTAGGTAGGAAGATTACAACATCTCCCCCATATTAGATTGTTTTTTTTTTGGATAATTCAATTTTATGTTTTTTTCTTGACTCACATATTTTTTTTATGGATAATTAAATTTTTACTTTTTTATTGTTTTGTTAGGTAGGAAGAATCTTACAACATCTCCCCCATGTTATATTGTTTTTGTGGCCGACATTTATTTTGGCCTATTAGAAAATTTATTTTTTATTAATAAAAATAATTATACGAATGTGATATTTTTTTATTTTGTGTTACAAAATCTCTCCCATAATATTCACTTTCACTATTATTTTTTGCCCACATGTTAGTAAGGTTACATCATGTGACAAGATCTCCCCCATAATATTCACTTTCACTATTATTTTTTGCCGACATGTTAGTAACGTTACATCACGTTACATCACGTGACAAGATCTCCCCCATACTGGGCTGTAGAGCGCCTCTCGGCGCAAAAATCACTATAAAAATATAAAAATTAGTACATTTATCTTAACTATCTTAACTTGGATATCTTACAAAAACTTTAAAAAATCACTCTAATAAAATAAAATAGAGTGCATCTATTATAACTTCGATCTATCAAATCACAAAATTGTATGCTTGAAGTAATTTAACCCATATTTAGATCATATTTAGATTATTTAGATTAAGAATTAAGATACATCTATGCTCATGATGCCTCATCCGAGGCTTCCGGAAAACACAAAAAATTTCTATTTTACGATAATATTTAGTTATAATTTTGCACTTCGATCTGTTTTGGTTATTCCCAAGTCTGTTATTGAATATCATGCATATCTGCATTACTCGTGTACTTATATATATAACTTCCGGCAATCCTTATATACTGGACAGACTTTCCTTCGGGAGGGGAGCCTGTCCAATGCACACCGTCGGATGAGAAATCCAATGGTGTGCATTGGACAGGCTCCCCTCCCGAAGGAAAGTCTGTCCAGTATATAAGGCGCTCCTATAACTTCCTATGGATAGGAGCTACATTCATCTGAATATATCCCTAACCATTCAAACAATTGTTTAAAGAATTTAAAATTCTTATTTTGGAAGACGGTAAAATTTTATTTAGTTATAGGCCATTCTACAAGATGAGGATTTTAAGTATGGGTTTATTAACTTAAAAATAATTGAGTTAATTAACTCAACTAAACCTAGTTTTAAGTCTTACTAAAAACACAAAAATAAAATCTCTTTATAACCATAGTCATTCTCATTCTCATTTTCTCTCCTTTATATGTAATTTCTTTTTTTCAGAGAATATGTAATTTTATTTATCTAAGTATATTGCAATGTTACCAGAAGCATGCACTTGAATATATCCACCTCATTCTCTACAAGTATAATGTATACAAAACTAGCAGAAATGACTATTCAATCAGTTATAAAGGATTATAATATTAAGCTGGAATTAAGTCGAGTATAACCAATTGGCCAAAAGTAACAATCTGTATGTGTATTGTAATATGTTTGTATGGGCGTCATCGACTCGACATACATAATCCGCTACACAAATTCAACACTAAAACTATCAACAAACATAATCTTGTTGAACATTGCACAATCTTTCTTGTACAAAGATTTGTATTTCTCCGAAAGCATGGTTGTTATTATAAAGGAGAGCAATAAGTACTCCGCAGCTGCAGTTTTGCTGCGGCTGTGGGGCAAGGCCCCACAACCGTGGGATTTGATCTCATTGTTGATCCAATGCTGGCTATGTTTCACAGCCACACACAGCATTAATTGCTGCAGGATGCTTATTGCTTCCCATTATAAATACAAGCATGTACTATGCACAAATTTCAAAACTAAAACTATCAACAAACATAATCTGCACGATCTTTCTGTGTACAAATACTATGCACAAATTTCAAAACTAAAACTATCAACAAACATAATCTGCACGATCTTTCTGTGTACAAAGATTTGTATTTCTCCCAGACCATGGTTGTCATTATAAATGCATGGGAGATCAGCATCTATTCCACTCATAGAAAATAATGAGAGAAAATAATGAGTGTGCAGCTCCCACCCATTATTTCACTCTCATCCGTCCAAGGCACTGATGACTAGCTTGCAGTACAATTATTTTGTATCAGTCCTTCCTAACACAAATATATATAAATGTGAAACCCTAATATTCAGTATAAGATACGCATTTGATTGGAAGACTAACCAGTCATAAACCACAGGTATTTTGGGTGTTGCTCGTGGGGATTTCTCACATCCCTTATTTTGCTTTTTACTATGGCATGGATTCTCTCCTTCTCGTGGTGTCACTCTTACACGATCTTCCAAATCCAACAAACATAAATGCAGTGTTCTTTGATGGATGAATTTGGTGGAAAATGAGAATGAAGAAATTCATTGATGCCATAGTGCAGAAACCGATGAAAAACATATGTATGTTACTCACAAGAAGATGGTGAGATTGGAGAGTTTGAGCCTATATCCAGAGAGTGAACGAAGATAACCAGGAGGCTTAATAATGGTCTCCACCTGAAAGCTTGAATGAGAAATATAATATGAAATATTTGAAACTGGATATATGCAACTTCAAACCCAAACGCAATTATAAATAAGCATGTGGCTTTACATTACTGTAAAGCAACAAACCACGAATGAACTCAGTTGCCATGGAATAATTAGCAACAGTGACCTTCCTGAATTTTCCTAAGCAAGTGTCAGGGAAAGGACCGGCCAAACTATCATCCCACAACTTATCCAACAACCCCATTATGCTTACTTCCTCTGCCAAACCGATATAATTATTCAGGCACAGCTCTGTGGTCCCAAAGCCTACTCCAAGAGCGCCTTTTAAAGAATTCGAAATGATAGATCGAGATTAGGATCATTGTTTCCAATATTATTGCTCACTTCAATTGGATCAAATCATTTGATGCAACTTTTTTGTTTGTAGCTTGGTGCTTTGGGGGGACTCGTCATCGTCTTGCGCGTTAGAGGATAAGGTGAATCGACCCACGTGATCATGAGAAATATGATTCAGGTCAGACATGTAATGGAACCTGTGTCTCTGATCAATTGAAAGGTGATTGTTTGTAAGGTTCACTCTCTCTGCTTATGATAAGGACGTCTATAATCCCAGAGCTTCAAAACTAATGTCGAAGCTGATTTATTTGACCCAGCCAAACAGATTTTAAAAGATCAAAATATATTCGTGATTAAACTAGTGAACACCAATAGGAGGGGAGGATGAAAAAACGTCACGCGCGGAAACCTCTTTTTGAAGGCCAGTAGTAAAAATTTGAGCGTCCAATTCTGGATTGCGCAGATTTTTATATTGAAATTGTCACAGCTTCTTGTTCCAAAGGAAAAACAGGAGGTTGCCGTTGGTTTGTTTCCATTAAATGTTAAGTGTATAACTGTGATTTTAGCTTGCCGCCACCTTTTGGGAACAGATTTCAATGGATCGCCACCTTTTGGGAACAGATTTCAATGGATTGTCGTGCATGTCCTCTACAGAGGACTTCGTAGCCACGTCCTGGGCATAAAAAACCAGGATTACGTCATTTTTTGCAAACCAATCATAATCATGATAAATATTAATTTTCAAAAATTTTAAATAAAAAAATAAAATTAATAATACTTAAATTATAGAAAAATATATAATTTGAGCTTAAACATCCGATTAATCCAAGCTCAAACATCTAATTAATCCACCCAACCGATATGTCAAGGACATAAACATAATAATACACCTTACACATCCGATTAATCCACGCTCAAACATCTAATTAATCCACCCAACCGATATGTCAAGGACATTAACATAATAATACACCATAATTGCTTAAGGAGATAAAAGGCAATGATAAGTGGAGAGGACAAAAGGCTAAATGATTCAACCTGATTTATAGATATATCCTTCTTAAATCGGGTCTAGCATGATACATGGGACACAAATGATGGTGGTCATGCTCTTGTCTTGGGTGAGGAGGGGTTAAATTTTGGTACAATTTATTTCTTCAATATTACAATCGAGGTTATTGTTGTGGGATTCTACCATCCAGGGAGGATTATTTGCAAAAGAAGTAAGGGATGCTTTGAGATGGAGAATGCTTGATATCATGGGCATGAGGGATGTTTGTGGACTTAGTATGAGTTGAGATTGTTCTACATGATGGCCAAATCCACTAAGGTTCTTTTAGCTTGTGTAGTCATTTTTTGTATTGGTGTCTAATGTATATTTGAGATTGATAGTTGTGTGATGCAATGATTGATATGGATAGTGTGATGTGATGGCTAGATATGTGGTGCGACTATATCCATGTCGTTTGTGGGATGCAACCATATCGATATTGACTATGTGACATGATTGTTATATGTGTGACACAACCATGTTGATGTTGATCATGTGATGAAGTGCTTAGCAATCTGATGCAAATGATAAATTGATACTAGAACCTTGTGATGCAATGTCTAGTTGCACAATGTAGATATATTAATATTCATTATGTATGTGGTGATTACCCAGGTGTGATGCATTTATAGGTGAGTTTTTCTCTGATCCAATGAGGAATACTGAGTATTTTAGGTTGATAACTTTGTGATGCCCAATAGTATAAAGTGTGTTCTAGTGTAAGTTAGTAATGCAAGCGAGCATTTTGAAGTGGATATTCTTCTCTATAATGGTTTCCCACTATAAATCATTGTATTAATATTTCCTATGGTGATCATCCTCAATGAGAACCACGCAAAGGTAATCTTGTTGTAATATTCCATATTTATTGACAATGATAATGCATATTTTGTTATGGGTTTTTTAAATGAATTCACAATTAGTAAAAGTTGCAAGTATATTGTTGTGTTCTAAAGGATATT
This sequence comes from Pseudotsuga menziesii, assembly GCA_001517045.1. NCBI lineage: Eukaryota > Viridiplantae > Streptophyta > Pinopsida > Pinales > Pinaceae > Pseudotsuga > Pseudotsuga menziesii. The sequence continues at coordinate 185,079 of LPNX010600204.1, forward strand.
TGTTGCTAATTTATGATTCAAAGGAAAGGTTCATGACAAGATTTAGATGAGAGTTAGGATATATATAATTTCGGCAAATGCATACCCTAATCTTCAAGAGAAACGTTCAAGTGCATTACAAATTCCAATTATTTGCAATGTTTCTATCTAGTGCATATATATTGGAGGTTGTCAATTTAGATGAAAACCTTTTTGTTTGCATTATTTCATGTGTTAAAAGAATTTTAGGGGATCTTCACAAGTGAATTTGAACCCAAAATCTCATGGCATACTTGTCTGAATTTTGACAAGACTCTGTCTAACATCCGACAAGGTGGACTATTTTTAAACGTCGGTAGAATTGTGTCGGATATCTAACGACCCCAACAATACATCGTAAATAAGACAATGATTAGTCGTATGAACAACAGGTAAATCCAATGATAACCCATCGAATCTCCTACACATATATCGTCGATTAACCGACTTTAATTTCCAGGACTGTCATTGAAAATGTGACGACAAAAGTGTTGGTTAATCGACACCTTAATTCACCTATATTGTCAGTTAACTAACACAAAATCATCGAAAATACGACGACTTCCAACATAAATATACACAAAATTCTAACAATGTTGTTGTCGGTTGTATGGAAGCCTCATCGGATATAGAACCTCTGGACACACAAAGAGTCAGTTAACCAACATCTAGTTCCACCACTTTTGTCGAAAATATGATGACAAAATTGTCGATTAACTGACACCTTAATCCACCCAAATTTTCAGTTAACCGACACATAGTCATTGAAAATCCGATGACTTACTGACATAAAGATACACAGAAATCTGATGACGTTCACGTCGGTTGTATGGAAGCCTCGTCGGATATAGAATTTATGTCGACAGAATGTGATGAGCCTGAGTAGTTTTTAAAAAAAATAGTTGATGGGTAGGGGTCCCTACCCAAGTTAGGGCTATATAGGATGTCCTTGCTAGAAAAAAACAAGCAAGGAATTATAAAGAAAAATGTATCACTGTTCATGCCATTTAGATTTTCATCTTTTGGAGTAATCATGCACTTGGCATATTTTGCATTGAAGAATTTGAGACAATGTCCATTGTTGATGTAGACATTGCATGCATCTTGGAAACATTGAAACAAATAGAAGCATGTTAGTATGCAGATGCAGCAAAATATTTTTAGTTAATGAATGGGTTGTTGTACTATTTTGTTAAGTTGTGCATCCCAATAGGAGAGGCTAGATTAGCTTGATACGGGAAATCTGTACTTCAAAAGTTGTTGCATATTTTGGTGTAAGGAAAATTGATGAAAACGAAACTCAACATATTCACCAAAATGTCAAGCACTTGGGGTTTAAGGGTGAATTACATTGGTTATGTGTTCAAACAAATAAATATCTATGCTCTGTAATTAAGGGATATTCAACTCTACAAATGATTCTTTCAAATTACATTAGGTTCAAAGAAAGAATGTTATACCTAATAGAAGTATTTTGCATATAAAATCAATGAGGAAAAGTATAATCAAATACCTTGGCGTTCATCCACAATAACAGTAAACATATATCTAGAATTTGGCATTGATGCACAATAACATCAACCATATAATTAATTTAAAAAATACTTTCACAATGAATAGAATGAAAAGATTATTTTCTTACTATGCATGCACATATAGGTACAAATATAAAAATAAAAATAAGAAAAAAAAGATTTTTGTGTTACTGGAAGCCCCTACCCTCTACCCTTTCTATTTATCTTCTAAGCACCTCAACAAAATGTACCCACCTACTTGTTTAATGTTGAGAATTATGTTGAAGTTAAGATTGTTGCTACTCCAAGATGTTAGTTTGTCCCACAAATTCTTCATCTTCTCCATCTTGTCTCATCTCACCTTATTTTTTACTGCCTAATTACATGCCACATAATTTAAATACAAACATTAGCATTATTATAATTCTTATAACTATTATAAAATACCCAACCCAACCATACTTTGAACACTTTTTAACTCTAGTTTTTGTTGTTGTCAAACAAATTATAAAAATATTTCCTTTGCATTCCATGTTTCCATACAATTGAAAGTACCTTCCATCCCATCCCATACCATATTCTAAATCATATTCAAAAAAATTAAGCCCGTGAATCTCACTCAATCTTTGTCCCATAATCAAAATTCGTTGACAACTGGATTTTGAAGAGACCTCTATGATAGTGTTCTTTATTGTAGTCTACATAGAAAAATCATTGTCATCAATAAAAATAATGGAGAAAGTATGTTTTCATGTTCCTTGCACCCCCTACCCACAACTATTTCTCTTTATCTTCTAGGAACCCCAACAAAATGTACCCACCTACATGTTCAATGTTGAGTTTTAGGTTGAATTTGAGGTTGTTGCTACTCCATAAAGTTGGTTTGTGCCACATATTTTTCATCTTCGCCATCTTGTCTCATCTCTTCTTATTTTTTATTGCCTAATTTCATGTCACATTATATGAATACAAATGTAGTAATCATCATTATAATAATAGTAGTAATCCCAACCCAACCCTACTTTGAACACTTTTAAAATCATTTTTTGTTGTTGTCAAACAAATTCTAAAATACTTGCCTCTTCATACTAGGTTTCCATGAAATAAAAGGATATGAAATTGAAATTACCTCCGATCCCATCCCATAGAGTATTCAAAATCATATATGTAATGATTTAAGCTCTTGAATCTCACTCAATCTTTGTCCCATAATCAAAATTCTTGGAAAGCTAAATTTTGAAGCAACCTCCTGTATGAGAGTAATCTTTATTGTAGTATGCATAGAAAAAATATTGTTAGAAACTTGCATCAATTATTAGTTGGAAAAGAAAAAATATTTCCCAAAACTACTATCTAAGCATCATAGATACAACCATTTTTCTTCCAAGCATATCATCTAAAATAATTTTCAAAATAGAATTGAACAAAGCACTCTAGGGAGGAAACACATCATTTAAGATGGAAAGGAATGATAAGGGGAATGGTATGGAACTTAATATAATGTGTTGCATCTAACTTAAGTTTTACAAGATTCCGAAAAGTATTGATATTCACTTTGTGTATGTTCAATTCTTGAGAGATCATCCAAACTCATTTTCATACTATTTAAACCTACTATGTTCAATTCCAATTCAGACAAATTCTCAACTTTGCAAAAAGCCCAATTTTTTGTCCATACACAGCACACCTTCTCAACTTCTGCTTGATTATTGGCAGTTTTCCCAAGGCTCCACTCGTAATACAATTATTCTTATCTGCCAAGATCCAAAATGATCCCCTTGATCCTACCACCCATGGATTTCCCTTTTGAGGCTCCATCAAAGGACATAACGCTTGTTTTTTGCATAATTTTTTGGCTCTGAAAGTATTCATTGGAGAGATTCAACTTCCATTTGTTATTGGTTTGAGAATTTGTAGCTTTCTTTCGAGGAGGGAGTGAATCCAACATATCCCTTTGTCAATCCTTTTCATATTGGTCTGGATTTTGCATGTTCTGGTCTGAAGCACTCTTGATTAGAATGTAGTCTTTTAGCATTCCACGAGCTTTAATGGCTACTTTTCTAGGAGGGTCACAATGCTCTCCAAATATGGAAACACTCCTATATAGCCACACATTCCAACATAGATACTTGGGGGTTACACACCATACCCTTTTGTGAAAAGGTTTTCTTTGGATATCTCCTTTGTAGTGTTTATGCCATGATGTAAACATCTCCTTACAGCTTACTATACTTTTCCATCTATATATGATTGTTGAGAGAGCTTCCTGCCATACTTTGAGAGTGAAGGGACCCTTTATAAAAATATGTTGGCAAGTTTCCACAACTTTTTCCATAGTTCGGATCTTGAGGGACCTTGTATTCCTCTCTATGTAAGTTGTCAGCAGTTAATAGTCTATCATGTACAAGGATCCAATTGAAAATATTCACTTTGGGAAGACCATCTAAGTTCCACACATCCTTCCACATTCTGGAGTCGAAGGGAGTTGAAGATTTTGCATTACTGAACTGTATCCGTTTTTACAGAATATCCTTGTTTGCACCATCCCTTTGAGTTTGAATTATTGTTTATGGGGGTGAAACCTACCATGGAAGCATGTAACTCATTCAAGAGAGGCCTTAAATTTTGTTGGATGTTGAATACTTTCCAGTGTGTCCATGTATTATTACTATAATTGGAAATGGAAATATCGTTCAAACATTTAAGTCCTTGGTATTCCATCCATTGTTGTAGAGGTTTGATATTTTCGATATGCTTCAAAGTTGGTCTCCCCAGTATGTTGTCATGCCAGACCTTTATGATTTTCCCATTTCCTAGGTACCATGTCATCTTGGATTAAATTAGAGTTGTAGCATCTTTGATTAATTTCCAAATGAAAGATCCTTTAATTCTGAAAGAGGGTTGTCCAATAACCTCTTTATGCCCCCTTTGAAATATTTCTTGTGGAGATAACTCTTCCACCATTCTAATTTACTAGTAATATTCCTCCACGATATTTTAGCTCCTAGAGATCGGTTCATGATAAAGAGGTCTTTAATTCCCATTCCTCCTCTATTATTGGGACCAAGGTGAATGTTCAACTTATTATATAGCTCTAGATATCCATGTTAGAGGATGAAAGAGAGATTGACATGACAAGATATTTAAAGTTATTCCACTTTTTTTCTGAAACGGAATCTCATGATTCGACTAATGTTCCAAAAGATTGCACTGCTAACAATCCACCCATACCTATTTATTTTTCCTTCATTGATGGCACCTCCAACAACATCTAAAAAAGAATCCAAGATTGGCATAAACCTATATGCAATTACTATTGATGACCCTCCAAGGAGTCGGGTATCATTTGTAAATTGTGAATGATTTAGGGGTTTATGCCTCTTGTAATGTATATTCCCAAAAGATTCCCCTTTATTCTCTTGTTTTCCAACTTTTTTCTCAAATCATTTGCCATGATGAGATACAAGGAAGGGGACATTGGGCAGCCCTCGTGAAGTCCTCTGCAACTTTAAAATAAGTTAGTGGGCCTCCCATTAACTAATGGTGCTATCCAAGTCCCACTAACACATGCCTTTATGATGTTGATAAATTTGTCCTCGAATCCAAATTTTCTCGTAACTTGAAAAAGAAAAGGAAGACTAAATCTATCAAATGCATTTTCCACATCTATTTGATAAACATACCTCATTCCTTCACTCTTTGCTAGAGTGAACTGCTTCTTGACCCACTATAATGATGTCTACAATATGTTTGTTTTGCATGAATCCACCTTCATTCTGAATAATGATAGATGGAAACATTTTCCAAATTCTATTTGCAATGATATTCGTATAGACTTTGTAATAAGAGTTACAAAACGAAATTGGAAAAAATATCGAGAAAGTGGAGGGATTTGCCTCTTTGGGGATGAGGTATAAGAAGGTCAAGTTCATCCCACCCCCTACATTTTGCTTCTTCATTACGTGATCATACATTTATTTGAGGTCTTCCTTTACTATATCCCATCAAGCTCTATAAAATTGAATAGTGAAGCCCTTTGGGCCTAGGGCATTGTCCAAGGATAAAGTCTAGATAGCTTCTATGATTTTAGACTCCTCTATTCTTCGGATTAGATATTAATTATCATCTTATGCTATTGTTGTGGGGATTTTTTCCAAGAGTGGCCTTGCAGGGCTAATCTATCATGGTCTCCCTTCCTTATACAATTGTTGAAAGTGATTTTTGACCTCTTCTTTTATCTCCACAATTTGCAAGATGAGGGTGCCATCTATGTCTCTTATTTATTTGACTTGGTTTCTTTGCTCTCTAATTTTCCCTCATTCTTATTCTAGTTGATATAATTCCAACATGTATTATGCACAAAAAATGAAGTTCAAATAGATAAATGCATGCATCAACAAGTTTATTGTTGCTTTGACTATAACGGGATAAAGTAGAAGCGAGTAATCTTATGTTACTCACACAAGGAGATATCCAAAAATGATAATTCAATAAGATACTAAGAATATTAAACACAAACACATGAAAGAGTCGGGGAATGCAAAAACCATTTCCCTAACTCTAACAACTATTAAGAGGTGATAGAACTTTAGCTGGAAAAAAACTGAGTGTGTTCCTAACATAACATTTTTTGTATTCCAACCATGAATCATTGCAGTGAATAGGATATCGAAGAAAAGTAGAGGAAAGAGGCTACCTCATAGTTAGTTTATATCGAGGCAAAAATGTCTATCTACTCCACATTGAGTTGTGATTTTCTCTATATTGTGTTGTAAATGTGAGAATTAAATAGGAAGGAATAGTTGTTGTTATACACTAAGTTGCACTTAGGGGATATTTCAAGTGATCCACTAAGGATCAAAACAAATCAATTGTTCTTACTCAGTGCTCAAGAAGTTTTGTGGTTTCATCATGGCCAGTTATTGTCACTTTTTCGCATGTTCACACCCCTTCAGGGGAATTGTTATAAATGACATAGCATGATGGTTTATTTTTGTAAAAGGCTTGGCCTTCTTAGGACTTGGTCATCAAACTCATCGTCCTCAAGTGTTTTTCCCTCGTCGATTATGTGATGCTTTTTTAAGCGACATATAATTTTTGAGTTTTTCACTCAAAATCCTCCAAAGTCGGGATGGTGAAATTCGTGATTTTGTCTTAAAATATTATTAAATACTAGGGTCTATGTATTATATCATGCTAGTCATAGTCCTAAATTTTAGCGTACATGCACTAAGTCTTTCATAATTTTTTTAATTTTTAGATTTTTAGTAAAATCATCGATAGGGTGTATTTTAATTGTAAAAGTTTAAAAGGTCATAAAATTGGGCCTAGGGGGGCAATTTGGTCATGGGGATGCTCGTTTTTGGACCCACATCCCCCACTTAACCCCTAAACCCACTTTTGAGAGTTAAATTGGTAATTTTCATTTATTAATTTTGATTTTCTCTCCAAAATGACTTGGAGGGTCAAATAAATGGGAAAATTGGAGAAAATCCAATTCCTAAATCAAAGGCAGTTTGTCTGATACTTTTCTCTGAGGTGTCAGGGTGGTTGAGGATTTTTTTGGGGGGATTATGAGCATAGAGTAAGATCTCCTATCGTCAGGGGAGGAGCTCCAACTCACCTCCACCAAAGAGGGGTGCATTCTCTCAATGAGGGTTTGTGTTGCCACTTGGAAGGAGTGGTTAGAGGAGGTGGAGGTTTCCCAAACCAAGTGGGACATATGAATAGAGGTGGAAGCCTCCCCTCCCATGCATGCAAAAAATCCCCCACGCTTCTCTCAACTCCCAAACCATCTCTCACATTGGGAATTGTGCCCCCTTGGGGTTTGAGCTCTCATTTATGCTATAAATGTAGCATTTTGCTCCTCAGTCGGGAGGATGCATTGAAACTCTGACCTTTGTACTTATGCTATTAATATTTTGTTAATAAATATTGAAGGATTTAGAGGCTATTCTATGATTACATTGTGTTATCTCCCAAAATAAAATAAAAAATTATTTTTGATAGTATGAAGAATTTAAATGATGCAATGAAGGATATGAAGATCACTAACAGTTTTGAAGACCTCTATTGTTATGCAAATTTCACAAAGTTGTGGCTTCGGTGGCTTGGGCGAGGATCAGAACATCTCATTAGCCACCGAAAGATGGAAGATAATTAGCAGGTGGAAGACCCCTTTGGCAGATAGGCGTATTGATGTAACCTTTTTACACCATCAAAGCACTTTAAAACAGCAATCGGAAGTTTTAAAGACGACAGATCGGCGAGATAAAGCTAAAGGTTTCCGCAGTGTTGGCTTCGAAACTTTAAAGGACTAATGATCGGCAAGCTAGTTCCCTAGGGAACCGCAATGACGGGAAGCAAACTGACTACGGCTTTCAATCGATGACAAGAAACATTCTGATAGCACGACGATAAATGAACACATCGGTGATCGGAGGGGCTAAAGACTAACCGGCGGCGAAATAGTTCACTGTGGAGCCGCAATGTCGGAAAGGCTAAAGACTATAGATCGGTGAGATAAAGCTGAAGAGTTTCCACAGTGTCGGTGTCGGAAGACACTAGTCGTCGGCACAATAGTCCACTAGGGTGCCGAAACAGCGAGAAACCAACTGAATACGGGTTCCACCACAACATAAAATTTCGGCGATCGGAGGATCAAGAGGCTAACATTGTGGAGTTTTAGTCCACTGCGGCGTCGCGACTGTGGAGGATAGATAGACTACGGGTTTCGCGATGTGATGAACATTTCGGCGATCGGGCAAGAATCATTCCGATAGCGCATAACAGAAAATCATCGCCGATCGGAATAACTAAAGACTACGTAGCAGAAATTGCAAACACTAATCGTCGGCACAATAGTCCACTAATGAGCTACAACGGCGGGAGGAAAACTGACTAAGGCTTTCGATCAATCAATAGATGAACTCTTCGGCGGTTAGAAGTACTAAGAACAACGTAGCAGCAAAATAGGCCACTAAGGAGCCGCAACTGTGGATAAGAGAATGATCAAAGGCTCCGATGGAAACTCCTACTCACCTCCGACAACAATGAAAGTAGTTTGGGATTTGAAAACACTAAGGTATTGGCGAAATAGTCAGCTAAGGGGCCGAAACTGCGGAAGACAAACAGACAAGGCTTCCAATCAATTGACAGAAAAGCATTCCAATAGTGCAACAAGGAGAAATCATCGGCGATCGGGAAAGCTGAGAACTACAGATCGGTGAATTTAAGACTAAACTCCTCCGCAGTGTCGGTAGCACAGAAGACTAAAGCTCCGATTCACACATCGTCAATCAACTTCCGACATGGTTAAATTTAGTTCGTTTTACCTCTGAAACTGCGGCAACGTTAAGATAAAGGTTTCGATGCATTATTTACTACGGCCCCCGATCGTCGATGTGTTAGTTATAAATAACGTCGATGCGCTGAGATTAGGAGCGTAGATTGGATAAAAGAAGAAGTCGTCGCAACGCTGGTGATCTAAGGAGCACTGACATTGCGGCAACAAAGAGACTTGGGGCACCGATAGAATAGAGGAAAAATCTTCCGATCAGCGACCACGGTGAAAAACTAGAGACTTGGAGTGTTGAATCTACAGCGACAAGATAAAGAAAAATCCATTGGATTAAATGAGGAAAATCACTTCAGTAAACGCAGAGACACTAGCTGTTGGCAGTAATTTCATAGCAAACCAGCAGTGGTGGTTATCATCTACCACTTCAGTCATTAAAAGATCGCCCAGTGAACTAGATCTTTGCATTAGATAAACAAAACAGTTAGCAAGGGTTTGAAGCCCTAATCTAGAAAAACTATTACTTTCAATTATTTTTTTTGTAAACAGGTCGGATTTTCAGGATCTGTAATTTTTGTAAGAGGCTATAAAGCCCATGATTTTTTGATTAATAAGGGTTCGACTCTGGGGATTTATAAGCCCATCCTATTAGCAAGCGTCTCATCTGATTTATTCATAATACGAGCTCTTTTGTTTTGACTTGTTCAGCCATCTTCATTATCATTACTGTACTTAATCCTGAATTTGCATTTAGGTGATTTCAATTTGATTAAAAGCCAATAGTTGTCATCCTATTCGTAAGTTTATGCGATTTGATTGATAAGTACCATCCTTGTCGGATTTTAGCCATTTGTATGCATGTGTTATGCGTGTAAGTCTGCTAGCTTGGTGAGTTCTCCATTCCTGCACCTTTTTGTCAAACTATTGAACAAGTTGTAACTAAAAGCCTTGTGATTGAGTGAGCCTCATGCATGTCTTGAGAGTGGGAAGATATATAGGTTATCCGGCTTGATCCATATCAAAAACCCAAAAACATTTTAAGTTACCAGGCATCCTCGAGCAACAACCTAGAGGAGTTTCCTGGAGTGATAACAAAGTGGCGCCGTTGTCGGGGAGAGGAGATTGAAGCTCAGCTTCCCTGGGAGATGACATAGATCCATGCTTTGATGATAGACAAGGATTGGACATTATTACGGTTGTAATCATCTATCTGGCGACTCCATTGATATAAGGTTGCTTCAAGAAGACCAAGTACCAGAGCAAATCCAAAGGGGCCACCAACAACACCCATTCAGATCCAGAAGAAATCTTGAGGAAAGCTAGGGCTTTACTAATACAGACCAGCAGTGCTGCACAAAACGCTACATCAGGTATTTCAAGAAATATTTCTACTATTATTTCTTCTACTGAAACTCTTAATTCCCAGAAAATTTTTATATCAGAAAAATCTAGGGCTTGGGCATCTTCAAGCACTGCTGCTTGTGAAGATCCAATCCCTGGTGACTCCACTGGGATAAGTATACCACCGCCTTCTCGACAAATATCTTCATCAATGCTGCCTTCCATACCCATTTCCAATATGGCTACCCCTCAATTGTCCAAGATGGAAAGGATCCTAGTAGCTAGGTATGCACCCCTTGTTTTTCCAAATCCTCTTGCAGCCATGCCTACCAGGAATTACCTAAAGTATATGCCTAAGTTTACAAGGGAAGGGGATTTCACTGCTAAAGAACATCTAGAGGATTTTTATAATTATGCTAAAACTATAAATAGAGAACAAGAAGATGTATGGACCAGAGTCTTTGTGCAAAGCCTAGATGGCCAGGCTAGAAAGTGGTTTAAGGAACTGCCTGCTAGGTCAGTGGCAGGAATAGAGGCCCTAGATGACATTTTCCTAAAACATTGGGGAGAAAGGAGAGACCACCTCTACTATATCACAGAATTCAGCAACCTAAGAAGAGAAAATGGTGAGTCTGTCTCAGCAACAACATTCAGATTCAACAACATGTACAGCAAGATCCCCACTGAGATTAAGCCCATCGGTGCCTCAGCTATGATAACTTATGCAAATGCCTTTGAATCTGACTTCTGCCTACTTCTTAGAGAAAGGAGGTTTGCCTCCTTATCACTCATGCAGGATGCTGCCCTAGAGGTAGATTCAAACATTCTGGCATCTCAGAAGGTCAAAGGGAAGGTAGACAGGAGAAAGCAGCCAACAGACTATGGTGGGTCTTCTGCATCAGAGAACAAGATTGAAAAAATGACCAAACTCTTGGATAACCTGACTGCTGAAATGTCAAAACTTAAGGACCAAGGACATATGCCGGTGAGGGGTAAGGGGCCAAGTGACTTTGCTCCTCAAAACCCAATTTTTGTTCCTTATAGAAGAGGAAACCCCCATGTTCAGATTCTCAGAAGGGAGAGAAATCAAGGGGAAGACCAGAGGATAAGAGCTCCATTTCAAAACGTTGTATTAGAAGAAGAGCCAGAATTCATTGAAGACAAAGGAGAAGCTGAAGACAATATCCACTGCATGGAGGATGAGGTGGACTATTCTTTTCTATCAGGTAGAATATGAAGAAGCCCTGATTGATGAGCAGATCGTTGAAGAGGTTGTCTATCAGGCTGATAATCATAAAGGTTACCAACTGAGGTCTAGGTTGGTTGCTCCCCTCAAGAAAAATGATGTACCTATCAAGCAATCTGCTGCACCTGCTAGAAAGGTTGTTGTTTTACCAAAGAAAGTGGTTGTTTCATCCAAAGCATTGCATAAACTAGCACCTCCAGCCACACCTGATCAAGTCCAACTCAAACCTACAACTCATGAGGTAAGGTTTCCAGACAAACTCCATTATTCTTTCAACCTTGAGTCTGAAATTCAAAAATTGAAAATCCCTTTCCCTTTAATTGAGTTGATGAAGAATGATGTATTTAAAACCTCTATGCTGAATTCCCTTCAGCCCAAGGTGCACGTTGACACTGACTTTGTAAACCTGCAAGATGACAAACCTGTTGTAACCCTGGGCCCCGTGATTGAAGACATAAAGGACTCTTGCCCACCATTCTATATATCCTTGAACATCCATGATAAAATCCTCCATAACTATCTGTTGGATTCCGGAGCCTCTCACAACCTAATGCCTAAGGCTGTGATGGATGAAATCGGCCTCAGCATTACCAAGCCCTACCACGATTTATTCTCTTTTGACTCCAGGAAAGTAAAATGCTTCGACCTCATCAAAGATCTTGCTGTAAAGTTAACCCAACTGCCTTCAAAAAGCGTAATGATGGACATTGTAGTGGATGATATTCCCTCAAAATTCGGCCTCTTGTTCTCCCGGTCGTGGAGCAAAAGATTAGGCGGCACCCTCCAGATGGATCTCACATATGCTACCATTCCCATGTTTGGAGGGGAAACTAAGTGGCTATACAGAGAAAATCAGCTAGCATATATTATAAGCAAAGAGATCCTCTCAGTGAATCACCCAATTTACACCGTGGACACCAATTTCGGATCCTGTATTTTGCAAATTGATGATAATCAGCAAACGTCAGTTCAGCTCACTGATCCCACCCATCCACAGCTAGAATAAATCACAACGGCGATCTGGACCATTTACTTCGATGGAGCTAGCGCCCAAAACTCAGCTGACGCGGGTATAGTCTTGATCTCTCCATCAAAGGAGAACATTCACATGTCTTACAAGCTCGATTTCAAAACCACCAACAACGTAACAGAGTACAAATCCTTACTGCTGGGAGTTAAAGCGTCCAAGAAGATGGGGATCATGTGCGTGAATATTTTTGGGGACACAAACCTCATCATACAGTAGGTAAACAACACTTTTCAAATGAAAAATATCAGATTGAAGGCCTACAGGGACGAGGTATGGAAACTCAGAGAATCATTTATGTTTTTTGAACTGTCATATATTCCTCAGGATTTGAATCACCTAGCTGATTCCCTGGCTATCTATGCAAGTCTTTTTGTTCCTCCTTTACTCCCTAGGCTCAACTATGATGTTCAAGTCAAGTACAAACCCTCTCTGCCAGACAATGTAAAATTTTGGAGGGTGTTTGAAGATGATGGGGAGCTTAGTAAATTCCTTCAGTTAGTGGGTGAATTCTCTGACATACACATAGACCAGGAAAACCTTAACTTGGAGGAATCCAAATGGCTCAAGTTAAAAGATAAAGTGACTGAGCACAATATTGTCCAATTGCCTAGCAACTACATACCCCGAGGACTAGTACCATTAGAAGAATTGTTTGATCACAATGACGTCCCTTTCATACCGGCCAAAAGGGAGCTAGATCCTGCTGTCCAAGAGCTGAACATAGGCATCCAAATCCATCCAAAACTGATAAATATATCCACTAGGCTGACCGCTGAACAGAAGTGTGAATATTGCAGCTTGATAAAAGAGTTTGCCGATGTTTTTGCATGGGAGTATAGTGACCTAAAAACGTATGACACCAACATCATCCAACACAGGATTCCTTTGGAGAAGGACACCATTCCTTTCAAACAGAAGCTCAGACCCATCAGACCCCTTCTATTACTAGTGATTGAGAAAGAGATCCACAAGCTTCTCAAAGCCAAGATCATAATCCCCATCAGATATTCCATGTGGATTGCAAATCTAGTAGTGGTGAGAAATAAAAATAGAGAAATCAGGTTGTGTGTGGATTTTAGAAACCTGGACAAGTGTTCCAAAAAAGACAACTATCCACTGCCCAAGATGGAACATCTGCTGCAGAGAATCTCGGGGGCCATGGTCATGTCCTTCCTTGATGGTTTCTCTGGATACAACCAAGTTGTTGTGCACCCAGATGACCAAGAGAAGACTACCTTCACCACTCCCTGGGGCACCTTCATGTATGCTAAAATGCCATTTGGGCTAATGAATGTTGGGGCTACGTTTCAGAGAGCTATGGATCTAGATTTTGTAGGGATAAAAGATAAATTTGTGCTAATATATTTGGATGACTTAACAGTTTACTCTCACAACCATCATGATCACTTGCAGCATTTAAGGAAGGTATTTCTGAAGTGCAAAAGGTACAGAATATCACTGAACCCCAAGAATTCCCAGTTTGCACTCAATGAAGGAAAGATCCTAGGCCACATAGTCTCAGCTAAAGCTGTAAAGATCAATCCGGTAAGAGTGGAGGCAATTCAGCAGCTATCACTACCAAGGTCGAAAAGAGACATTCAGTCCTTTTTAGGCAAGATAAACTTTGTCAGAAGGTTTATTCCAAATTTCTCCGAGTTGGTAAAGCACATAACAGCCATGTTAAAAAAGGATGCAGAAATCAAGTGGATCGACCAGGCAAGAAATTATTTTGAAGATATTAAGAAAGCCATCATGGAGGCCCCAACCCTTATTAGTCCCAACTACACCAAGGGTTTTTACATTTTCTCTTTTGCATCTTATGACATAGTGGCAGTTGTACTATTACAAAAGAATGATGAAGGTCTTGACCATCCAATTGCTTTCTTCAGCAGAACCCTAAGAGATGCTGAGCTGAATTATGACCCAATTGAGAAGCAGGCTTATGCTCTCATAAAATATTTGAAGAACTTTAGAATCTACATTCTCCATGCAAAGGTCATTGCATATGTCCCTTCAGCTGCAGTGAAGGATGTTTTGACTCAGCCTGACATTGATGGGAAGAGAGCTAAGTGGATTGCCAAACTCATTGAGTTTGATGTAGAGGTGAAACCCACCAAGCTGGTAAAGGGTTTAGGCCTGGCCAAACTCATGGCCAAAGAAAACTGTGAGCTGATGGGAATAAATCTCACATGTATCGGATCAGCAAAGGTGCAGACTATGGTAGCAGCTGAAATAGAAGTAAACCAAGATCAGAATGACAGTCCACCAGTAGCTGAGAACATATCTTCCTATGAGTGGTACTCAGGTATCATTAAATTTTTGCTTAAATTAGAAGTTTCTCCTGATCTCACTTCTAACCAAGAACGAGCTCTTAAGTTGAAATCTGTTAAGTTTTGCATAATTGACAATTTACTGTATTGGAAGGATCATTCTAGAATTTTGTTAAGATGTCTGGATAAAGAGGAAGTAGAGCAGGTCATGCATCACTTTCATTCCAGTACATGTGGAGGCCACCACTACTGGAAAACCACATCCCACAAGATCTTAAAAGCAGGATACTATTGGCCAGCCCTCTTTGTTGATGTATGCACTTTTGTAAGGGCATGTGACCAATGTCAAAGATTTGTAGGAAAGCAGTAGCTCAAATCCTTGCCCCTTAGGCCTGTTACAGTGAATGGCCCTTTCCAGCAATGGGGTCTGGATTTCATAGGTGAAATAAATCCATCTTCTAGTGGACAGCATAAATGGATCTTAGTAGCCACTGACTACTTTACCGAATGGATAGAAGCAATACCCACCAGAAATGCCACTCATCAAGTCATCATGAGATTCTTATATGAGAACATCTTCAGCAGGTTTGGTTTCCCGGTAAGGTTAGTAACTGATAATGCACAAGCCTTTAAAGTTGGGGCATTGGTTAAATTGTGTGAATCAATGGGCATTCAACTAGTGCACTCCACATCCTATTACCCACAAGGCAATGGCATGGCTAAGTCATCCAACAAAAGCTTAGTTCGGATCATTAGGAAATTGCTAGAGACAAATCAGAAAAACTGGGATTCAAAGCTTAAGTTTTCCTTATGGTCTAATAGGGTGACAGATAAAAGATCCATAGGGAACTCTCCATTCAAGTTAGTTTATGGCACTGAGGCCATCTTCCCTATCCAGCTCACCCTTCCAGTGGAAAAGTTCTTTCAGGAAGAGGAAGATGAACCAAATGATATGATGAGAAGGATGATGGATTTGGTGGAGTTACAGCAGATCAGGGAGCAAGTTGTAGAAAAATCAGAGGCTTATCAGTCGAGGATAAAGGGAATATTTGACAAAAGAGCAAAGACAGACAACTTCCAAGTCGAAGATTGGGTCCTCAAATGGGATGTCGTCAGACAGGACAAGGGGAAACATGGAAAATTTGACTCTTTATGGATTGGCCCTTTTGTTATAGACCAGGTATATGAAAATAACACCTTCAAATTGCTGAATCTGGAAGGTGAAGAGGTATTCGATAGCCCAGTGAATGGGCGGTTCCTAAAACTCTATTTTATTTGAGGCTCTGGGGCCTTGTGATTGTAAATTAGTAGATAGTAGGTTGTTTTGCTTTCAGACTAAGACTCCATGCCCAATGTAACAATAAAGAATAGTGTTAAGTTGCTTAGTTGCTTTTAGGGAAAGGCATTTTGGTCGGGGGTTCTTGGGACCTCACAGGGAGGTTCCCATCCCCAAGCAGGAGCCAGATGTTATCTCCCAAAATAAAATAAATTTATTTTTGATAGTATGAAGAATTTAAATGATGCAATGAAGGATATGAAGATCACTAACAGTTTTGAAGACCTCTATTTTTATGCAAATTTCACAAATTTGTGGCTTTGGTGGCTTGGGCGAGGATCAGAACATCTCATCAGCCACCGAAAGATGGAAGATAATTAGCAGGTGGAAGACCCCTTCGACAGATAGGCGTATTGCAGTAACTTTTTTACACCATCGGAGCGTTTTAAAACAGCAATCAGAAGTTTTAAAGACTACAGATCGATGAGATAAAGCTAAAGGTTTCCACAGTGTCGACGTCGAAACTTTAAAGGACTAACGATCGGCGAGCTAGTTCCCTAGGGAGACGCAACGACGGGAAGCAAACTGACTACGGCTTCTGATCGATGACAAGAAACATTTCGACAACACGACAATATATGAACACATCGGTGATCGAAGGGGCTAAAGACTAACCGGCAGCGAAATAGTTCACTGTGGAGCCGCAACGTCAAAAAGGCTAAAGACTACAGATCGGCGAGATAAAGCTGAAGAGCTTCCACAGTGTTGGCGTCAAAAGACACTAGTCATCGACACAATAGTCCACTAGGGTGCCGAAACAGTGGGAAACCAACTGAATATGAGTTCCACCACAACATAAAATTTCGGCGATCGGAGGATCAAGGGACTAACGTTGTGGAGTTTTAGTTCACTACGGCACCGCAACTGCGGAGGAAAGATAGACTATGGGTTCCACGATGTGATGAACGTTTCGGCGATCGAGCAAGAATCATTCCTATAGCACATAACAGAAAATATTCACCGATCGGAATAACTAAAGACTACGCGGCGGAAATTGCAAACACTAATCGTCGGCACAATAGTCCATTAATGAGCCGCAACTACAGGAGGAAAAATGACTAAGGATTTCGATCAATCAATAGATGAACTCTTCGGCAGTCAAAAGGACTAAGAACAACATAGAGGCAAAATAGGCCACTAAGCAGCCGCAACTGCGGATAAGAGAATGATTAAAGGCTCTGATGGAAACTCCTACTCACCTCCAACAGCGATGAAAGTAGTTCAGGATTTGAAAACACTAAGGTATCGACGAAATAGTCAGCTAAGGGGCCGAAACTGTGGAAGACAAATAGACAAGGCTTTCGATCAATAGACAGAAAAGCATTCTGATAGCGCAACAAGGAGAAATCATTAGCGATCGGGAAAGCTGAGAACTACAGATCGGCGAATTTAAGACTAAACTCCTCCGCAGTGTCGGCAACACAGAATACTAAAGCTCTGATTCACACATCATCAATCAACTTTCGGCATGGTTAAATTTAGTTCATTTTACCTCCAGAACTGCGACAACGTTAAGATAACGGTTCCGATGCATTATTTACTACGGCTCCCGATCGTCGATGTGTTAGTTATAAAGGACGTCGATGCGCTAATATTAGGAGCGCAAATTGGATAAAAGAAGAAGCTGTCGCAACGCTGGTTATCTAAGGAGAACCGACACTGCGGCAATGAAGAGACTTGGGGCACCGATAGAACAGAGGAAAAATCCTCCGATCAATGACCATGGCGGAAAAATAGAGACTTGGAGCGCCGAATCTACGGCAATAAGATAAAGAAAAATCTAGCAGATTAAATGAGGAAAATCACTTGAGTAAATGCAGAGACACTGGCTGTTGGCGGTAATTTCATAGCAAACCAGCAGTGGTGGTTATCAGCTACCACTTCAGTCATTAAAAGATCGCCCAGTGAACTAGATCTTTGCATTAGATAAACAAAATAGTTAGCAAGGGTTTGAAGCCCTAATCTGGAAAAACTATTACTTTCAATTATTTTTTATGTAAACAGATCGGATTTTTAGGATCTGTAATTTTTGTAAGAGGCTATAAAGCCCATGATTTTTTGATTGATAAGGGTTCGACTATGGGGATTTAAAATCCCATCCTATTAGCAAGCATCTCACCTGGTTTATTCATAATACGATCTCTTTTGTTGTGATTTGTTCAGCCATCTTCTTTATCATTACTGTACTTAAGCCTGAATGTGCATTTAGGTGATTTCAAGTTGATTAAAAGCCAATAGTTGTCATCCTATTGGTAAGTTTATGCGATTTGATTGATAAGTACCATCCTTGTCAGTTTTTAGCCATTTGTATGCATGTGTTATGCATGTAAGTCTGCTAGCTTGGTGAGTTCTCCATTCCTGCACCTTTTTGTCAAACTACTGAACAAGTTGTAACTAAAAGCCTTGTGATTGAGTGAGCCTCATGCATGTCTTGAGAGTGGGAGGTTATATAGGTTATCCGGCTTGATCCATATCAAAAACCAAAAAAACAGTTTAAGTTACCAGGCATCCTCGAGCAACAACCTAGAGGAGTTTCCTGGAGTGATAACACATTCTGAGCTTGTGACTTGGTCAAAATATGTGATGAAATCTGGGAAATTTCATGCGTTATTTATTTCGAATGATGTGTTTAGATCCAGTTAAATTTCAATAAATATTTTTTTTGTCAATTTACTTATGTTCATTTTATTATCATAATTTTGTAGGAGTAAAAAACCGTAGTTGGTTATACGTATGCTCTCCTTCTTTTTTATTAATGAAATGACTGGATTAACCTTGTTCTTTTGAGAAATTGCCTAGTTTTTTGCAGACTTGTCTCAGAGGGAATGGGCTTGGAGCTCGGTTGCATCCAATTATATTTAAAAAATTCATTTTATTGTTTCTAATACAATTGTTTTACAGATCCCTCTCTCCTTCATTTCTTTCAAGCACAGGCTTGGGAACTGCATTCATCTTCTCTCTAAAATTCAAGCTTTCTTCTTGGTTTCGGTTACTTAATGCTTACTAAATTGGATAAATCAGTATGTATCTGAAATCGGATTTTATTAAAGCATATATATCAGATCTAGATTCACTTTTAAATCTTTATCTTAAACTATATCGGTTTCAATCTTTCAAAGTGTCATTTTCACTAAAAATATCTACAATTTTATGAGCATTTTTAGTAGTATAGATTATGTATTTATTTTGATTAATTTACAATATTATAATACTTTTAAATCTCTAGTTTTTAGCAGGTTTTGAGAAAAGGAGGACGACATACTGCTCAATTTCGAGTCTTGAGTCATCCGGGACATCAAAAACTCCATCCTTCGTCTCTTTTCTTCTTTCCTTTTCTCTGTCAGCGACATTGTAAGCCTTTCGATCCCTTTCAAGGATCAAAGTGAAAATCATAATTAATTTTTTTTATCACTTTGTAAACTCATTAATAAAGAAAGCAATTGGGCTACACAGCGCCCACACTCCATCCCCCTTGGGGGGATTCGCAGCCTCTTTCATGGTTTTCATTTTACTAATCAACACTTGCACACAATCCTCCTTCTTGAAAGGCTGTATAGATTATTTTTTTTATTTAATTTCATCTTAGAATAAGTTTTACTTTCTTACCCAATTCGTTTCCACGAAGTATGCTCTCGCCACCAGCTAAAGGCTTTGTCGACTATTGGTGGATGATCAGAAAGTGACACATAGATGCGGTTATAATTTGTCATTAATCCTTTGATTTTACAAGCTTATTTGATGTATCAAATTGGAATGAACATTTTTTTCACCAACTAGTGTATGATCTTTCCCTCTATGGGATTTGCTTGTTCGTTAGGAAATCAAAAGTGGTTTTCGACACTTTCTAATTTCTTCACATCAATCTAAGAATTTTTTAATAAAATCAACTACATGAGAAACATTACGAAAAAATCCGGTGTATGATAGTTAAAAATAATGGGCAAATTCTTCAAAGGAATCAGGAACAATTGAGTAGTGACCTCGAGATAAATTTAGGATACACCCTTGTTGGTGTAGTGTTGGACACCTTCTTAGAGACTCTGATTCAGCCCACATTTTTGAGTGAGGAACCACTTTAGTCATCTTTCGAACACATTCTCAACACTTCCAATATATCGATAATTCCCTTTCCGCAATTCAACTCATCTCTTAAGAATTAAAATTGACCAAGACACATTTGCAAAACATTTTACTTCAACAGAATTATTTCACTTTAACTCCATTGGCACTGATATGATCTGTAATTATTGTATTCCTGCTTTATGTTTTGATGTTATGCTCTTGAATATTTACTTAAATTTGCAAACAATATTGTACTAGAATTTACTTCAAAAAACTCCTAAACAACTTACTTACATCAATAAGGATTAAAACTTAAAGATCCATAGACAACTCTTTCTTAGGGACCACCCCCCTTGGCTTCGCTAGGATTTTTTACTAAACGGAGGAGTCAAGTGAAAGTGAAAGTAATTGACTCAAGACTTGCCCCCAAGGACACACCTAGAAGCTTGAATATTTATGTTGTGCTTAACCTCTAGGTGTGTGAAACGAAAAAACACTTTTTGGCAACATTGTCGGGGATAAATATGTTTATTCCTGTGGTACGACTTACCCCTTTTCTTTTTGTTTTTTACCCAGTAAGTTTTGATTGATCTATTTGAACAATTTTTAAATATACTCAGTCCATCTAGCGACTCCACGGTTTAAAAACACTTCAGGTATTCTACGAGAAAAAAATCACACAAAGTATCTAAACATTTTTCTGAGCCTGAAAAGGTCTTACGAAAAAGATTACATAGCCTTGAGTCTCGTAGAGTCCTTTAAAATATAACTGTTGAGTCTATTTCAGGCGTCCAATTCTTGTTCACAATGGTAACTCCCATTAATCCGCTGGCTAATCCTCTTATTCCAATGGATGCTTTCTTTATTCCCCTTAATTTCACTAATATAGCAGGTCATCCTCATGCCATACCAGATAAATCTATAGAGAATCTACCTACCTTCCAGGGGAACAATGCCATTTCTGTAGCAAGTCATCTTAGCAAGTTCTAGAAATGTCTCCTTAGTTGGTGTTGGGATCCTGCCACAGTCAACATGATGATGTATACATTAATTTTTTTGTTTTATCACTTGAAGAAGATGTATGTGACTAGTACATCAACCTTGATGATGGTTCATATAACTCTTGGGACTCCTTCAGGAAGGGATTCATGGAAATATTTGGTGAAAATAAGGATACTCATTTCTTATTAAATGCACTCCACTCCTTCAAGAGAAATGAAAATGAAAAGATGGAGAAATTCAATAAAAAAATCAAAGATCTTATTGCAAGCATGGATGATGAGTTCAAGCCTCCTGATAATTCCATCTTGGTTTATTACATAAAGGAACTCAGTGGGGAAATGAGATACCAATTAAGATACAAAGAACCCGTTGATCTTAAAGCTGCCCAAGCATTAGCCATTAAAATTGATGCAAACATGTAGGCTTCAGGTAAGTCTAACTTGCCCAGTTTTACAAGAGGGCGAGCCAAACAGGAATCCAAAGTAAAAGAGCCCATGCAAGAGGCATATGATAAGAAGATTAAGGAGTTAAATGAAAAACTGGAAGCCATGGAAACCACTTACACTAATCAGCTGAAAACATACAGAATTGAGTAGTGACAATGGAAAGATCTAACTCTAATCAGAAAAATTTCCATCCTAAATTTAAATGGGTTCCTAAGAAAGCTCCTTATAAAGATAATAATTTTCCAAATCAAACAGAGACAACCAATGTGGTTCAGGATGTGATCCCTTATTGTAGACCTTGTGATTCACTTCATGAAGAAGCTAGTTGTTATGTGGCACAACGAATTTTAGAACAAGGAATTCCTGAGATTGGCAGTAGTGAAGAAGTTTCAAGCGAGCCTGAACACATCAACATAGTTGGACATATTTATCCTGTGTCTAAAGAAAACTGGAAGAAAGAAAAAGAATATAGTGAAGAGGTAGACAATTTGACTAATAACTATGGTGCTATGCCTACATCAGAGCAAATTTGAGAGATGCCTAAGTTCAAAGGCATCACCCATCAAAGAAGAGAAAATGTTGGAACTCCAAAAAGTAATCAATATCAAGTAAACACTCCTCATGACCCAAATGATATTCTTGATATGGGTTTTTGGTCTCAAAAAGTTAAGGTATCAATTCTTGCAACTGAAGTGATTAAAATTACAGCGCAACGAGAAAAATTGATGAAAGTGTTAACTCCTACTCCTACTAAGAAAGTCGAGAAAAAATCACTCCAATAAATAAATATGGCTCTGTCGACCTTCCAATTATTTTACGAACTAAGATACAGGGAAGAGAATATCATCCTCCATTCTATATTTCACTATTGATGAATGATTTTATTCTTCATAACTATATATTATATTCTGGGTCTTCAGTGAACATAATGACCAGGACAATCATGGAACAGTTAAATTTAAAAATCACCAGACCATATCATAATGTTTGTTCCATGGACTCTAGAGAATTTGAGGTTGTTGGTATTATTTTGGGTTTTCCAGTCAGATTGGCTAATTACGTTGATATTCATCTAAACATGGATATTCTTGTAATTGATGTACCTGACAAATGGGGTATGTTTCTATCAAGAAAGTGGGATGTTGATTTGGGGGGATCCCTCCAATTGGACTGAACTTATTCCATTGTTCCTTTATCTGAAGATACAATGGTGAAATTGCATAGTGAAGAAGAAAAGAAACATCATGTATAAAACCCCAAGAATACTTCCAATGAATATGTTTACCACACAAATATTCTTGGAAATTATTCTTGCTACTCTACCATTTTGGCCCCAGTTAAAGAAAAATTTAAAGATGAAATATGGAAGATCAATTTTGATGGCGTTGATTCAAGATCTGGAAAGGGAGCTGGAGATGTCATCACTTCACCTAGAGGCCAAGTTTTTAACTTTGCCTTTAGGTTAGAATTTGACGCAACCAAAAATGTAGCATAATATGAGGCACTCCTACTTGGGTTGGAAATAGCTAAGGATACGGGGATTAAGATGTTGAATATAAGAGGCAACTTTGATTTAATAATCCTCCAAGTTAGAACCATTTTTCATGAAAATGTAAAAGGTTAAAGAAATATAGGAATGCAGTGTGGGATACAATGGAATTATTCGATGCCTTAAATCTAACTAGAATCCATAGAGATCAAAATAGCTTAGTAGATAAGCTAGCTGTAGCAGCTTCAACTCTTCAACCTTCAAAAGAAATGCTAAATGGTGATGGTAAATTAGAGATTAACTTTAGACCATCAATCCCAGATAACATGGGGCATTGGTAGGTATTTCGTGATGATGAACAGATTTTAAAATTTATCCATAACATAGAGAAATTTTCAAACTTCAATGTCAGTTTTCAAGAGGAGGGTAAAGAGTATTAGGGGAAAGGTGATCAATTCGAAAATCCAGTACCTCGTGGTATAGTTTCACTTGAGCATATGTTTGATAGGCAAGATAGAAGTAAAAAAAACATAGACTCAATGAAGCCTGGGGATTACATTCAGATCAACATTGGAACAAATAATGAACCAAAAATGATAAAAAAAAATGGAAAAGGTACTTCTAAAAAAGAAAGGATGACTTAGTAAATCTTGTCAAAGAGGATAGAGATGTCTGCGCTTTCACTTATGACGAGGTCAAATCTTATCGGGAAGATGTGTTCCAACACACTATACCTCTCAAACAAGACATTAAATAAATTAAACCATTTAGACAAAAATTGAGACAAAACGACCCCAAGCTTGCACCAATAGTTAAAAGAAATCTTGAAAATGTTGATTGTTGGGATCATTGTGCCAACACGACATTCATCTTGGTGCTTCAACTTGGTGGTTGTGAAAAAAAAGAATGGGAGCATAAGAATATGTATAGATTTATGGAATCTAAACATTTCTTGTCAAAAGGACAACTATCCATTGTCGAATATGGAAACTCTTCTTCAAAAGGTAACAGGTTCTGAAATGATGTCTATGCTAGATGGATTTTCATGTTATAATCAGGTGGTAATCCAAAAGGAGGACAGACCTAAGACTACTTTCACAACCCAATGGGGTACCTTTGAATATTGAAGGATGCCTTTTGGTTTATTGAATGCAGAGGCCACTTTCCAAAGGGCCATGGATTATGCATTTAAGGTATTAATTGGAAAGATCATAGAAATTTATCAGGATGACTTAACAGTGTTTTCAAAACAAAGAACAAGTCATGTAAGTCACCTCAATCAAGTATTCGAAAGATGTAGGAAATATGGTGTCTCTTTGAATCCAACAGAGTCTGTCCTAGGTATTGAAGAAGGGAAAATGTTAGGGCATATCATTCCCAAAGATGGAGTAAAGGTGGACCCCAGAAGGATTGAGACAATTAAAAAGATCCCTTTGCCTAAAAATTTGAAATCTCTCCAATCCTTTAATGGCCACATCAACTTTATAAGAAGATCCATCCCTAACTTATAAGAGTTAATGAATCCAACCCAAAAGTTATTAAAGAAAGATGCTAAGCTTGAATGGACTAATGTGGGTCGAGAAGCTTTCAGGTGCATCAAGGATGCAATTACGAGATAACTAGTTTTGGTTAGCCCTGATTATTCTAAATATTTCTTGATTTTTTCATTTTCTTCTAAAAGTACTATCGTGGGGGTCTTGCTCCAGAAAAACAATGAAGGATATGAAAAATCCATCACTTTCATGAGTCGAGATTTATAGGATTCAGAATTGAAATATACAATCATGAAAAATCAGGCTTATGCCTTGATAAAGGCGTTAAAACATTTCAAAACATACATTGGCTACTCAAAAATAATTGGTTATGTACCTCATGCAGTTGTAAAAGATATCTTGTCTCAACAAGATTGTTTGGGCATAAGGGGTATATGGGTCTCTAAAATTCAAGAATATGATCTAGAGATTAGGCCCACAAAATTAATCAAAGGTCAAAGTATATCCAAGATATTAACTCAAGGGAATGAATAGGCTTTAGGGATGGTGTGTCAAAACAATGATCTAGAGCAAGTGAAGTCAGCGAGACTTCAACAGTTAGGGCAGGATCTGTGGTATGCAAATATAATCTTATTTCTCCTTTATCTTAGATGTCCTGATCACATTAAGGGTCACAAAAGAAGATCTCTAAGGCTTAAATATGTCAATTATTACATCACTCAAGAGGGACTTTATTGGAGAAACCCTGACGGAATAATACTTAGATGTGTAAATGATCAAGAGTCTAAACAACTCTTAATCGAGTTTCATGCAGGATTTTGTGGGGGCCATTATCCAGCAAACACAATAGCCCATAAAATCCTTAAAGCAGGTTATTACTAGCCCTCCTTATTTGTAGATGTACATAAGTTTGTAAGGATTTTTCCTCAATGCCAATTATTCACGGGAAAGCAAAGGTTAGAAGTTGTTCCTTTGCAACCAGTTGTGGTGTTATCCCATTTCCAACGGTGGGGACTTGATTTCATTGGGCAATTCAAAGACAATTAAAGCAATGGGTTTTATTGGATCCTCACGCCAACTGACTATTTCACCAAGTGGGTAGAAGAAATATCCACCAAAAAGGCTACTAAAAAAGTTATTATGGAATTCCTTGAGGACAAGATTATCACAATATTTTGGGTTCCATCCAAAATAGCAACCAATAATTCCAAAGCTTTTAGTTCAGAGGAGCTCACATCATTCTGCTTCAAATATGGCATTATCCTATCCCACTCATCCAACTACTATCCTCAAGGAAATGATCTTGTAGAGTCAAGAAATAAAAACTTAATGATAATCCGTAATAAAATAGTTGGAAGTAACAAGAAGTCTTGGGATAGTAAAATAAAATATGAACTTTGGGCTGATAGAATAACTAAGAAAAGTGCAACAGGAAAGACTCCTTTCGAGTTAGTATATGGTTCAATTGTTTCTTTACCTATCTATCTTCAGCTACTAGTGTATCATATGCTTCAATAATATGGCTTAGAAGAAGATGCCATTCCAAATAGAATCAATTAGTTAATTGAACTAGATGAAAGCCGAAGGAATGCTCTTGACAGAAGTATCAGAAACCAAGAGAAGGTTAAAATAAAATTTGACAAGTCTGCGAAACCAAGGGCCTTTCAAATTGGAGATGCAGTTTTATTATGGGACAAACAAAGGGAAAATCCAAGAAAACATGGGAAGTTTGATAGTATTTGGATGGGGCCATTCATCATCTATGACGTGGTGGTCACCAATCCATTCCTACTCAACACTATGAGAAAATTTGCTCTTACCAGTGAATGGGAAACAGTTGAAATTGTTCTTCAAAGATCCTATCTAATGCCCAAGGGCACACTATCATGACTTTTATAAACATTTTTCTGTGTATTATTATTTGTGTATCATATTTCTTTTTGTATCATAACTTATTGTTTTTATATTATTTATGTACAATAGTTTTGTTTGAATTATTGAACCATTTATCTACAGGCAATGACTGCAATTGAAAAGGTAAAATTGTGCAGTAGAATGGAATGAACAATGTACACTGAACAAGACAATTTTTAGATAAAACTGATAAAATATTATCAGTAAATTACAACATTATCTTCATTAATCCCAGTAGTATACAAAAGTGTTACATAAAGGAGAATTCGAATCATGTGGATAAGATTCGAATATACCAACTCAATCATGACTGACTGGCTAACTAGAAGTGTCTAAATCACTATCGGAGCTCACTATTCTAAATCCACATGTCTAATTCAGTCTATTAATCAGTTAAACCAGTTACATTGATGAGGTAGGCGAGAAATGGCACCTATCCCCATGCAGCAATGCAAGGCTGGTGCTAACTAAACTAAAGGACATCTAACTAAATGTAATTAGAGCATAAATTAGCTTAACACCTACCAACTACAACCAAGTGATGGAGGTTGGTGGTGTCACTCAGAGTGGCTCCTAGAGTGTAGGGATTGGCACCGGTGGCACCCAGATGGCACACTAATGGCACCAATGGGGAACACTAGTGGCACTAATGGTACCATTGGCACCAAACTCTATCAAATGACTCCTAATTTAGGAAAATGATCTAATATACTATATCTAGACAAGGGGGATTATAAATCCTAACACCCACCCCCCCCTAATCTTAACTTGGACAACTCTGGGCCCTGGGAAACAAGGCCAAAAGTAACCCATGACAATCTAAAAGAGTTAAAAAGTTACTTAATAAACTAAGGAGATAGGGGGAAACCTCATGGGAAAAACCCCCCCTCAAAATAAGCAAGAACGGAAAAATACAAGTTATTCTTAGGAGAAAAAAAACTTCCTCTTTTGGAAATAAATTGCAAAAACTCTGTTGCAATTTGTAGCACTATGCAACAGTATGGTTCTTCTGTGCAAGAGCATCCTAAAGTTGTGCATGTAAACCTCTCAATGTTCTTCTGATATAATGGATTTAATATGTGTTTCTTCTTGCTAGATGAGGAAAGGAATGATCAAATTTCTTCTTCTATGGGACAAATGGTTGATCATTCGTTATCATCAAGTAGCACTTTCTTGGAACCTTGTTGCACCACTCTGTAGGGATCGAATATATGAGAGAGAGAGCAACATGCTCATTCTGATACTGGGACCTTGTTCTCCTTCTATCTTCTGGATTCCCAGCACCATCCCCGGCTGCAGCAATGAGCTTTTGGACCCATTTAAGCTTAGTTCATTGATTTGGGATGAGAGTTGGATTTGGATCTAGAATCTCATGAGGTTCATCCTCAATAACAAGATCATGTTAATCTTGTTCCTCTTCATATGAATTTTAAACATGTGACAAATCTTCATCATCAAAAGGTAGTGGAAGAGCGGTTATACCTTCTTATGCTTCGGATGGTGGGAGATCAAACAACTGATCTTCTTCAAACTGAACACTGCGCTCAATGAAGCATTTCCTAGTTGCATGTTCCATCAACCTATATTCTTTTGCATCCTCTACATATCACAGCAATATGCATTCGCTACTATGGACTTGTAAGGCCTTTCTCTTATCAGTGGGTATTTTGTCCCAAGCTTTGGAACCAAAAACTCTCAAGTGAGAGACATTGGGCTTATGCCCATGTAGTGCTTCGAATGGAGTGGCCCTAACCACTTATTTATGAATCACTATATTATGTATGTATGAAGCACAGTTTACAGCTTCTACCCAAAGAGAAGGAGGAAGATTCTTGGCTTGGAGAAAACATGCTTCCATCTCCTTCAATGATCTAGTTTTCCTCTCATCCACACCATTCTGTTGTGGTGTGTATATTGGAACTGAGTGTTCCATTCGAATCCCCTCTGATTCACAATAATGCTGAAAATATATTTTAATGTATTCACCTCCATTATTTGATCTTATGGATTTGATCTTTTTCTTGAAACTATTCTCAATCAAACCTTTAAAAACTTTAAAAAATCCAAATACTTTTGATATACGTTTCATGAAATATACCTAGCATAACCTAAAACAATCATCAATAAAAGTAAGGAAATACCTGGAACCATTAATTGATGTTGTAAGCATTGATCATGACACACCACTGTGTATCAAATCAAGTGTATAGGTAGCTCTATGTGCCTTCCCAACTTCATACCTCTTATCTGGATGCTTACCTACCAAGCAACCAGGACATACTCCATCTGATGTTTAGATGAGAGGCAAGCCTTCAACCATTTTTTCATTATGGAGTTGTTGGAGATATTTGAAATTGAGATTCCCAAATCACTCATGCCATATCTTGTTGGTGTTGTTAGCATGAGTCAATAGAGTTGTAGGAGGTGAAACAAGCAAAAAATGAGAGAAATCATAAGCCTTTGTGGCATGATTTGCAATCCCTTTCACTATGATATTTCTAGTATCTTTTCCTATGATTTCAACTAAGTCGGAGTCGAATGTAACTCTCTTGGGATAGCCTATATGGGTCATATGATAAACAGACAACAAATTTGCTGCAAGAGATGGCACATAGAGAACATTCTTGAACTCACCATGTTGGATTTTAACTGAATCTCTCCCGGTTACTGGGATTTGGGATTCATCTCCCATGTGAATGCTAGGTCCTCCTAATAGAGTGAGAGTGGAGAAGGATTCCATGGAGGCAACCATGTGGTTGGATGCTCCAGAATCAATCAATTCAGCTTTCGATGGAGTAAGGAATGCCTTCAAGATATGTCATCTGTCATGATCTTCTGTCGGCGGTACAACATCAGATTTCTTTGGTCCTTGTGGAAGGGAAATATTGTTCTGTTCAAGGAGGGATGATAGTTGGTCAATATTTCCCTTCATGCATTGGATTTCAGGATGAAAGCCTCTCAAACAATAAGGACACTTAGTCTTTTTAAACATTTTCATTTTCTTGGATCCTGAGGCTCCTTCGGAGGACTTCTAACTCTCTTTTAGATTGTCATGGGTGACTTTTGGCCCTAGAAAACAAGGCCAAAAGTCACCCATGAAAATCTAAAAGAGTTAAAAAGTTGCTTAATAAACTGAGGAGATAGTGGGAAACCTCATGGGAAACCCCCCCCCTCAAAATAAGCAAGAACGGGAAATACAAGTTATTCTTAGGAGAAAAAAAAACTTCCTCTTTTGGAAATAAATTGCAAAAAATCTGTTGCAATTTGTAGCACTATGCAACAGTATGGTTCTTCTTTGCAAGAGCATCCTAAAGTTGTGCATGTAAACCTCTCAATGTTATTCTAATCTAATGGATGTAATATGTGTTTCTTCTTGCTAGGTGAGGAAAGGAATGATCAAATTTCTTCTTCTATGGGACAAATGGTTGATCATTCGCTATCAAGAAGTAGCACTTTCTTCGAACCTTGTTGCACCACTCTGTAGGGATCGAATCTATGAGAGAGAGAGAAACATGCTCATTCTGATACTGGGACCTTGTTCTCCTTCTATATTCTAGATTCCCAGCACCATCCCCAGCTGCAGCAATGAGCTTTTGGGCCCATTTAAGCTTAGGTCATTGATTTGGGATGGGAGTTGGATTTGGATCTAGAATCTCATGAGGTTCATCCTCAATAACAAGATCATGTTAATCTTGTTCCTCTTCATATGAATTTTAAACATGTGACAAATCTTCATCATCAAAAGGTAGTGGAAGAGCGGTTATACCTTCTTGTGCTTCGGATGGTGGGAGATCAAACAACTGATCTTCTTCAAACTGAACACTGCGCTCAATGAAGCATTTCCTAGTTGCATGTTCCATCAACCTATATTCTTTTCCATCCTCTGCATATCACAGCAGTATGCAATCGCTACTATGGACTTGTAAGGCCTTTCTCTTATCAGTGGGTATTTTGTCCCAAGCTTTGGAACCAAAAAATCTCAAGTGAGAGACATTGGGCTTATGCCCATGTAGTGCTTTGAATGGAGTGGGCCCAACCACTTATTTATGAATCACTATATTATGTATGTATGAAGCACAGTTTACAGCTTCTACCCAAAGAGAATGAGGAAGATTCTTGGCTTGGAGAAGGCAGGCTTCCATCTCCTTCAATGATCTAGTTTTCCTCTCATCCACGCCATTCTGTTGTGGTGTGTATGGAACTGAGTGTTCCATTCGAATCCCCTCTTATTCACAATAATGCTGAAAATATATTTTAATGTATTCACCTCCATTATTTGATCTTATGGAGTTGATCTTTCTCTTGAAACTATTCTCAATCAAACCTTTAAAAACTTTAGAAAATCCAAATACTTTTGCTATATGTTTCATGAAATATACCTAGCATAACCTAAAACAATCATCAATAAAAGTAAGGAAATACCTGGAACCATTAATTGATGTTGTAAGCGTTGATCCTGACACACCACTGTGTATCAAAACAAGTGTAGAGGTAGCTCTATGTTCCTTCCCAACTTCATACCTCTTATCTGGATGCTTACCTACCAAGCAACCAGGACATACTCCATCTGATGTTTAGATGAGAGGAAAGCCTTCAAACATTTTTTCACTATGGAGTGGTTGGAGATATTTGAAATTGAGATGCCCAAATCACTCATGCCATATCTTGTTGGTGTTGTTAGCATGAGTCAATAGAGTTGTAGGAGGTAAAACAAGCAAAAAATGAGAGAAATCATAAGCCTTTGTGGCATGATTTGCAATCCCTTTCGCTATGATATTTCTAGTATCTTTTTCTGTGATTTCAACTAAGTCAGAGTCGAATGTAACTCTCTTGGGATAGCCTATATGGGTCATATGATAAACAGACAACAAATTTGCTGCAAGAGAGGGCACATAGAGAACATTCTTGAACTCACCATGTTGGATTTTAACTGAATCTCTCCTGATTGTTGGGATTTAGGATTCATCTCCCATGTGAATGCTAGGTCCTCCTAATAGACTGAGAGTGGAGAAGGATTCCATGGAGGCAACCATGTGGTTGGATGCTCCAAAATCAATCAATTCAGCTTTCGATGGAGTAAGGCATGCCTTCAAGATATGTCATCTGTCATGATCTTTTGTCGGTGGTACAACATCAGACTTCTTTGGTCCTTGTGGAAGGGAAATATTGTTCTGTTCAAGGAGGGATGACAGTTGGTCGATATTCCCCTTCATGCACTGGCTTTCAAGATGAAAGCCTCTCAAACAATAAGGACACTTAGTCTTTTTAAACATTTTCATTTTCTTGGATCCTGAGGCTCCTTCGGAGGACTTCTTACTCTCTTTTGGTTTCAAATCAGAGTATTTTGGCTCCTTCCCCTTGTTCTTCCCTTTAGCTTGCGCATTGGTTGAGTCCTACATCAAAAGAGCTTGATTCTTAGACGTTTGGAGGACTCCCATTGATCCAACTTATCCTACTCATGTATTAAAGACTCGGAAAATACATCTAGTGAAGGCATCTTCCAACTGGGGATGGAACCTCTTCCGGAATGGAAGGTGGAGACGAAGACAGAGTACTCTGAGCCAAGTTTTCTCAGTACCGATAAAACCAGTTGCTCATATTTCCTCTCTATTCCGCATTTTTGGATAGTTTCGAAACTGCTGGGATGTAATGCAATTAGCTCATTCTCCAATATGTGCCCTCGAAGCTAATCTTGTTTTCTAAACAATGATCTAAGATTCTCCCAAGCTTCTTTAGGAGTATTCAATCCCTCAAGGTGAAAGAGGAGATTCTGGGGGATGCGAGTGCGTAGGAAGCCAAAATCTTCATCTAACTGATTCAAGAACTTATTTTTCTCAGTAGGATGACAAGGCTCTATCTCTCTGCTCATAGTCATCCTAGACAGGAAAAGCTTGCACAAGGATACCTGCATATCTGCCCTCCTATCAAAATAGTTGAAGGGTGTAAGGATCTAGGGTACGAGAGCTGAGGAATCCATCAAACTTTCTTCTTAATGGTCAATTCTTCAACAAGCTACGTAGGTACCTGCATGTACCACTACAAAAACCAAAAACAATTCACAATCATGTCAGAATCAAGCCTTCCATCTCGACATCTACTCTTTCTCAGGGTCTGTCACACCTACAGAGACTACTCTGGATGAATCCAGAGTTAGCAAGGAAAATATTGTAGGATTTATGTGGAAACCCAGCTGCTTCTGGTGTACAATGGAGATCGGACAAACTTGCTGCTATCATGAACAAGGCTCTAATACCATGTTTGAATTATTGAACCATTGATCTAAATGCAATGAGTGCAATTGAAAAGCTAAAATTGTGTAGTAGAATGGAATAAACAATGTACACTGAACAAAACAATTTTCAAATAATACCGATAAAACATGATGAGTAAATTACAACATTATCTTCATTACTCCCAACAGTATATAAAGGTGTTACAAAAAGGAGAATTCGAATCATGTGGATAATAATCGAATCTACCAACTCAATCCTGACAGACTAGCTAACTAGAAGTGTATAACTCATTATCGGAGCTCACTAGTCTAACTCCACATGTCTAATTCAGTCTATCAATCAGTTAAATCAGTTAAACTGATGAGGTAGGGGAGAAATGGCACCTACCCCCATGCAGCCATGCAAGACTGGCGCTAACTGGACTGAAGGACATCTAAGTGAATGTAACTGGAGCATAACTTAGCTTAACTACCTACCAACTACAACCAATTGATGGAGGTTGCTGGTGCCACTTGGAGTAGCTTCTAAAGTGTAGGAATTGGAACCGATGGAACCCATATGGCACACTGATGGAACCAATGGCACCAGTGGCACCAACAGCACCAAAATCATGGTGGCACCAAACTCTAGCAAATGACTCCTACGTTGGGAAAATGATCAAATAGACTATATTTAGACAAGGGAGGATTATAAGTCCTAACAAGTTTTTGTATATTACTTTTGTATATTATGTTGCAACTTGTATTTCATTTTGCCATTAATTTACATGAATATGGGACTGATGCACTTTAGTTTGTTGCAGGAACTGGACATTCTAGGGTCCTCGCACACTCTCTTTGATTGAAGATCACTCGAGTGCACGTCCCACAATTAGAGCCAGATGTTATCAACTAAGTCGCACTTAGGGGATCTTTCAAGTGATCCACCAAGGATTGGAACAAATCAATTCTTCTTACTAAGTGCTCAAGAAGTTTTGTGGTTTTATCACGGCCAGTTGTGGTCACTTTTTCGCATGTTAACACCCCTTTGGGGGAATTGTAATGGATGACATAGCATGATGGTTTATTTTTGTAAAAGGTTTGGCCTTATTAGGACTTAGTATTCAAATTCATCATCCTCGATTGTTTTTTCCCTCTTCGAATCTGTAACGCTTTTTTAAGCGACATATAATTTTCAATTTTTTCACTCAAAATCCTCCAAAGTCGGGATGGTGAAATAGGTGATTTTATCTTAAAAGTTTATTAAAGCATAGGGTCTATGTATTATACCATTCTAGTAAAATTCCTAAAGTTTCATGGACATGCACTAAGTCTTTCATAGGTTTTTTTTTTTAGATTTTTAATAAAATCATCAATAGGTGTGTGTTTTAATTGTAAAAGTTTAAAAGGTCATAAAATTGGGCCTAGGGGACCAATTTGGTCATGGGGATACTCGGTTTGGACATAGATCCCCCACTTAACCCCTAAACCCACTTTTGAGAGTCAAATTAGTAATTTTTAATTATTAATTTTTATTTTCTCCCCAAAATGACTTAGAGGGTCAAATAAATGGGAAAATTGGAGAAAAACCAATTCCTAAATCAAAGGCAGTTTGTCTAAGACTTGTCTTTGAGGTGTCAGGGTGGTTGAGGATATTGTTGGGGGGGATTATAATCATAGAGGAGCATCTCCTGTCATCAGGGGAGGAGCTGCAACTCACCTTCACCAAAGAGGGGTGCGTTATCTCAATGAGGATTTGTGTTGCCACATGGAAGGAGTGGTTAGAGGAGGTGGAGGATTAGAAAACCAAGTGGGGCACCTAAAGAGAGGTGGAATCCTCCCATACCATGCATGAAAACAATCCCCCACACTTCTCTCAAATCCCAAATCACTTCTCACATTGGGAATTGCACCCCCTTGGGGTTTGAGCTCTCTTTTGTGCTATAAAAGCAGGGTTTTCCTCTTCAGTCAGGAGGATGCATTGAACCTCTTCCATTTGTACTTATGTTGTTGATATTATTTTAATAAATACTGAAGTATTTGGAGGCTAGTCTGTGATTGCATTGTGAGCTTGTGACTTGGTCAAAATCTGAGGTGAAATCTATGAAACTTCATGCTTTATTTCTTTTGAATGATGTGTTTAGATCGAGTTAAATTTCAATAAGTATTTGTTGTTGTCAATTTATTTATGTTCACTTTATTATCAGAATTTTGTAGGAGTAGCAAATTGTAGTTGGTTATACTTATGCTCACGTTCTTCTTTTTTATTAATGGAATGATTGGATTAACCTTATTCTTTTGAGAAATTGCCTAGTTTTTTGCAGATTTGTCTCGGAGTTAAGGGGATTGGATCTCAGTTGCATCCACTTCTCTTTACGACATCCATTTTATTGTTTCTAATACAATTGTTTTTCATATCCCTCTCTTCTTCATTTCTTTCAAGCACATGCTTGGAAATTTCAGTCTTCTTCTCTCTAAAATTCAAGCTTTCTTCTTGGTTTCAATTACTTAATGCCTAGTAAAATTGGATAAATCATTCTGTATCTGAAATATGATTTTATTAAAGATCATATATCTAATCAATATTTACTTTTAAATCTATATCTTAAACTATATCCATTTCAATCTTTCAAAGTGTCATTTTCACTAAAAAAAACTGCAATTTTATGAGCATTTTGAGTACTATGGACTATGTATTTATTTTAGTTAATTTACAATATTCTAATACTTTTAACTCGCTGGTTTTTAGAAGGTTTTATGAAAAGGAGGAGGACATACTACTCAAATTTCAAGTCTCAGGTCATCCGGGATATCAAAAACTCCATCCTCCATCCCCTTTTTTTCTTTTCTTTTCTCACCCGACGACATTGTAAGCCTTTCAATCCCTTTCAAGGATAAAAGTGCAAATCATAATTCATTTTTTTTATCATTTTGTAAACTCATTAATAAATAAAGCAGGTGGGCTACACAACTCCCACGCTCCATCCCCCTTGGGGGGATTCGCAGTCTCTTTCATTGTTTGCATTTTACTAATCAACACTTGCACACTTGGCCGTTGGGAAATCAAAAGCGATTTTTGACACTTTCTAATTTCTTCACATTAATCTAATAATTCCTTAATAAAATCAACTCCCCTTAGAAACATTACGAAAATCCGGCGTGCGATAGTTGACAATCGTGGGAAAATTCTTCAAAGGAAGCGGGAACAAATGAGTAGTGACCTCGAGATTCAGTCAAGATACACTCTTGTTGCTGTAGTGTTGGACACCTTCTCAAAGACTTCAATTCAACCTACATTTCTGAGTGAGGAACCACTTTAGTTATCTTCCGGACACTTTCTTAGTACTTCAAGTATATCGAGAATTCTCTTTCCGTAATTCAACTCATCTCTTAATAATTAAAACTGACCAAGACATATTTGCAAAACATTTTACTTCAACAGCATTATTTCACTTTGACTCCATTGGCACTGATCTTATTTGTAATTATTGTATTCTGCTTTATGTGTTGATGTTATGTTGCTGAATATTTACTTAAATTTGCAAACAATCTTGTATTAGAATTTACATCAAAAAAATCCTAAACAAAAAACAAAACAGAGACGGGTTGGAAAACTGCTCACGCGACTGCCTCCTCGGGATGATCGCTCCCCTGCATTCCACGCTAGTCGTGGCTCCATGGGCCCAGATGGGGGCCTTGAAGCCTCCACGTCTCACCCACCAGAGATGGTTTCCTTTAAGAAGCTAATAGCAAGCTGCGGAAAATGAAAACTAAATGAGACACAGTACAAATTCGTAAAACCGTTGGATAGTATCCCTACTGTCGCCCTCCCAGCTGAAGAAATGTGTAGATCGGCTCTAAATCTAGTATATCGGGGTCTCATGGGACAGTTCACAGGCTTGTAGACTTCTCCCAAGGCAATGGATGCATGGGTGCAAAGGAATTGGAGACTGTTAGTAAAAGAAGGCATCAGAAGCTACTCTGTAGGCAAGGGATTCTTTGTATTCATGTTCGAAAAAGGAGAAGACGGAAGCCTCGTATTCAGGAACGGACCCCACTTCATGGGACTCAAGGGATTATATTTGAATAAATGGACCCCAGACTTCGATCCTATGCAAGATGTGTCATCGGCAGTTCCTGTGTGGGTGTGCCTTCCACACTTACCACTGCACTGCTGGAACCCAAAGACACTGGAAACTATTGGCAACACTCTTAGGAAATACATAGACCGTGTGGAGAGAAAGGATCAGTACTCCTGCGCAAGAATCTGTGTTGAGGTTGATCTAGAAATAGGGCTACCAGAAGCAATCAACCTAACGGTCTCAAATTGGTCATATATCCAAGAGCTAGATTACGAACAACTCCCCTTCAAATGTAGGTACTGCCATAGCCACAGACACTTTGCGAGATACTGCAATAAAAAGGTTGAGGAAGAGGCTGATAAAAACAAAGATCAATGGACAGAGGCACAAAAAATAGCCTCGGCAAAGACAAATAGTACGAAAAAAGGGAAAGAAACGTCGGCGAGATCTGATGTGCCAGAAGTAAGGTGGGAACAAGAGAAGGGAAAAAAAGATCATCCAAGGACAGAAGCGGAGGAAAATCCATTTGAAACACTAAGGCTAACAAAAGACAACACTAAAACGGTAACTGAGGAGATCGAGTAGCAGCCCCCTCCCCCAGCAGTTGAGAAGGAAATGACAGAAGCACCCCACCCTGGATCTCCAGCAAGGATCTACTCCTCACCTACCTACGCTGAGATAACAAGGGAAAAACCTTCATAATCCTCAGGGTCATCGGAGGATGAGTCCTTTGAGAGGCCATCCAAAAAAGTCGAGAGGAAATCCCACAGGGAAGACCGAGAGGAAGAAGCAGAGAGGCAAAAAATGCAGGGCATCCAAGCTACAATCGAAATGAAAATGGGGAGAAACACCAGAACAAGACCTCCCAAAGGAGGCTCATCCCACCCCAATCTCAATAAATAATGTGGTTGGTCTCTTGGAATTGCAGAGGACTAGGGAACCCATCGAAAGCCGAAGTAGTAAAATACCTTCTTAAAATAGAAACCCCCAAGATTCTCATGCTCCAAGAGACTAATATTGAAGGGGAAACCCTCCTTCATATCAACAGCACAAAGTGGAAGAAAAAGGTATGGAAGGCCATAAGCGCTAGAGGCACCCCTAGGGGCTAAGCAACTCTGTGGTCAGATGAGGAGTTTTCACTTGAAAGATCCTTTGAAACCCAGCACTGGATCTACATTGAACTCCGCCATAAAACAAGTAAGCTCACCCTTTCTCTCTTAAATCTGTATGTTTATGTTCTTTAGATAGAAAAGAAAGATTGTTGGCTAACTCTGGCAGATTTCATTGAAATTTACTCCCCTCAAAATTTAATAATTACGGGAGATCTAAATCTAATCTTTGACCCTAAATAAAAGAGGGGAGGGAACAACGGCAACAATCAAATGCTTCCCCTAGTTGAGGACCTCATGCAGCAGTGAGATCTTTTAGACATTAAGCCAAAATGATGCCTTTTTACTTGGACAAACAACAAAGTTAGGATAGATCACATAGATGCCCGTCTGGATCGATTCCTGGTTCAGAGTTCACTGTTATAAAAGAGGGTGATCTTCTCTAAAACTCTCCCAAAATTGACTTCAGACCACAAACCCATCCTGCTCCAGTTGGAAGATGAAGAGAATCTGGGCCCGTACCCTTTAGATTCAACCCTTTAGAAAAGGAAGGGTTCAATGAAAAGGTAATCTCAGCTTGGCCTACTCTAGTGTCTGGGTCTCCCTCCTTTGTGTGGGAGTAGAGACTAAAGGCCACAAAGCCAACTTTGAAGGAATGGATCAAAAATCCCAACAAGACTCCAACCAGCCACAGAAAGGAGACTTCCCAGCTGCTAGAAAATCTCCAAATAGACCTTGAAATAAAGGACATTACCAGAGTAGATCTTGAAAAAGAACAAACAACCCAAGCCAAATCTTTTCTCTCTTTTCAGCAAGAAGAATAGTTCTTGAGGATGAAGTCTCAAAGTCTGTGGCTAAAAGGAGACCGCAACACCTCCTACTTTCAAAAACAATGCAGAGCCAGACTTTCCAAAAACCATATCTCTGAAATCACCACTTTAGACGGGACTCTGCACAAAGGCCGTGATCAAATTAAGCTCGCGGCTTAAACTCATTATCAAAATTTGTTTAAAGACAATAGAGAAGGAAATGAGGATGCCACCATAGAATTCCTCTCCCACATTCCTCTTTTAGTTAACAGTGATGATAATATAGCTCTCTCAAATCATTTTACTGAAGAAATCTGCAGTATAGTATGGGCTATGGAACCTGAAAAGGCTCCAGGGCCGGATAGATTTTCAATCCACTTTTACCGACAGTGCTGGGAAATCATTAAAACTGATTTCCTAAGAATGGAAAAATATTTTCAGCAGAAATCCAAGGTGGGTGGCAACACTAACTCCACCTTTCTTGCTCTGATTCCCAAAGAAGTGAATCCGAGCACCTTTGAAAGATTCAGGCCAATCTCACTATGCAACTCATCCTACAAAATTATGTCTAAACTAATGGCAAAGAGAATTAAACCTCTTCTTGGGAAACTTGTCTCTCCCATCCAGGGAGGTTTTGTCAAAGCGAGACATATCATAGACAATGTGATTCAAGTACAAGAAGCAATCCACTCGAGCTACCATCGGAAGGAGCAAGGAATGATAATAAAGCTTGACATGGCAAATGCATTTGACAGGGTAAAACACTCATTCATATTCAAAGTTCTTCTCTACTTCGGATTCAGCTCTAATTTTGTCAATTTGATCAAAGCATTTATAGAAAAACCGTGGATAGCTCCACTAGTAAATAGAATACCAACCAATTATTTCCAGGCCTCGAGGGGAATAAGGCAAGGTTGCCCCCTTTCTCCATTTTTGTACATTCTGATGGTGGATTCATTGAGTAGAAAGCTAGCTGCAAATAAGAAGGTTGGGATAGTTCGAGGCATAAGGATAACAAAAGGCGTAGAGCCTATTAACCACACTCTCTTTGTTGATGATTCACTACTACTGGGGGGAGCCTCCATAAAGATAGTCAAAGTCTTCATTGGAATTCTTCAAGACTTTTGCAGTATAACCGAAGCTCTCATCAATAAAAGGAAGAGTGTTGTGTATGGTTGGAATGTAGAATAGAAAGACATTCAGCGAATTGCAAATTGTTTGGGCTTCTCTGGCTATGCAAGCTGGGAAAATATTAAATATCTCGGGCTTCCCTTAACCCTGGGGCCTAACAGAGATACGTTGTGGGATGATGTGTTGAGCAAGCTGAGATCAAAAATCAAAGCTTGGGGTGGCCAATGGCTCACCAAAGCTAGCAAGCTCACGCTGGTGAAAGCAGTGCTCTCCTCATTGCCAATCTACCAAGCTTCCTTTCTTTTAGCTCCGAAATTAATTATGGATCAGATCACTAAGCTAATCCGGGATTTCTAATCGTA
This sequence comes from Pseudotsuga menziesii, assembly GCA_001517045.1. NCBI lineage: Eukaryota > Viridiplantae > Streptophyta > Pinopsida > Pinales > Pinaceae > Pseudotsuga > Pseudotsuga menziesii. Next base: position 225,241 of record LPNX010600204.1, read on the forward strand.
AGGTGGAAAAGGAAATCAAAAGAAATTCCACTTAGTAAAGTGGGACACTGTCAAGCTACCACTGGCTGAAGGAGGATTACATATCCGGGATCCGGGCCTAGCGAATTTGGCACTTTGAGGTAAAATTTTGTGGAATCTACATTCAGGCAGTAAGCACCCTGTCAGTAGAATTCTGAGAATGAAATACATGAGAGGAGAACCTCTACGCAATCTCCAAGAATTGAAATTTCTCACAGGAATTGTAACGTGGAATCTTTGCAAAAGAGGATTCAATTTTTTCCAAAAAGAATTATACATAATTCCCGGTAGTGGGAATGATACGTTGTTGTGGCAGGACAACATAATGGGGAAGCCACCTTTGGACAGCGTGGAGGGGATCAATGGCATCCGATACTAGTTAAAATTGTACGAGTCTTCAACGCTGGAATACATCTCAACTTGGAAAGAAGACAGTTATTGGCATGACTGGGCATTTCCACGAATGCCAGAGCAAATTGAAAATCAAAAACGCATCTCCTCATTGTGTTGTCTGATATGGCTCATGTTCACCTGCAGTCTCCCCAAGGTTAATTTTTTCTTTTGGGTTCTGATGCACAGAAAGGCATTAACTGGAGAAAATCTGGCAAAACGTGGCATAATTGGACCCCACAGATGCATCATGTGTTGCAGAGATTCGGAAACCAGCAACCATCTGTTCGTGGACTATAAATTCACCCAGGAAGTGTGGTCTCTCACTCTTCATGGCCTCAACGTTCCAACTCCAGAGAAAATATCGATGGTATTGTTATTCTCCACCTGGAAATCGAGATACCCCCATCCAATTCAAGGCAAGTCTGCTTGGAGTGGAATATGGGTTGCTATCCCCAAATACGTGTTGGAACATTTGACTGGCCAGAAATGATAAAATTTTCAACAATGCTCAGTAACAACCGCTTAAGGTGGCTGCAAAAACCAAATCTTTCCTCATTGAAACGGTGGGCGTTTAATCTTTTAAGAAGGGCTATACATTTCTCCCGAAAGAAAAAAAAATGGCTAGAAGAAAAAAGGATCCAGGCGACAAAGCATAAATCCAAGGTGGTGACTAAGAGACCCAGAAGCAGATTTCCAGATTTGGTGGAGGTTACAAGGGAAAGCTTCAATCTTCTTTGACGGTGCCTCCAAAGGTAACTCAGGGAGGGCGGGAGCTGGCGAGGTGATTTACTCCGCGGATGGTATAAGAGTCAATAGTTTCAGCTGGGGACTTGGCTAGAAAACCAATAACCATGCAGAAATTCTTTCTTTATTTAAAGCTTGTCAAAAAGCTCGGGGGAAAGGGATCAACGATGTTCAAGTTTTCGGGGACTCGAAAATCCTAATAAAGACTCTAAACACAAATGCTCTGTTCAATGATCCGTTGCTCAACAAAACCTTCCAAAGGTTGAGGTCAGTGATGAATGATTTATCTTCGCATCTATTCTTTCATATTTTGCGTGGGTCGAACAAGGAAGTCGATGCTAAGGAAAATGAGGGTTGCCTTCTGTCACAAGGAGCCCTAAGGATAAATGAAGAAAAATCCCATTGGGCACCTATTTCGTAGATCGGAGGTAAACGGAAAGGGGTTAATTTAGAAGTTTTCTAAGAGACTGAAGATTGATTGTAATAATGGCTGATTTGGTTAAGACCCAGCCTATATTCTTTATATAAAAATCATAACCTTTTTAGTTAAAAAAAAAATCCTAAACAACTTACTTCCATCAATAATGATTAAAACTTAATAAGCCTTGGACAACTCTTTCTTAGGGACCACCCCCCTTGGCTTCATTAGAAGTTTTGCCTAAAAGGAGGAGTCAAGATCAAGTGATAGTGCTTGACTCGAGACTTGCCCCCAAGGACACACCTAAAAGCTTGAATATTTAGGTTGTGCTTAAGCTCCAGGTGTGTGAAAGGCGGCAACAGTTATCATTCATGGTCGGATTTTTCTCACGTGGGTTTCTCCAGGGAAAACCGTGTGTTCATGGAGTTTTGTGGTACAACTTAATTATTTTAGACATGTTCTTATGTTTTTTAGTTAATTTATTAATATGATGTCAATATGATTCTTATATCACTACTTAAAAAAAACTAATCAATAGTAAAGTTTACTCTCATTGGATTTGTAGTAGTACATTACGATCAATCATATGTGGTGTACACTGTAATGTTGAAGGAAATTGATAATTGGAATGGAATACAGGTTATTTTTGGTTAATTGGGTTTTTTTGGGGATTTTTTTTCAAAATATACCTTCGCAAATCAATCATTTTCACTTTGAAAATTTACCTAGTTTCTATGTTTTTTAACAAAATATGCTTAATGTTTGTTTTCTATATATGCTTAAAAAAAATTCAAAAATACTTTCACTACTTGAATCACTTTCACTTTAAAAATTCGTTCATTTTCTACATAAAATCTGCTTACAATGTCAGATGGTTCATGGATAATTTCCTCCTCTTATTCTACTTTTCTACATAAAATCTGCTTACAATGTAAGATGGTTCATGGATAATTTCCTCCTCTTATTCTACAAAGACAGCCTTGATTGTATATGATAAAGAGGACCTATCTTGTACCAATGAGTTATGTGCACTTGATTATTTCAAACATGTTCTTATTTTTTTAGTTAATTTATTAATATGATGTCAATATGATTCTTATATTACAACTTAACCAAAAAGTAATCAATGTAGTAGAGTTTAGTTTCATTGGATTTGTAGTAGTAAATTAAAATAAATTATGTGTTGAAATGTAATGTTGAAGGAAATTCATATTTGGAATGGAATACATGGTATTTTTTTATAGGGGTTATTTTTTGTTCATTAATTTTTTGGAGATATTTTTTCAAAATATAGTCCAATTAATCATTTTCACTTTGCAAATTCACCTATTTTCTATATAAAATATGTTTGTATTTTTTCAAAATATATTTTTACTAATTAATCATTTTCACTTTTAAAATTCACTTATTTTCTATATAAAATATGCTTCTTCTTTTTTCAAAAACATTGTCACCACTCAGAATCATTTTCGCTCTAAAAATTCGTTTATTTTCTACATAAAATATGCTTACAACTTAAGATGGTTCATGAATAATTTCCTCTTATTCTACAAAGACAACCTTGTTTGTATATGATAAAAAGGACATATCTTATGTGAGGTCTGTCATTCCACCAAAACCTGCAAATATTGATGAACATTTGAAACCAAGTACAAGGCCCTATCATCAGGAGATTCCCACAAGTGTGGTGGTTTATACCATGTGGTTGTACCGATACTCCAACACCCCCCCCCCTTCGGCATAGCTTGAGGGAATTGAACCTGAGACCTCAGCTCTGATACCATGTAAGGTTTGTCATTGCACCAAAACCTGCAGATGTTGATGAACATTTGAAACCAAGCACAAGGCCCTATCATCAGGAGATTCCCAGAGATACGGTGATTATACTATGCGGTTGTACCGATACTCCAACATATGTTGTACTCATGGAGTTTTGTGGTACAACAAAATTATTTTAGACATGTTCTTATTGTTTTAGATAATTTATCAATATCATGTCAATATAATTCTTATATCACAACTTAACCAAAAGTAATCAATGTAATAAAGGTTAGTACCATTGGATTTGTAGTAATACATTAAGATCAATCATGTGTTATACACTCTAACGTACAGGAAATTTATAATTGGAATGGAATACATGGTATTTTTTTAGGGGCTTTTTTTGTTAATTGATTATTTTGAGGATTTTTTTTCAAAAAATAATTTGGCTAATTAATCATTTTTCAGTTTGAAAATTCACCTATTTTTTATATAAAGTATGTTTAACTTTTTTTGAAAAAGTACTTAAAAAATCGTTTATTTTCTAAATAAAAATATGCTTACCTGACAATGTAAAATGGTTCATGTATAATTTCATCCTCTTATTCTACACAGACAACATTGATTGTATATGATAAACAGGACATATGAGTACTAGGTAGCTCAAACTTTGAGTTATTTATAATTCCTTTTAATGATAAAGAGGATATGAGTACTAGGTAGCTCAAACATTCAGTTATTTATACACAACCCAATGTAGATTATGGATTGATTCTTCTTATCGGAATGAGAACGCTTACACGCCAAACATATTTATTCCTAGTTAACAAGATGGCCCATATTTATTCGTAGTTAACAAGAAGGCCCCATCTTTTGTTGTATAGGAAGAAAGGTCATTACTAGGAGTATATAGCTTAGAATGCCTCATAAGCATTGTCTAAAAAGAACAATTGTATATCTTTGTAACTATGGCTCTAAAGAACAATAGTGTATCTTTGTAACTATGGCTCTAAGTTTCGAGAAAAAAAATCATTTTTTTATGTATTTCTCTGAAGCTCTCAAATAATACAATGGTCAACATTATATGTCCTCCCATAGAGGAAAAACTATTTGACAACATAAACCAGCATAGATCCAAATCCTAGGCTCTATCAAGCACCAAGAGGGATCAAAGCTCTCGAGGTGCAAACCTTTTTTTAAGTATCCATTGATTTGATTCAAACCAAAAGACACATCTTTTTATTTAAGGTCCATAAATTATATTTTTATTATTAATATTTAATATTATTTATGGCTGACATATACTACTTTTTATTATTTTTTATTTTGTTTGGAATGAACATTACAACATTTCCCCATACATGGTTTTAAGACCATATGCAAGGCCCTCCTACAACCATGGGTTGTTTAGGAGGCCTTGCACATGGTCTTAAAACCATTTGCAAGGCCCTCCTAAACCATGTACAATAAAACCATGGGTTGTTTAGGAGGCCATGGTTTTAAAACCATGTGCAAAGCCCTCCTAAACCGTGTACAATAAAGCCATGGGTTGTTTAGAAGGCCTTGCACATGGTTTTAAAACCATGTGCAAAGCCAACATTTTTTTGCAGATAATTCAATTTGTTTGTTTTTTGTTTTTTTTTTGTTAGGTAGGAACATTACAACATCTCCCCCATATTGTCTTTTATTCCTGACCCACATTTTTTTTTACAGAAAATTAAATTTTTACTTTTTTATTGTTTTGTTAGGTAGGAAGATTACAACATCTCCCCCATATTAGATTGTTTTTGTTCTGACATTTATTTTGGCCTATAATTAGAAAAATTATTTTTTATTAATAAAAATAACGTTACGTAACGTTACAAGATCTCCCACATACTGGGCTGTAGAGCGCCTCTCGGTGCAATGACCATTGCAACGCCACCCTTTATGGCCTCCAACATCCCTTCAATGTTGTAGTTATATGTTCTGAAAATAGGTTTTCAAAGTTTCCTCTTCCCTAGTGACATCTTCTTTCTCGACTTCATGGGCATCTCTCTCTTCATGCTTCTCTTTGATAGGATCCACATCCTAATAGATCATGGGATGCTTTGTTGCCATCTTGCAAAGCTTTATCCCATGTGACTTGCAATACTTCTTATGTTGACAGCTATAGGTTTGAGAAATCCATGGCCATTTTGCCCTCCAACTGTGGCAGCAACATCTCTCTCATTCCACTTACAACAAATTTGATCATTGTATTTGATTCATTCTTGACATTCAAAATTAGTAATCAAAATGAGTAATGAATTAACAATGACTTCTAAACAAACAATTACTTCTCACCATTCCCTCTCCTCTCTTTCCACAATATAATACATAACTGATGAAGTTCCAATGAAGCTCTAATGCCAATTGTTGCATCCATAAACATTAAAAGGAAGCTTTAATGCCAGTGGTTGCATCCATAAACATTAAAAGAGATGGCACTTGCATAAATATGGATAATATATTATAAAAAATGGCAATGGGGGGCTTGCAAATCCAGATAAATGGGGGAAGACATCAGATCGACTTATGTTATTTTAATAATGAAGATATACCAGCATAGATCCATCTTAACTCTAGCTCTAGCTCTACCAGGGGCCAAGAGGGATCAAATCTCTTAAAGGGCAAACCCATTTTAGAGTGCTAAACTTGAGGAAAAACTTGCACCTAAAAAGATTTGATAGTGTTTGATAGAGCCAAAGTTAAGCTGGATATAAGCTAGTATATAAAGTTGTATAATAAATATTCCTACTTTGTTTTCAAGAGGAAAAAACCTGTCATTGTTTTTCAAATTGAATCAAAAGACATTAATACATACATCAACCTCATGTGGCCTTTAACATGACTGCCCACCCAGAGATTCACATCAGGAGGAAAGGCACATAATACCAAATATCTCATCAGAAAACTGTCTCATCATGTGACGAGGACTGTCTGGTCACTCACATCTATCGAGAGCCAATAAAACTCTGTTCAGCATTCTAAAAGGAAGCACTTTCTAGTAATAGACAGCTGCATATCAAGGGTAAATAACCCTGAACAAACCTGAAAGAAACACATACATGTGGCCAGGGGATCCACACTGAGAGGAAGACCTCAAAAACATGCTCAAAAGAGCTGAATATGGTCCTTAAAAACCAAGATATTCTCATCAAATTCCATAAAGCAGCCTTTTCCTTGGGGAAGTGTAAGTGCCTTTTTAGAAAGACGGTCAGCTGTCTTAGGAGAATAGCCACATTGCTAGAGTAATTTCAAAATAACTTGAAAGTCCATGAAAAAATGAGATGAATATTTGGATTTAATATTTCTAGATTGGATTGGAATTTAAAAAACATTTTATAGTTTTAAACATATAATAATCATGTATTCCAAAAATTACTTTATTTTTTTCGCTTAAACTAATAATTACTTTACTTTATTGACCCTAATTAATTAATGAGTTAGATAACCCCTATAAAATTCTAAACTAAATTTTTTTTAGATTAAATTGGAACTTGAAAACATTTTACATCAAATGAATATCTTAAACATATATCCAAATGTTTTTAAGAACTTTATTTGTTTTTCTTTAAAACTAATAATTTATTGATGGTATTTAATGAGTAAAATTACTAATGAAATTATAAAAATCCATATTTAAAAATCAAATGAGAATTTGAAAACATTTTACTATAACTTTTGATACTTTGAAATAAAAGATTAGTAATGCACCGGTATTTGCCTTACTAATCTGGAGATTAGTAATGCACCTATACTTTCCTTAACAATCTCCAACAACCATTTGAAATCGAGACTGATCACTTTCAACTGCTCTCAATCAGTTATTTCACGACGAACTCCCTGTTGGGCATACCACACGATCACGGTCCTGGTGTGGAATAGGACATGTGCAACTGGTTCGCTCTGGGTTGGGTGCGAATTACATTATTATGTTTTCCAAGAAGTGGTATTCTGACCTAACCAATTGTTTCTATAAGTGGAGTTTCGGCATTAGCCTATGTTCCTACACTTTCCTATGTTATCAAAATTGGTGTTTTATCAAATGAAGATTTTAAAAATATATCCACTTTTCTTTTGAGAGAAATACTTGTTTTTCTCTAAAAACTCTAAAACTAATACTGAACATTTACTTAAACTGTTTAGATTTAAAGTCGACATATTTTAAATTGAAATCTGATATATGTGTGTGTGTGTTTTACAATTAAGCTAGTTTAAATTTAGAATTTATATGTACTTGATTTTATCATTTTTCTTTTTAATAGTTTTATTTGAGCCGACATGTGGCAGAAAAGACACATCACACTCACTTGGGCTGTAGAAAGTGCTTCTCGGCGCAATGAGATTGAGAGAAACCCATTATTTATATCAATAAAATGCACAAAGCCTATAATTTTTCTTTTTAATACTTTTGTTTTTGTCGGCATGTGACGAACAAAACACATCACTCACTTGGACTGTAGAAAGTGCCTCTCGTAGAAAGTGCCTCTCGACGCACGCAATGAGATTGAGGGAAACCCACATTTATATCAATAAAATGCACAAAGACTAAATAAGTTGCACAAGCCTAACCCTAAGCTAAAGCCATGTGCTTATGCCTTTAATATAAAGTGGGCCTTCAGAAAATGAGCTTTACTAAAAAGATATTCCAACTGTTACACCTCTATATAATATAGGTGGCCTTTGAACACACGAGCTTACTACAGAAATATTCCATCTAAAACACCTTTATATATTATAGGTGGCCTTTGAACACACGAGCTTACTACAGAGATATTCCATGTAAAACACCTTTAAATATTAAAGGTGGCCCTTGAACACGAGCTTTTACTACAAAGATATTCCATTTGTTGTGATTACGTCTGTAAGAAAGATATTCGTTTGCTGTCATTCCGTATGTAAGAAAGCTATTCCATGTTGTGATTAAGTACGTAACATTATCACTGCTAATAATGTAGAAATTAAAAATTATTCCCCGAAAAAGAAGGGGGTAGTCACCTGTCATTTCCCTCCGGAAATAGTCCCTTGGCCAAATAGGCTCCGAGCACAATGTTAAAATTGTAGCTCTTATAGAGTGGTACCTAGCTCTGACCACCCAAGGCAATGTTAGAATTCTAGCTCTTCTATAACAGATGGCTCCACCCACCCACCAAAAAGGGGGTACCTTTACTTTCCCCCTCCAGATAAAGATAGAGAGCAATACAAAGCGGGGTCTGATACTGGAAATCGGATTTCCATGGATCCATTAAGTTAGCTTGATTGTGAATTATTTCATCGTCTCCAAGTACACATAGATAATACGTTGAAAAATACAGATAAAGATAGAGAGCAATACACAGCGGGGTCTGATACTGGAAATCGGATTTCCATGGATCCATTAAGTTAGCTTGATTGTGAATTATTTCATCGTCTCCAAGTACACGTAGATAATACGTTGAAAAATACATCAACGAAAGATGAAACTGGACATCATATGCAAATAAAATAGTTTCTTCACATATTCAAGAGAATCTGAATTCAAAATCAAGACTTGTAGCCTTATAAAAAGAATGTAATTCAAACGAAAGGGTACCGAACAACCGATATTCTATACACTCTGGCTGAATACTGCAAAGCCACTTTGTTGCTGACGACTACCATTTCATAGCGCTGCAACAATTGTGACCCATTTTTTAAGCAAATTGGCAATCTTACAGATTACTCTTTACATATTTTACAATTCTCATGTCTATAATATACAACTAGCAGAAACACTGCTTTACAGATGGATGACTAAGACATCTGACCTCTGTATATAAGCACCTTGTAGCAAATGCACAGATGGCCCAAATAATCCAACAACTGCTAGAACAATTTTATCACTGGTGGCACTGAAATGATCTTAAAGAGCATCATTAAATCCTTTACATGTCAAGGAAGGCTCAGGTGGATTCCGACAGAAAATGTCCTTGACGTACAGCTTATACTTTTTTCCACGAACTAAAACACTAATTATAGAGGAAGTCGCAACTTTATCTTATGCATTTCCTCCAACCCTGGAAAAGAAAAATATACACGGAATGTCTATGATCAAATCCAAAACCATTTGCACATTACAACAGGAAACTGCAACAATAAAATCCAAAATATAGTTACTGCCTTCAGGTTATTCTTTGCCCTTACTTCTGATCAACAGTATTCCATCATATTGATTGATTAGCATGAAATTCATACTGTTCTGCAATTCAACTGTCCATTTCTCACTTAGATATAATAAAAGAATCGAAATCAGTGTCCTCATTTGGGAATAGCATCATTCCTCCTGTCAACATCGTTCGAACTCTGACATCCTACAACAGCAATGTCTGATGAGAAAAAGTTAAAAACTTGAATCCAAAGTGCCACCAGCTTTCAATCACAAATACAGGTCATGCACAAGATACACACGTTATCAAAAAAAGGCGCAGCAGATGTTAGCCAGGACAAGAGGAAAAATGCTTGCTTCAACATTATCAGACCTGCTGTTTCAAAAAGATATCTAAAAGCTGAAGTTCTTTGCCCTATAATTACTGGAATCTGCTTCACTGACAAGGTACACTAAATCTAAACATATTTTTGAAAATACATTCTAAATAATATATGCTTATAATGGAGAATAAACGGGTGAACCATTGGTGCCACTAGATTTTTGCATCTTCAGATAATAGCAAAAACTCTACAAATAAAATTTTTAGGTCTACACTGGATGAGATGGGCAGCAATTCTGCACATATAGAGAAAATTGGCAAAGCCAATATTAAGCAGCACAGAAGAGAAAAAGGGGAGAAGAGGAGAAGACCATAATAGTTTTGTGCTTACTTGATTACTCCATTAGATGTCATTTTCTCCACAGTTAAATCGGAATGCCTAACCAACAGACAATGTTTATACCTGCTTCCATAACAATTAAATCAATTAGGAACTAGTATGATCTGCGATTAACAAGAAAAGATGTTTTCGTCTCTCTCACCAAGGCTTGTCTGAAACTACACTGCAAAAATGGATAAAATAAAGATTTCTGGATTAACCAAGGCAAGAACATACCAGAACATTCAAAATTGAGTCATGAACGGCATCTGGTAGAGCAAGAGTCTTGTATAGAGCCACAAATGTGCAGAACCCATGATTCAGGAACATCTGTACTTATGGACGGATTTGGGTCATTTTAAAACCATTAACATACCGAAAGTAAGTACACAAGCATGCTCCCTCCCCATGATAAATTATAGTAGCCAAACTATAATGCACACTTTTGGCTCTGGCCCTATGAAGTGGAGAATATTTTTACTAGTGATAGACCCACGATCCTCGCCAAAGATCATAAAGGCTCCAAAACAATAGCTGCTTTAGTGAAAACAGAAAGTACAAAGGGGGCTTCCTCCCCAGGATGGATAGTTGTGGGCACTATCGTGTACCCCTTTGGCTCTGGATCCAAGACCATTTCCCAGGCTATTTCACGTGAGTTTACATAATCTGTTCCACCTACTGTCTCATGGAGAAATATATTATATCCTGCCCGCATTCCACATGTCTTTAGTATACGCATTCCAATATAAAACATTGATGTGTCATGACTAGATTGATAATTCCCAAAACCAGCTTTTTTTCTGGATGAGAAGTTCACACCCTGCACAAACAACAAAAATAAATCACATAAAGATAATTTATATGCCAGGAAAGAAATCAGTGAGACAATAAACAAAAGGTTCGTTGGCCACCTGAGTTAGAGTAACAAATACATGTATTGGAATACGTGCATCGGGACCCACTGCCTTTAAACGGAACTGTGGATTTTGATGCCATGTATCGTAATCCTGGCATCCCCCAGCACTGCATCCACGCCATTGTCCATGTACAGAATGGCGCATTTCATCAGGATAAACCCGACAAACATATATAGATCTGAAATTTATTTGGAAATCTTCCCATGACATCCAGAAAATCCCATCTTTTGCCTGTTACAGAAAACAATCTCAAAATCCAGAGCAAAAGGAACTTTCAATATCATTGCTCATAATAGCATAAAATAAAGGAGGGTTCTTAATACTGAAAAAAACAAGCAAATAAAACCAATGAAACACACAATAACAAATATTATAATATACATTGAAAATGTTGCAATCAAACTCACATATATATATAATAAGGGCACCGTTCTAAACATGTAACTTTTGCAAGATTGTGCATGTGGACAGTACCAAAGACAAATCAAGAGTAACAGAATCATTTCACGAGACTTCAAAATAAAAAATAACAGAAGAAGAAAATAAAATTCTTTTTATAGCCTTAAAAGAATGAGCACTAAAAAAAGGTTCAACTTGAAAAAGATAACATCACGAGAAATTCATGCAAACTAAATAAAAAAATATTATATTAGGCTTTAGCTAACTTATAAATCATGTTGGGAAGATATAAATACCTGGGGAGCGTATTTCAACTTGTGCTTTATCCTATCTGTCCATTCAGGTGAAGAATCTGACCATGGACCATTCCACTCAACTTCATTTGCCCAAGGATTTCGTATCTGCACAAGCTTATGACCATCTACCTCACGTACCTGAAAAACAATGGTTGCCATGACCATTTGTAGGGATCCACAAAAAGCAGTCATCTTGCAAATTTTATTTCTACCATAGGAGTACAATAATCCTAAGTAAAATGTTTGCAAGCATGTCCTTGAACAATGCCACTAGAAGACAATATGCCGAACTTCGAAAGAAACAAATACCTGTAATAACGAGTAGGCATGTCCTTGAACAATGCCACTAGAAGACACATGAACATCAGATCCTGATGGGCTCCCTGCTCCAAGAAGAAACCCTTCTTGCTTGAAACGCAACAACTGAGACCACAGCCTTCCACTGGCAAGATCAAAATGTGCTTGAACACTTCTCATATCTATTTCTTCACCTGCACCCCCAGTGAGGTCTACAAGAGCATCTTGAACAAGCCCGCCTTCCAGTGCCTCATAAGAACCATGTAGCTTTGCATAAGCTTTTTCCAAAATTGAGACCCACAACTCATTTCCCTTCTTACTAGTGGCAAATGCTGGCCTCCCACGAGATTCACAAGGAATCCAGTCATCGACAACCACTGGAACCCATTCTCCCTGGAAATAATAATAAAATATTAGAAATTGAGCTTGCTCAATCAAACAGCATACATTTTGATTTCTTCAAGACGTATTTGATAATTTACACAGTTTGAATCGCCTCATAAAAGATCTCACCAAACTTACCTGAATGCAGAATCGGACCGTATATACTCCTTCCTCGTTGTATTGAGGAGTAATAATAACTTCAGATATGCGCGATGCCTCTGTTAACACTGCCACAGCACTCAAGAACCAACAATCACCTAGTCGACCCTGCAAGAGAAATAACCAGAAGAATTGTTAAGACATTTGATGATCAACCATTCATCACGCTTCACAAATATTAAAAGAGGAACCAACCTGACAGACATCAGAAGGATTAGCCGCTCCTGCAAAGAGACATGGAAACAAATCTCCACAATTTTCTTTTACCAGTTCATATGACCGCATCCACTCACTTACAACCTGCAAATAAAATCAGAATTTGTTTAACTAATACATATATCATATGCACAAATCTCTTACATATATGCATCTGTGACAATATGGAACAGTAACACCAATGCAATAAAATTTAACCACAGTTTTTTGGGTCAACAAAACAATAACGTAAGCCATATATCAAAAGGGCATCCTTGCCTGTAACTTTGCAGCAGGATTTTCTGGGTCTATAAACAAAGATTGATTACTCGGAGGAAACTCCTGATCTGTAAAGTGGGCTTCCCCTCTAGCCACGAGATCTTCTTTAACAGCCAACTCAACAGAGCGCATGCGTTGATTTATCTCCTCTTGTGTTTCCATCTTAGGTTTCCTCAACTTTCTTGTTATGTAATCCATATCTAAAGCTAACCCCTCTTTCTCAGCCCTTCTTTTTCGGCCACTTGAAAACTGCTCATCCCAGTCAACATCATCTCGCTCATAAAAATCCACATCTGCAGGTTCACTTTCCCATTCCTCGACCTTGACAATTTGCAACATAATTGAATAAGTACAGGAATCAGATAAACATATCACAATTTGTTGAAGCCAGGTTGTTGTATTACACCAGACCAATAATAATAGAAACTATTAGAATAGTTTATCCTACAAGATGCTAAAAAAACTCATGCAAATTTAATATTGCCAACCAACCATAAGGATGTAAATAACTTGCAAAATCTTTTAGAAAATATAGAGGCAATATGACAACATAAAATCAAAAGGAAATTCAATATATCTGCCTTTCAAATAGAAAATATAGCAATGAACATGAAGAGAAATACAAATTTCTCATGAAGCAAAGAGAGAATTTGCATGTACAAAGATACATACTCTAGGTGATTCACCCCACTGCCAATCATCTTCGGGAAGATCTACCATGTTGTATTCATCGGCACTTGTTGCAGTATATACAGTGTTAATCTCATCCTCTGTCAGGCACCTACCCCACAAAAAAACGTCCATGATGTGCATCTTTGATTCAGCTCCTTCACTATCGGATCTCCCAAAAGCATCCAAGTCTAACGGAGGTTTAATGCCCACCCAAATTTCAGCTCCTTCCTGCAAAAGTCCACCATCCACACACAAAGGCAACCCACTTTGATAGTTATCAAAACCCCCATCCAAATAAGTAGCAGCCTCTCCTGCTTCAGCATCAATGGTAACCGTTACAATGTGCCACCTGTATTTCCCATTTGTCATAATTTAGAATGTCTCGACTTCGAATCATAGGTCCAATAACAAAAAAGCATATGTGCCTTAAAAGAAATTTAAAAACATAAAAAACAAGATTTACAGTAGGCAGCGGGAATTACACTTTCAATTTCATGTAATAAGAAAACTATGAAAACTGGTAAAATCAGTCCAAACCTTCCATCTGCAATGCTTGAAGCACCAATATTCCATTCTTTGGCCACAGTAGTTTGTCTGCCCCCTTTTGTTACCAATCTTAAGCCAACTTGACCAGCTTCAATACCTTGATCAGAACCTGCAACCAAAATTTCCCAACAAACTTTCCGCTGTGACTCAGTTCCTAGAAGACAAATTGGTCCAGATTCAGGTTGAATCATGACAGATGCAGAGAAGGTGATTTTCTGACTTCGACAAACATTTGGATCTACTGAACCACAACGCCTGCCTCCAGTCCGTGGTTCATCATCAAGTATGCACACAGCACCATGCACCCCTGTCTGTCAAGAATAACAAGACTGTAGAAGTTAACAATTTTGTAATGGAAAATATAAAGCAACATCAATTATCAGAAAATGTTCATGCAGAAAATGCTCCTCAAATATGAAATGCTGTGTATCATGCTAAAATGTGAGACCATAGTTTGAAAAATCATGTTTAACATATGCAGTATCCACAGGCACATAACTGCTAAAGCACAGAGTACTTAAATCTTAATTGCTAAAGACAAAGTTTGATATATAAGGTTATTCCAGTGTATTAACTCTCGTTTTGGGTTTAAGAAATTATTTCTATGCTGGACATTAATTAATTTTCTAATCAATACGTTCAGAAAGAGATAAAAGCAAAGGCAAAAACTTATAAGCTACTAGGAGGGTGCTGCAGTTTAATGAATAGAAATGGGGAGCTGTTTCCTGCACCGAACTATATTAGCCAAGGCATTTGTCTAGTAGATCAATGAAATTTTGTGAGAAATGACCATTATTTATATTTCTATTGCATGGTCTTTCAGCAATGCCAAGTTACTAGTTCATGCATTCAAATTAGCATATTTGCCTAATGTCAAATAAGCATAAGCATATTATACACATCATTGAAACACAAGTCAACTAAAGCATTCATTGTTATACTTTTACTAAAATGGTTAATTCGGTATTTATCTTCCCAACATATCTGCATATATGTAAGCAAGTAAAAGGTGGAAGAAAGCATATATGCTTTTGAAAGAAGTGTTATCCATGCAGAAAAAGCACAACACCCATCGTGAATTTACTCCGGCATAGAGAATATAAACAGACCTGTTCAGCTCGGCGAGCCATTTGTGCTGCAAGAATACGCCGTGCAATGCTAGAAACCTGTTCTCGTGCTCCTGCATCATCCAAAAGTGCATCACCACCAACTGCCCGCACAGCTGCTGCCATTGCAGCTGCCTCTTTGCTTCCTACATTTGGAATAGAGGATATAATGGAAGCTTCCATCTCTTTCCATTTTCTTTCTTCTCTTTCCAGCAAAGCTTTCCGCCGCTCTTTTCCTTTCCCTTCCTCTTCTCGCCTTTGCATTAGCAATTCTTCCTCCATCTCTTTTTCTCGAATGTAACTGAATATATAGCTAAATTTAATTAAAAATAGGATTAAAATGACTTCAAAATTAAATGGTCTTCATGATAACTAGAGAATGTATACATAATATCAATATTCACCTTTCTTGTACTATTTCAAATTGTCTGTGATCTTCAGGCATCCATTTCTTGATTTTCTTAGCACTCAGATCCGAAAAACCAATGCTGTCAAGAAATAGCCGTAGACGAACTTCATCCTATTGAATATCAAGCCAACGTATTGTTACACCTTTCCAGCATTTCCTCAGCGAATAAAGGAAAACAAAAATTATAGTTACATGGAAAACGAAAATAGAGACTCAAGATCACCTGCACTCTTTCTGCCTTCGCTGCTAAACCAAGGAGCAGAAGTAAATAACCACCAAACTTATCCCACATGTACACCCACTCAGTATCAATGGCCTCTTCCAAAGCCAAAATGCGAGCATGAGCACACATTTTTCTTCTGTAACCAACTTCTGAAGATTCATAAAGGTAAGTCAGCCCCGATTTTGGCCTACAAAACCATACACCTGCAGCGACTTCTTCATTCCTTAAGCGTTCACGCAGTTTCATAACATCAGCTCTTGGGAGTACAAAATTGCCAGCCCTGTCTCTAGCAATAGATGGATCTCCAACCAATAGGGCTGCAGAGCTCGCAGACCTTTGTGGTGCTGAATATGTCCCCGACAGTGCATTTCTAGTCTGTACTTGTAAGAATTAAATTGCAAGACATTTATCAGTAACACTGGCCTAATGCAGGTCAAAACAGAAAACATTAACATACTCTTACTTGCAAAAGCTATTAATCTGAAAGAATATAAATCTAGACTACTAATTGTTCAAATAAATTGCCAACATTTAGTCAGGGGAAGTATGGCTAAAACTATGCGTAATATTTCCCCATGATGGCATCCTTGCTATATAAGATGCTCATCAATTGCATATGTACTGTGAGAACATGGTGCATTAAAGAAAGCCCGATAACTGAAGAGGCAATAGACCACCAAACCTCACAGGCTAAAGGAAAGTTGAATGGATATATCATATTTCATTCTCTTTTGAAATTTGAGAAATGATTTGCATGGACAGATTTGTATAATTTGTGTATAAACATGCCTTTTAAATTAACTTCCAGTTCTAGGCAGATATAAATAGATAGCAAAACACAAATAAAGCAAATCTTTAAACTAAACTATATTATATCATAAAACAGTTAAAATGGCACAAAAACATAGGTCTGTGAAAATACAAGCATACTCGCATGAAATTCATTATTCAATCGAATGGATTTGAAAACTAAAGGTTTATATCATAGTAGCAAAAGATTCAGCCGTATTGGGAGTTCGTTTACAGAAATTCATGTGGAACTTTTCTACATAGAACGAACTTATGACAATGATTTGGTTGGGGGTAAAAAGTTTTTTTCGTAGTGTAACTTTTAACTTACCTAGAGATGTAAGGAAGACGGTTAATTACTATTTAAAGGAATTTTATTTCTAGTGCATTTGAAAAATGCTCCTACTCCAAAATTGCTCTCGCTCTCCGGTTGGCACTGGATGACCGCCAATTCTTTTTTTCTAGCAACATTAATTTTGACAGTAATATTTACATTGTTTGATGTAGCCAACCCTTCTTCCCTCATCCCAGAATAATTGATTGATTGCTTACTTTTTAGGATGTTTTGCGAGTATAGAATTTAGATTCTCAAACAGGATCGTCTGATTAGTAGCCCAGCCTATGATCAAGTTGATTCACCAGCACAAAACTCAAATTTTCTTTTCTTGGCAGAAATTGAAATGTTTATCGATATTTGCTGTTCACTGTTCATTAATTCTGATTGTGTAATGCTTGCAGACTGGAATTTAAATGCAGAAACAGTGCTAAAAAATTCAATTACTTGCACGGTAATAACACATTCACTTTGGAAACCCATTTGGAAAAAATCAACAATAAATGGCCTTTGTTTGGCTTTTTTTATGCTCAAGAATGATTACAAATACGAGCTACACACTCTCAGACAATGATTTTGGGTATTCTTACTCATTTCAGCATGTTTTGTAGATTGCACTTTGGCTCTGAGATAATCTTTGCTCCTCATGTACAGGCTCACATTCCTCTTTGTTGGCTCAATGTTTGAACAAACTTCTTGTTCTGAATCTTTTATCTTCTGTTTATGTGCCATTCATTTACAAAGGCTTCCAACTCTCATGCCAATTCATGTCTAGGAGCTTGTCTCCAATCTACCTCATCATTACCTCTCTCTATTGGTTTCTTTCTCCTTGGAAGGCCAAAAGGCTCCTTTGAAGCCATCATCTTTTTCTTGCAGACACCTTGAATGCTGCCATCAAGCCACGACCCCCACCCTCCCAAAAAAAAAAAACTCTTTATGTAATGGATTTTTTGCAGTGCAATTTTTATTTTAGGGTTACTTTTGCCTGCATGAAATGCCCAAAAAAAATGTAACTCTTCATGTAATGAATTTTTTGCAGTGCAATTTTTATTTTAGGGTTACATTTGCCTACATGAAATGCCATGTGGCATCTGCATATTTGTCGGGCTGTACAGGTGTTGCGAACCTTTGTGGACATGCCATTTGCTAGGTAGGCCAAGATCTTCTTTGTCTTGGGACAGAGGCCCACTCTTTAGCAAGGGGGTAGGCCAAGATCTTCTTCAGTCTGTGGGCAGAGGCCCTCTCTTTAGCAAGGGGGAGGAATGGATTTGGAGGTCAGACAAGCGCTTGCTTGGCTTGATTGTTTCTGGGTGCCTTTCTCAGAATCTCAACACAATTTGTCTTCACACTTGCCTTAGCTTTATGTGAAATGCAGAGCATGAAGGTAAGCTCCATTGCCCCTAGCTTCATCGTCTGTATGGTCCTGCCCTCCTTTGCCTTTGTCTCTTTCTTTGATGTGGAGTGCGAAGGTGTTGCCTACCTCTGCATGCATCCTTATCTCCAAACACACACAGCTTTTTCAGGCTCTGATGGCAAGGCTTTGGCCAGACTTATAACGGAGATTTATCAAGGGGTTGCACTTGCAGCCATTAAACCTGCAGTTGAGCACTAAGCCTCAAACATAAAAGCTATTAAGAAAACGATTTGTTTGTTAATGATCCACTTCAGATCATTCAACTGTGTCCACTTCATTTGTTTTTTAATACAGAGGTTGGAATCAATAAGCCAAAGGTACTCGTTTTTTCTTGAGTTGGTATATGGTACCCATTTCAAGATTATTGGCGATCAAATTGGAGCTGTCAAACCTCACACAGAAAAGATTGCACTCAAGCTTTCCACACTTACAGTTTTTCCAGCGTTTCAGAATGCATTCAAGATAGGACCCCTTAACCCGTTTTGCATCCCTTCAACTATGCATTGGGTGATTCTAAGATTGAAACCTAGAAGCGGAATAGGATACTCATTGGTGCCAACCAACCAAAACCTATGTGTTTCCCAATGGTGGGTTTAATGATTTAAAATGTCAAATGATGTACATAGATAAAGTGCAATTATAAAAAAATCTGTCTTGTATATTGAAGTATATGTATTTTTAAATATTGTGTTTATTTGTTCCCAAAATTTTGGGGGGTCATTTTTCCATCTCATAGCCATTTCAAAGGGGATACCCATTTCCACTTTTGCAACTTAGCTGCATCTTCGAGTGATGGTTAGAACATATACAGCTTTCCTTTTCCTCATCCAACATTGTCTTCCTTTTATCTTCTCCATGTTCGAGTACAGAAGGATCCACCTTTCATAACACGAACACTCTGGGCATTGGACCACAGGATCAGGCCCGACATCAGGTGACACTATCAGGTTAGGTGAGTGCCAACAAAATTGGTTATCAGTGCACAATTAAAATAAGGATAAAAAGTTTGAATAAGCTTAAGTAAAATTTATATAAAGATAATTTTGTAGTTTTGCCATGTCTGTCCAGTGATGAAAGTGCTAACCTTGCACCATCACCAAAGAAAAATCCAGTGTGCTTAGTAGCTTGGGCAGAAAGCAGAAAAACAACAGTTTTTCAAGTACCTCGTTTTGCTACAAATTTAAAACAAAAACCACCTAAATGCTTTTACTATTATTAAAGTGTTCAACCACTGGAAACATCCAACCATCAGCTTCAAAGAACGATATTGAAACACAGCAAATACAACTGTCTTACCCATATTATGCAGCTGGAACAAATGGGGTAATAATTAAGATAAGATTGCAGAAGAAAAAATTTCTATGAATAAACACAGCCCTCGCTAAAAGGGGAATTAGGTGCAGTATATTCAGAAAAAGTGGCACAAGCATCTTGAACAAAGAAAAGAAAAACATGCCAGTGAAATCCTGGTTGAAATGGATGCAGGAAGAACACAATATTCTCTATCAACTAAAAATTCATAAACAACAGGTTTGAGAATAAGCAGCCACAAAGCTTTATAAAATCCAAATGATTCTATAACAGACGAGTAAATTTAAGAGACTGAAGACAGATTCCAATGGCAACAAACTCACGGTATCTAATTGAAAACAGATTGTTGGCTGACGGTATCTACATGAGCTCTAGAAAGGCAACAAGCTCCTCAAACAACAAAATCTACAATATCAGCAACTAGAACAAGCGTCTCACAAGGATTCAACAACACCAGAAATATGTGTGATGCACAAAGGTTTCATATCAGGATAAAAATGGAAACTTGGAGCACTGCAGCTCTTTTCCCTGCACTGGGCTCCAGACCATTGTATCTGATGTCTGCGTTCTCATACTTGGACCTCGATCAAGAAATATGTTTTGTTTCTTGACTTTATAGTAGTGTCCCTTGCACTCCCACTATGTATTAACACTTTTGTATTTAGCTTACCTACTGACCTACTTTTGGTCATTTGTTAAACATTAATAAATTTAACTTATACTATATTTTAAAAAAAAATAAGCCACCAAATACATATTTGCCTGCTGCTACAAAGGATTGATAATTAATAGTGAAGGGGAAAATGCAAACTCTACCCAACATGAAGCAAATCCTCTGTGATGAGAGGACACAAAGTTTGTACAATAACAAACTGCAGAAGAAGTCTTGAACGCTTAGGTAATGATCATGTTTCTTGGATGTCACAACAATTTTCCTGACATATATGTCACATTTACCTTTGTGGAAGCTCGAGCAATAGCCTGAACCACTGTTTCTTTAGTAAGAAAATGCACAGCATCTTCCATCATCTGTAAGAACACGACAGCACAGTTAAATCTAAAATATATTTCATAGAGATGAGACGTTCATTAAAAAAGTGTCATACAGCAAAAATATCATCAATTTATTTGAGAAAAATACTATGATTTGTAGGTAAAAGGAAAGAAGTCCATGGTCATGCCAAACTTCATCATTTAAGTAAAGAATCAAGCAATAAGATCACCTTCAGTGTTAAGCACGGGCGTGAAACAGCAAATCCAAATGCCACAACTAATGTTATTGCAGAAACAGCAGCTCCTGCAAATGGTGGGTATATTTCCAAGCTTGCAACAACACCCCAGCCCATTGTTGCCAATGCAATTCCAAAAAGCTCAATTAAAGAAGAACTGAAAAGTAACAAGAAAAAATGAAAGCATCACCCAAGTTAGATAGCGTCAGAATGATACAGATAATAGATACAAATAAACAAGCACTGAGAACTAGAAAGTAAAAAGAAAAGATCTAACAGTAATCGACTGAAAACACAAAACATATGCACAATTAGGAGCTTCAGTATACAGTGCAAACAAAGCACACCATACCAACCTGACATTCTTAGCAGAATCTGCATGTGCATCATATACATACACAGGCAACACCCTAGGGGAATAGACTACCACAGGAGGTGACAGAAGAACCTGTAATCAAATCAATGTATACAACAAATATTAAACATGCATAGAAATCTAAAAAACCTGATTTTGTTCAAATGAAAATCAAAACAAATTTAATCAGCATACTTCATGGGATATTTCAGAAAAAAACCTTAAAATGTTTAATAAATGCTTCAATTTGTAAAGGGTGAAAAATTTTAGAGGAAACGTCAAATAGAACTCACAGTCAATGCACGGCCAGCAAGAAGAAACAGAACTGAAAAATACCCAACAGATGCACCAACAAATGGCTGATCTGCATGAAAGAAATAAATGCTCAAGTCAGTTTGCAAGAAACAAAGTAGAAGATCAGGCACTTTTCAAGAATTGGAGTGCTTATGCTCCAAGGAAAATCATGAGTTGTAAAGAAAGTATAAAAACCTTGGCAAAAGTTACTAACCTAGGAAAATCAACTGCAAATATTTAGCATTGGGTTTGAAATAAAGGATTTATTTATTTTAAAATAAAAGGTATGATTCTTTCAGTAAAATAATTTGATCCAGGAGATATTCAAATATTTATTTTGAATTGGCAAATCTCTTTCAGAAAATAAAAAGTGAACTAAGTGGTGAATATTTAACCCATAAGATTCCAAAATGTTCTCTGTTGTGCCGGAAAACATGCATGCCAAAAATTGCCATACTATAAAATTTAAATACTTTTAACATAATCACCACCATATTAATAGTTGGATGCATAACCAGGTAATAACACCAAACCCGAGTTGGGGCCTTCAAGAAATGGGGATGTTATAGCAATGTTGCAAATATCGTGTCTGGGAATATTTCGCCGAGGGTCTGGAAAGATAATCATCGGGAATATCAGGGTAAAACATTGGGAATTATTGGAAAATATCGGCAAACATAAACTTATACTTGAAGAATTATGAAAATATCAAACAAATCAGCAACACAAAAAACTTGGGAGAAATCAGAAATATCAAGAGAAATCGGAGATATTTGCAACACTGTGTTACCCCCAAAGGTAGGAGTTTAGAGTAACAACAATGAAACAAAGTAAACAAGTCAACATGTGTGATAAAGTAAATTATAAAAAAAAGGAACAGAAACCAAGATTTATGAGCACATAGAGAATGGTTCTAAGCTCGCATGCACACAACAGCCTATTACCAGCACACATGATGACAATTCAATTTGAAAATGGGGTGCAATCATTTACGCAACTAATTGTGACTTCCTCACACAGAGAGTTAGTGATGAGAAGTTTTCATGCTAAGGACCTTATAAGAATGAGCTCCAACTTAACCCATGATCAATACAGTAATCCTATCTCAAACAAATGCTAATCATATCACCAACCACAAGTATAAGTTGTAAGGGAACATAATAGCCTTCACAACAAAATACGTTTTAGTAACACACTTGACGCTAATGATATCAAAATTGTTCTAGAGGGCATTGTTGCCGCTCGGAATATACACTCCCAGCGTTGGTCAAGAAGCACTTCTGAGGGCACCCTCACAAAACAATTCACCAACAAGAGCACTCTCGCTGACATGCTCCCTCTCTTTTATTTGTTGATACCTACTCCCAAAAGTGCTATGAGAATCTCTCTAAAAACATGTTGTACATTCACTCTGACCTCGCTCTGCTGCCAAATCATCAAATCTCTCGTAGTGCTCTTTGTGGTGATCACGACCTATCCAAAACACCCATATACAACAAGAGACAAGCTTTTAATTTCATGTTTATTGATAATGTGTGGCCCGTGGGAAGGCCCCAAAACCTATGGCAGCCATAATAGAACAAGCAAAACAGCCTATCTTAAAACAATTTCCTCATTATATTATATCATTTCATTCATATTTCGCTAGGATTTTGTCTGGTTGGAGTGGTTCAACTTTATGGTTACCTTCGACTCTACTACCACCTAAGTCACACGGTTCGGGTTCGGGTTCGGCAAAGATTAGGTTCGGTTCAGGTTCGAATTTTCAGATGAGGTTCGGATGAGGTTCGACAATAGGTTCGACTATATATATATATAAACTTTCTTCATATACTCCCCTTTAACTAATTTTCTACACCCCATGGCCCATAGGATTCAAAGCACTTAGGTCACTATTCATAATTTCGTCATATATACTTTGTTGTTTATGACATTTCTACTTACAGATTTGAACTTCTCAGAGTAGGTTTTTGTGGTTTAACAACGGATTTACATACTTCCCAAAGCAGTAGTTTGTTCTTAGGGGTAAATTTATGTTCTTACTTGTTGTTTGGTGTGTTCTATGTAGACTACAGGTCTGATATTTCAAATTACAAGAGCATTTATTTTATAGACAACATTAATAAAAATAGAGAGAATTTAATCTATAGACATCATAAATAAATCAAGAGCATCTAATTTATAGACAACATTATATTTATAGATAACATAAATAAATAGAGAGCATTTAATTCATAGACAGCATAAATAAATAGAGAGCATTTAATTCATTGGTATTGTGTGTGTGTGTTTTTTTTAATTTGAATTTTTTTTTCAGAAAAAAAAATTGAACCTCGAAATTTTCTTTCCTTAGGTTCGGCTTGAGGTTCGCCTTTAGGTTCGGGTTCGGCTTGAGGTTCGCCTTTAGGTTCGGATTCGGCTTTAGGTTCGACATTAGGTTCGCCTTCAGGTTCGGGTTCGACGAGGTTCAGGTTCGGCTTCAGGTTCGACATTAGGTTCATCTTTCAGGTTCGGCGAACCTGAACGAATTTCAAATTTTTTTTGAGGTTCGCCGAACCTCGAACCTCAAGGATTAGGTTCGGCGAACCCTGTGACTTAGACTACCACAATAGCAGCGGAGCCATGGAGGTTGCAGTGGTGCCAAGAGAAAGGAAAATTAGATGAACAGCTGTCTCTTTTTTCGCTTATTTGTCTTAGACTTCCTCTTATATGGATTAATGCTCAAAAATCGACCATAAGCTTATTGGTTTTAGGATTGACTCTCTATGAAGTGAGATAATTCAAATCTATTCATCCAGAATGAATCATTAATCAATATAACTAATTGCATTGGGGGTTACCAAAGGTCAAGAACATTCCAATGAGCTAAAAGACTCAAAATGAAGCCAATATGAGAAAGTCATGGCTTCAAGAAGTTATATAGATATATAATTATATATAGCTACACTACTAGTTGGTCCATCACAAGGGGTATAGGTTTGTCACACGTGTATGTAAACACACACACACACACACACACACACATGTATGTGTGTGTAATTGCACCGATAATAGATATAGTTCATGTGGTGTAGATGTGTAAATGTGTAGCAAGACCATTGTGGCCCTAAGTGTAAGCCACGTCATCTCCCATTAATCACACATATGGAGCTAGCCACATAAGGTTACCCATGAAAAATCCAGAGCGCCAAAACCCTAGAGTTAAACCTGGCTCCTTCAATATTTATTAAAAGAGGAGAGAAAAAGGTTAGGTTTTGGGTGCATTGATGGGAGTTACTATTGTAAATCTTATCGTTCCAAAGAAGACTAGTTACAAGGGGACCAAAGTCAGGGACCTTCCAAAGGAGTTGATTCCAAAAGAAGATTTATCCACACTATGTTGCTCCCAAAGCTCGTTTTTGAAGAAAGCATCCAAGAAGGACTGGGGAAGCATGCTTCCTAAAAGCTTCCGTTTGGGAGCATTTTCAAGAGGCTCGCTTCCTTGCAAAAATAAAAACGCTTCATCTTTTTTTTCAATTTTTCTTAAAAAAAAAAATTAATCAAGTGATGTGTGATGAAGAACTAACCCTAGGTCAATACTAATGCTATATAAAGGAGGAGAAGCCTACTCTAATAGCAAAAATCCTAACCTTAGTAATCATCAGTAGCATTAAATGGCAATATTAAATTCTTAAGTAAAAGGATAGAAAATGAAAGATAAGGATAATGCCAACTTTTACTTAAATTTTTAACATTACCATTAATTGTTTCTGGATGTTTGAGAGTGGTTCCAACCTCATCGAACTTCAAATGCAAATAGTAGAATTTTTTATCTCATTCAAAATTCAACAAGCTTAACAGTTTTTAAGATTTCAGGATTGCAATGTTTCCACTAGGTTCTATGATCTATCATGTATGAGGGTATAGGATTGGCATTTAATCAAATACATTAACCCTTCTATGTACCTTGATGTTGGTGGTGTTAATTGTTTAGATTGATGTTGGTGGCCTCAAAGCTTGTTTTTGAAAAATCCCTAGTTTATAGCCTATTTAATGAAGAATCCCTAGTTTATAGCCTAAATTTATATTGAAAATTTGAAGCTTTAAGGTTATTCATGTGGATACTAGAACTATGTTTGATGAATTCACTACCAGATGATTGATGATTGATGAATGATGTTATATGATATTATGGTTTATTTCATGTTTTTATGCTTTTCATAACTAATTCAACATTCTACATGCATCTGTTGACATGTATGCTTCAAAATATATATAAATATATATTATATAAAAAATGATTCTGAAACACTTCCAAACCGGAAGCTTTTGAAAATTCGCTTTTCGCTCCCACTCCCACTTCTCGCTTTTGCTTCTGCTCCCAAGTAACCTAGGTTCCACAGAAGAGTAGGGATGAAGAGCTAAAATTTGCATGCATAAACAAGCATATGTTCCACAATCGACTAGTACCAAACCTCCTAGCGAAAAGAGCAAAGTTGTACGAAGAATTGTAACTTCTTCAAAAGTTGAGAGATAATTACTCTTAGAGCTACATGAGAGCCACAACGTTCTATTATCCATGGCTTGAAGATTTATATGAAGGCATAGTCCTTTCTTATTGTAGTTTTACCAAGATGGATTTCTCAAAGGGTAAAATATTGTGCCCATGTTTTCTACATAATTTAATTTACGATAGTTTGGTGAATGATTTTATTCTTTTAAAAAGCATATAAATATTAGTAATTTATGTATAGTACAATATAATACCATTGTATTTTCAATATTAGTTTCAATGAGAGTAGTAGATAGTTAAGATGATTTCTGATCACAACTTTGTTTGAAATAATTCTTTAGTTTTTTGTGTCCAGATCTATGTTGTCGGGAGCAGGGAGTGGGAGTGGGAGCGAGAGCGTTTTAGGAACATTTTTTATATAATACATATTTTAATATATTTTGATGCATATATTTTAAAAAAAAACATGTAGAATGCCAAATTAGCTATATAAAACATGAAAGCATAGATATAATCATTTCATACACATAAAACATCAATCATCTTGGAGCTATAAGTTATAACATCGTCATCAAATGAT
Source organism: Pseudotsuga menziesii (assembly GCA_001517045.1). Taxonomy (NCBI): domain Eukaryota; kingdom Viridiplantae; phylum Streptophyta; class Pinopsida; order Pinales; family Pinaceae; genus Pseudotsuga; species Pseudotsuga menziesii. The sequence goes on from LPNX010600204.1 coordinate 252,104, forward strand.
CAATCATTAACAACATCAACCTTCAAGTTTAAACATATAATATTTGCAATCAACAAACTCCAACGAATAACATCAACCATGAAATGAAACAAAGTATCATATTCATTAGTTGTAAGATAAAGGCAACGCTCATACATTTGAAAGCCTACTAGTGGTTGGGAGTGTGGAATCTTCGTTGTATGAATTTGATCACCATCCTGATCACCAAAACGTTCAACCTTCGGAGTCCAAACGCTCCAATGCTATGGCAACATCCTCTAAATCAAACTCCTATGGATTGTTGCCCCAAGTCAAATATGTTCTAACTTCTATCATTCTTGGTCGCATCACAATAATGGGACAACAATGTCAATTTGTAGTGCACATAAACTAAGCTTTATGTTCGATCTACATTCAAATTGTTTCTTTTCACATTTTGGATGAAGTCGTCGGTGCTCCAACACCTCTCTGTAGAAGTGTTAACCTATGAAAGCACCCTCACAGCCAATTTATGTCGATATGTGGTAGAGAAGCAATAAATGTTCCACCATTTCGATAGGACTCAACTTATCTCCATCTTTGGTTGCATGTAGGTTACCAAAGACTTCATGTTCCTCGATGTATTTGCTCAATCCAGTTAGTACTTGAGCACACTCCTCTGCCCGATATACATTCAAACTATTTCTCTTCAATGTTCATTGTTCACATTGTGGATAAAATTCTAAGTGCTCCAATACCTCTCTACACAAGAAATGTTAACAACCTATGAAAGCACCCTCACCACCAATTTATGCAGATATGCGGTAGAGGAGCAAAACACATTTCACCATTCAATAGGACTCAACCCATCTAGATCTTTGGTTGTATGAAGGTTACCAAAGACTCCATGTTCACTGATGTATTTGCTCAAAAATTCACTTCGTACTTGAGCACACTCCTATCAGGGACTAGCTTGGCTAATGCAAGCATATACCCATTCTGCACCTCTGGATCTATGTGTGGTTTTCTCCTAACTCCACCCTTGGGGCTAGTTAGGCCAACCAAGATGGAGAATAATATTTTGGTGCAAGGAGTAATGACATATGCTAGGGCATGGAGAGGAACCTTTAGGTAGGAAAAACTTCCAATGCTTAATAAGTGATTTTTCTGGATTGAAGGGTAAATTTTTGCCAAGGTCATGACATAGGAGTTCAATCAACCTCAACAATTAGGCATCAACACCACCAACATCAAGGTACATAGAAAGGTCGATGTGCTTGATTCAATTCCAATCCCTTACCCTCATACATGATAGAATCTAGTGGAAATGTTGCAATGCTGAAATCCCAAAAACTATTAACTCTGTTGAATTTTGAATGGGATCTAAAATTCTACTTTTTGCATATGAAGTCCGATGAGGTTGGAACCACTCTCTAGCATCTTGAAACAATTAATGATAATGTTAAAAATTTAAGTAAAAGGATAGAAAATGAAAGATAAGGAAAATACCACTTTTACTTTAAGAATTTAACATTACATTTAATACATCCCCTAAATGAACCCTAACCATGCCCAAAAATCCAACTAAAACCATGTCTTAGTTACAAATACCAAAAAAAAGAAGAAAAAAAATCGCCTGAATCCCTGGGGCACTGAGGGAGCGTTGAGGACGCATATTTTTTGCTCCTAGGAGCGCTTAGGGAGCAATGGGGAAATGCTTTGGGAGCGAAGATCCCTCATCGCTCCTTAAGCGCTCCAAAAAGACCAGGGAGCATTAGGGAAGCGTGATTCCCAAAAACTCTCCCAAGAGGAAGCGATCAGGAATCACGATTCTTGATTGCTTCCTTTGGGAGCGCGCATCGGGAGCAAAGCAGAGGGGGGGGCGATTCCCCGCATCGTAGGTACAGATATTACTTTGTTTTGCTCTCCAAAAACATTTATTCTTATTTAATTTGAGTTTCTATTCATATAAATGAAAAAACATATAGGTTGTAGATTCACGAATGTGGTCATTGTCATGTTATGGTGAAGTTATAAATAGTATGAAACTTGAGTTATCATTGGATATGTTGTTATTACAGTTCCACTCTTATACTAATAATTAATGAATAGTTGAATTCTTAAAAGTTAAAATACAACCAGTACATTAACTACTGTAGTTGAAATTCCACTTTTTTCATAACAATTAAATTTTAAAAGTAGCATTTCATGAATCTTTAAAAGTTAAATTTTGTAAATATATTTAATAATTGAGTCAACTTTATTGTATCCATACTAAGTCAAATATTTGTCGAATTTCAAATTCCATGCCTATTTTTGTACACAAACTCTAAATAAGGTCAGATCTTGATACTATAGTTGTAAGTGTTATATGGTTGATATTATCTATGTTATGTTCAATAGAAGGTTGATGCCTGAATGATTAATCGTATTATGGATGGCATTTCTAACTTCATATTAATGTAGAATTTGTCTTCATAATAATTATAATAATAATGATGAAGTATCTTACAATGGGAATTTCTTCGAGGAAGGATTCTATGGTTGCCTTTAAGGAGTTTGCCAAGTTGATGTGAATTCAAAATACCATCTTAGCTCCTCTCCCTAGACACAACTACATTGCAATTTGCTACTTCTTCCCACTGTTTTCTAATATTGCTATTCACATAGATCCAGTCGAGGACTCTTACCTGGATTTGTAAGCCGACATCATTAAGTATTCAACACTAGTTGGGTCATCGTCTTGGGTGACTTTAATGCCCACAATAGAGCTCTCCATATTTCTCCACACAATCCATCCAAGGATGAGCTTTGCATTCAATGTATAGATTCAAATTCAATAGGAGTTCAATAAATGCCTAACAACGCTTTGTGGCCTATTACAGCTTATAGAAAGCACCTTTCGTAGCTTGGAGAACCCAATGAGCTATTGATCATGAATAGCCTCTCCTTCCTTCCCCAACTCTATCTATTTCATATCATACAGCATAGTGAGGGCGTTGGTGTGAAGGTCATTGTCATGGGTAACTTTAATGCCCGCAACAAAGCTCTCCATATTCCTCTACATGTTTACTCATAATCCCTCTCGTTATCTCAGACTCTAGTCTTATCAATGCCTCATTTGCCCAAAAAAACTCTTTGAATCACAAAGAATATGTGCATTCCTTTGTCATTCTCCAAAAAAATTCTAACACGGACTCTTTCCTTGCCACGGTGCTCGCCCCACAAACTTAACCTCAACCCCATGTTTCTCATACCTTGACTCTCTATACAACATGCGAGTTAGGTCACCTCTCCTCCCCCTCTTTCCATCTAATCCCTCATTGAGAAATTCCAAATTCAAATAGAGTAAAAAATCCAACAAAACAATAGAGGGGTTACAGATGAGAACTATGGGGGCCTTGTTGCTAGAGTTTGATTAGGCCACTACTAAGAAGGTCCAAACATTTCTCCTTTGACACAATAGCCAATGCAAATAGAAGGTCTCCTTGCCCATCACTCTTGCAGTATTTTGGTGCCTGCCCTCTATGGCTTGACATTGTGTTCAACATTGTCTCACTTATCGTGCTTAGAGCATCGCCAACTCAGCTACAAGTCGAGACATATATGTATACCTAACATAATACTCATCATAAACCATTGCCTTGGCTAGCATATGTCACGAATCTTTTGAGGTCTATGCGTATTTAGAATAAATAAATACATGTTATTATTGATTGATATAATATCTATACCCACATGCACATGCAAAAACACATACACGCACACATTGAATAATGATTTATTAATAAGAATTGATCTAGAAAGTTCAATCCTAGTGTTTTGGACCTAGTCTACACCACCAATACAAAATAGTCTCATTGGCTTTGTGCTCCTTGCAAACTTTGATGTAATAATCCCATTTCCCACCAAAGAAAACATTGCTTCAAATGGTACAATTAGATACTTGTCTCTACTCATGCTTCATATCATAAGTGTTATTAATTGCTTCATTATCACACCTCACCAACTTTAATTTTTTTCCAACTTTATACCCCAATCCTACAATTAGACAAAAAGTAACTCTTTGTACCAATCACATGCAACATCCTTCAACCTTGCAACATATAGCATTTCCCATTACTTTGCTTCATTTTTTCAAAGGGATATTTGCCCAAACACAATTGTATAAGGGAAACTCTTGACTTTCAATGATGGATGTCATGGACCTCACTCTTTATGAGAATCTTCAAAATTTCTTTCCTCCAATCCCTACTTCGCCTCCAATATCTTATCTTGTATTCACAACCTACCCACCACTTAACCAAAAAGAAAAATCTTTCAAATGGTACAATTACGTACTTTGGCGTTTCTCTAGCTTCATATTGTAAATGTTATCAATTGTTTCATTATCACTAGTTAACAAATATAATTGTTTTTCAACTTCATACATCAAATCTAGAAATAGAAAAATGAGGAACTCTGTGTGCCAACCATGTGCAACATTATGCTTTTTCATTAGTTTCCTTCATCATATCAAATGGCAATCCAAGTCATCTCATAAATGTCATAATGCCTCAAAGAATCTTTGCTCCAAACACAAATGTATCTATGTCTCAACCATGTTCAACATCCCTCAATCTTGCAAGGAATATGCTTTTTCATTTCCTTGCTTCATCTTAGCAAATGGAAACCCAAGTCATCTCATAAATGTCATAATGCCTCAAAGAATCTTTGCTCCAAACGCAAATGTATTTGAGCAACTTTTGCTCTCAATAATGGATGACATGGGCATCACTCTTTGGGAGAATCTTTGACATTTCTAACTTTGACTACCTCCTTGGCCTTAAAATATCCTATCATCAATTCAAAACCTACCCCTACCCACCACTTTCAAGTTTCAGAGATAGACCTAAACTTAATCTACTCCTTTTCATAGACCATGAATCGAGTTGCCCCCCTTCAACTTATGGTCTACCTTTACAAGTCAACATGTTATAAGAAGAAATCATCTCCTCTCAATCTCTAATCCTCTACACATTGATTTACATCTAAACATGTCAACACAAATCTTACCAAATACTCATCTTTATCATTTACCAAAACCCTCTCCACAACCAAGTCCTCAATAGCAAGGGGTTATAACTTCTTTCAATGTGTTGTAATCCACATAATGTTGTAACAACAAACTTCACAGCCACCTTATCTCATCAAAATTCCCTTGCATGTGATAAGCAAATTGAAAGAAGGAATCAAAACCACATACCAAAATTACCTAGGTGTTCTCCAACACCACATAATATCTAATTATTAACTTGAAATTACCTCCTAATGCTCATTCTCCTCCAAGTGTTTGTCGCTATATGGCAAATAGACTTGTCGGCAAAGCCACCAACCCCTCGACATTCAAATTCAACAATACATTCTCTACCACAAATTTATCCCACTTGCAAAGGGTTAAGTTTGCATTTCATGAATTATCTACATATAATATGAGAACACAAACTTGGCAACTCCCTTATCTTACTATTAAGACTTTGCCATCAACAAATGTTCCAAATATCTTGTTCGAAAAACAGACTCAACATATTATAACATCATCACAATATCCATAAACTATTCTTTTCTTTTGCACAAAGTAATGTCTATGATCAACTCAATGTCCCCTAAACTGAAGATGAAATCACCTCTTGGCCACTATCCTCTATGCATGGTTGAGGTTCTTATCTGGACTACAATTTGGTCACCAAGCTCACCGCCACCTATTTATCAATTCAATTTGCCAATGTATTCTATATAGAGTCATTCTCTACAACAAGAGATTCTCAATGTGTTTGATGTGTCATGATCCACACATAACACCACAACGTTGAACTCTGTAACTCACATTTATCTTGAGGAGACTTTATACATCGCATGTGATTGATTATACAACATCTTATCAAAGATTGCAATCAACAAAATAAAACTATGAAACAAAGCACCATCACTATATGCCTAACTTATTCTCATGTTCTCCAACAACTTATGATGTCTTCTAACTAAATCAATGTCATGTGCACACTCTTGGCTTAGGTAACTAGATGTTTGGTCATCTGACCTCCTCAAGTCCAAGAGCCAACATTGCAATGAATACACATTTTGCATCCATTCGTACTCTAGTTTCATCCTGACAACCCTCACCAACCAAAATTCGATCTTTCATCTTGTCAAACTCCAAACCTATCACATACAACAAAATTTGGATGTTGGAGTCATTTGAGTTTAGAGTAGTGACAATGATACAAGGTGAATAGAAAACATCTACATTCACATAACTTCGATAAATAGGAGAAAAAAACCAATAACCCAATTGTTGAGAACATAGAGAATGAAAGAAAGGTCTTAATCCACACAAGTCTTTACAGAATGTGCACATATAATAGAGATGGCGATACAAAGAAACCACACCTCAAATAGATATTAACAATCTCGTTAGCCGAAAGAAAAAGGCATTACTAGACAAAATCACCTCATGACCAAAATAATTTTAGTTACACATTTGGGGCTATAACAAGGACCAAACAAAGACCATGGATAGCAAATTGATTAATGTTATAATATAAGAGGGGTGTATAATATGGAATGTAACTACATAAGTTGTGTATGTGTATGTTTGTTAAGAACTTAAGAACAAAACCAAAAACAAAATTCATGAGAACATCGAGAATGCATGCAAGGTCTTATTCCACATGAGCCTTTTAACATATGTGCATTTAATCGATATAGATGGAGGTACAAAGAAACCAAACCTCAAACAAATACTAACAATCTCACTAGCCATATGTACAAGTGACAACAAGACAAGTCAATTGGGCCATGCTTGGGTAGTTAAGAGAAGTTGTTATCCTCCCCACCCAAGTTTAAATCCCACTTGTGACTTGTTTGCCCTTCGTTGGATGATTGGGGATAGCAAGATCCCTACAATCTCACTCTCACTTAAGTGCTTGAGTGTGGCATGAGATGTTTCCAAACATGATAGTCCAAGGGGATAGCTCAACCAATTATCACCGATGTTGTGGGCATTTTGCTAATTATATAACAAGTGCCCAATTCAAGTCCCTCATAGGTCATGTGCACTAATCTATGCCAAGGAGTTTCCTACGGATGCAATCCATGAATGTGGGGAAGCATCCCTTGGGCTTTCCCACAAGGTTTTCTTTTGCAGAAGAAAAGCTGCAACACAAAATATAAACTTCACATTACACACGTGTGGTTAACATGGGGAAAATCAGTGTAACAAGACTCCCGACTCAAACTCAAAAAATTGTAAGTTTGACTTGGTTGCCTACATAAACCCCGACTTTGACTCAACTCGACAAGTTTGACTCGTGATCAATATGCCCAATTTAACTATAAAACTGGACATTAGCTTTCATTTTCTCTGATTCTTTGATCTCTATTTTGGGCAATCACGAACGGACGATTAAGGACAAACATAACTCGGCTACAGTCATAAATGTTCGCAACTCCCTAGAATGGATGTTATTCGTGACTCCTTGGAAAGTCTCGAAATAGTTTCAAAAGCCTCTTCCTGCTAAAGAATAAATGGAATGGCTAAGTCTTTAAATATTCTCATTTAGTGGAAATGAGCATAGACGAAATAATACACGGAATTTTCTCATTCTCCCCGCTAAAAAATAGACGAAATGCCTAAGTCTTAAAATATTTTACGAAATTTTCTCATTCTTCCCCCTAAAGAATAGACAGAATGCCCAAGTCTTAAATTAATTTCTTTATTTCTGTGATTCATGGGTCAAGGTAATGTTGACTTTTTCATGGGTTGAGCGAATGCCAAGTTTGTTGGGATTATGAAAACCCTTAATCGCAAATGAATGGATTTAGAAGGATTTCATAGCCAATTTGCTAGTTATCTAACATAACTAAGTTACAATTTAGTTTATAAATTTATAAAATTCAATATTAATTTTTACATTTAATATCCAATATATTTCTTATATTTTTCAAATAAAGCTTTATATTCAGAACAGGGATCTTATCAGGACTCATCTTCATTATGGATGAGAATATAAGATGAGAATGGATATATTATGGATGAGAATATAAGATGACAATGGATATATTATGGATATCCATTGATATCTTGTAGTATATGGACATGGCTATTTTGAATATCTATGAAAAAGGTTTTTTATTCAATATAAGTGTACATATTTAATTTTTTGTAATTTCTGATTTTTTCCCGATCCAATTCAAACTCTCTGCGTTTTTGCCTCGCCGAGTTATTGTTGATTCTGAGTCTGGTAAAATTCAGGGAAATTATGCTCATGCATGCCAAATGGGTTTATTGTATAATATGAGATGTGAGTGTATAATGTGGAACTAACATAAGTTGCATATATTTACATTCATGTGTGCATGTGTGTTGAGAGCAAGAGGGAGGGAACTCTCCATATGCATGTATGTTTGTATTTTGGTAGGTTTTCCCAAATGAACATATTTTAGAAGTAAATAATGCCAAATTGAAAACTAAATCAAGATAATACATACAAAGACTTGCTCTATAACTTCAACTTACTTGCAAAGAAACCAACAAGAAAAGCAGCTAAAGCTAGCACAAATGCCGCCAAACAAACAAGAAACATCTGGATACGTGTCAAGTAGAAATTGTTTGAAGCCCAATAGTGAATTACGCCAATAGCCAAGACTACAAGTAGTAGAAATAATAGAAATGCAACTCCAACCTGAACCATCCAAAGGGGGCAAAAAATTAAAACAAAGAATAAATAAACTCAACCTAAGTACAAGAATGTGTTGATGACAACAAATACGTCAAACTGAAAATGATATAACTCACCATCCAAGGGTTAATGGTAGCTATCACAGCAGATATCGCTCCAAGAAGAAGAAAAAGGCCCATACCAACAAACAAACAAACCCCACGAGAAATCTCCCAATTGTCATCCTTCCTGCCATGATTTCAAAACATCCATATAGCAACCCAAATCATGAAGAGAAAGATAAATTATGATACATATTAAAATATAAAATATAGAAACAAAAAGAATGGTTGTCTTACCACTTATACATGCCACAGCTTAGCGAGAGTAGAGCAGGAATACACACCAATGGGAACAATGCAGCTAGAAAATCTACCTTTAATGGAACTTGCCCCTCACGAGATTTTACAACTTCCAAGTAAGACACTCCACAAAATGTCACTAGAACAACTACATGCACAATAATATTGTCTAATAAGAGCTTGCTGAACCCCATTAAATTTAATTTTTAAAAGTAAAAATTAAAATTGAAAAGACAATCAAGGATTTTAATGCAAAACAGGCAAATCCTATATTTCATTATGCCAATATTATGTGCATCCATAAAAATGAAAACATTTAGAAACTTACTTATGAAAATGCCCACACAAATAGCCGATGAAAGGAAAAAACGGTAAGTCGCAAACCAAGAAACCACTGGGAGAATGCCAGTGATGGCTAGAGCAAAAGCAGATGCAATAGCCCAACCCAAGTAAAAAGATGATGTGTATGGAGAAGTAAAACTCTCTTGGTCACCATTCCAACCACGGTAGCCCAGATCATCTAAAGGTTTAACAGATATTATAGTACCCAAGGCTATAACAGAAAAAATGAATATGGTTACAGATATCCCCATGGCAAGGCCCTGCAACAAATGCAAAAGAGGATCAAGTGTCAGTAGAGCAGTTCATAAAATATAAATGCTATAATTTTTTAAAAGAAAATAAAAACAAAAAGTCTAACTTGGAATACTTATTTCATAGAAAAGTTTGTAAGGAACCCATGTTTTGGAAATAATCCTCAACTTTGTGAACCAAAAGTATTTAGGAAAATATAGCAATTCACTGACAAACAAAAACATGAAATATCCAAGGTGTAAACTTTAAGAGAAAGAGACAAAACATAACGAAAATAACATTGCTGCATAACATAAAATACTGGGATCAACAAACAAAACATAAAGAAAATAATAACGCTGCATAACATAAAGTACTGAGATCAACATAACTACAGAAAATAGGATTGCTACAACAACAGTTGGCAATGCTTTATCCAAACTAGCATTTAGACATAACTTGAAGAACGGCCCTCATTCATGTCAATAACCCATCAAGACAATCTTTTCGTCATTGGACATTCTTTACCCTGAGGCATTCATCATATAAATAAGGGGTTAAAAAAGCCTTATTATAATTAGTTAACTTGCAAACACATCAAAAGTCAGTTACCAGGATATATTTGATTCAATATTCAAGTTCATTTCAAGAATAATAAAGTGATCAAGATTCAAAACATCCCGAGGAGGAAAGATGACAGAAAATTCGACCACTGAACCTTCAAGATCTTCAGATTATAATTAGAATTAATTTGTTAATTAAACCACCAGGACTTGAATTGTTGTATGTATATACTATAAAGTGTGTGGACTCTAAGAATTGCGATCATTTGGTCTTGACCAAAAAAGAATTACAGACTGAAGTAGCAATAAAGTGAGTACACAGCAGCAAGCAATTCAGCCGGACAGCAAAATTTTAGATAGAGTGATCACTGATCAGTTTAAGAAAATAAGGACAGTATGATGAAAAGGAAATTAAAGGAAAATTGGAACATACATATGAACTGCTATTATGATAATGCAAAAGTTGAGAGGGGCAGAATATAGAATAAAATTGATATTTTATGAAAATTTAATGAAAACTTGACAATATTGATATTTCTAGAACATTTAAGAAAAGTCACCCCCCTACCTCTTTGAGGAATTCCTAGCTTCTTGAGCTATCCCACAAGGATCCCATATAAGGTGCAACATATGCCTTAAAGCTTTGCTAATAAATAAACATAGCTTGGAAGGTGCAATGCCCCCCAGGTGGTGCTAGTGCAGACTGAAGAAAGAACACATACCCAAAGCCTAAGGCATCGAGGATGTGCATACTCATCTGTCCTTTTCAACTGCAAGCCCTCTCTTTTCTCTGATGTGTTCTTCATCATCGTGCATTGAGCACTAAGTGGACCATATGTTGTTCCCACTTCTTGTTTATTTGGGAGGCCCACCCCTTCCTCCTTACCCCTACACCCCATTACCTAGGTCCATGCAAGTTTCAATTGTGTATCCAAGGTGGGCATGTGCATAGCTAATACACTGCACGCTCAATTCTCTCAAATTCGAATCTCCTCAGCAGGTTTATGTTGCATAGCCCAAGTTTCAAAGACGAATGGTCAATGGTCAATGATCAAAGATGAAAAGATTTAAAGTCAATGGTCAAAGATGAAAAGAATAAAAGCCCTAAGGTCGGCCTCCTAATTGTGTGGAATCAGCTTCTTCTTGATGAACTATAAATAAAGAAATATTCTCATTTGTCATTTATCATCCAAGATCTTCATCACTGCTCCTCAAGGACAAGTAGTGGGTTTTCTGCTGGGTTCTTCTTCTCTATCTACAGTTTGGTCTTCTTTATTCTTGAAGACAGTTGCAGTGCTTTGAGGGGCTAGTTCAAGTCCTTATCTGCCCTCTCCAGTTCACGGCAGCTCCTCCATTGCTCTTTCTTTGCTACAGATCTGGTTGAAGCCTGCTATAGTGCACCCGAGCCCTGCTAGGGCCCATCTCTGTGCACCCGAGTTCTGTCTGAGGGTTATACATTCCACGGCTGACCTGCTAAGGTCTCTCACCATGCACCTGAGCCCTGTTACTAGTTAGGGCCTGCCATTCTTCACCCAAGCCCAGCTAGGGCATACACAGGTTCACGGAAGCCCATTTAGGTTCTTGTACAGGTCAGTACAGCCCAGCTAGGGCTTCAACAGGTCACGGCAGTCGTTATTGGGGTCTGTGCCAGCATCCAAAGGCACACAGACAGTTTGAAATTGGTTAAAGGCTGCTCCAGGCATCCAGCAGTAGTACATTTGATGATTGAACAGTTTAGTGGCAGCAGACTTGTACAGTTTTTACCAGGGATCTGTTGGTCTGTATGACAAATCCAAACTTGTTGTAAAGGATTACATTCTATCTGCTCATGTACAAACTCAGTCATCTCATTTACAGGATGGATTATTAATTGCTTTGGGGTTTTTATGCTTGAAAGGTTTCCCTGTGAAAAAGTCCTGTGTTCAATTCTTGTAGATGATTGTTTTACTGCTGCTAGTGTTTTACTGCTGTTAAAATCTCAGTACTATCTTTATTACAGTCTGCAAATTTTTATAAAGCCTGTTACTGCTATTAAAGTTCATATACATGTTAAATTTCAACAATTGCAAGGGAGCACTCTTAGGTCTTTTGTTTCTACTCCAAAAGCACACTTTGAAGGAAAGTGTGATTAGATCCTGCTCTCAACCTATGAATTTGCAGTGCATGGAGAATTTCCAGAGCATGCTCCCTAAACCTCTCTTTAGCACTCTCTTCAATTCCTAATATCTCTCCTCTACGTTCTTGAACCAACAAAAAATCATTGTTTTAAATAATTAAAAATTATTTAAATGGTGGGGTCTACAGAAATCCCAATAAGCCCCATACAACACAACAGTGCAAAGGGTCAGGTGGGAAATATGGTTGCAATAGACAAAATAGTCCTTAATTATTGTGTGTTATGTCATAGCAGATCACTGGAGTGTGTACATCAGTGGTGAGAAGGTATTTAAGATGAACCGTGCAGTTAGAGGTTCAGCAATGGTTTTTTCTCCAATGATAGAACCTGTATGGCAGTGGTTGCCTAGAACTACAAGCAACAGCAATAAAAGTTCTTTTAAGGGTTGTAAGTAAACAATTCTTCTGCGAGAAGGTGTTTACCTACAACTTCATCCACAGCATGCAGAGACATACAATGAATATTTAAGCAAGCAAAAAGCTTGGTTTATGTGCACTACAACTTGACATCATCAGCCCATTATTATGGAGAGCTTCAAAACATATAGCATTTATGAATTAGGACAACATACAGAACATGGAAATTTGGAGGATGAAGCACTACTATTGGACGAGTTGGAGGCCACTACTATGGATGAGGACAATGATCATGTTCAGATGTCAGCGGCACTTTAGTAGTTCAGCTTCACCAACAAAGGTGGGACAATTTGTAGGTACACTACCTCCACAACCTTGTCCAAGCAACTTGTAATGCTGCACATTCTTGTGCTAGGGCATCTAGTAATGATTGACACAAAGAAACCATTACTTGTGGAAAAAGGATACAACAATAGACGTGTTTCCCTTCCCACTGCTTTACTTGTCCAAAGACTTCAGCTCAGTTCAATGTCTCAACTCTTATTTTGTAAATTACACAGATGGCCTATTTTGTAAACATTAATGATTATTCTATGCATGTGATAACTTCTTCAGTCGTGATGGTCTATATCATTTTATATTTTAAACCCAGTGACCTAGTTTACACCTTTGTAACTACTAGATTGTTGATGATATCTAGTTCATTTCATATCCTAATTCATGCTATCTTATTTTTAATTGTGTAAATACAAAATGGTCAACATACTCTAATCTACTCTGTATCATGTTTCCTAATGTATTTACTATTTATTTCTTAATAATATACTATTTGTATTGGTATCACTCAAATCTACGTTTTCGATAGCTCATTTTTACAATTTTTTGAATCTATATACATTATAATCATTACATACACGCATATACACAAGCATGCATGTGTTTATACAAAACACTCAAAAAAATCCACTCCCTACAACTTTTGGCAAGGATTGTTGTGTGCTCATGCTTCACTCTAAAAACATAGCAAAATAGGTACACTTCATATAACCCAAATACACCAAATTTCAGAAGTACATGACAGACTAGGCCTTCCTAGAGGACATTCTACCTCATTGAATCATCTCGCGTGCAAAGCTTGTAAAGCTTTATTACTCAAAAACCATGGCTTGGAAGGGCTAATTGTTGATGTATTTGTAACTTCGGAAGATATTCTGATGTATATTATCATTGTATGTTGTTGTACCCCCATTGGGGATGTGTGTTACCACCCCTTTCCAAGATGTCTAAATTGTATCTAGACCTTAAGGTACAACCTCCATTGTAAGTCGGGGCAATAGTCCCCAGTGTAACATCATATAATATGTAATTGTGGTCTCTCTAGAAGAAGTGGGCCCCATGTGAGATGACATGTAGGCTCGGGGCTTATATTTGCTCAGTGACTTGAAAGGGTATAAATAGGGAGGCGTTCTCCCTCATTTATACACACCTCACACACTCTCTAAGGCATTGGAGAGAGAGAGACAGTCATAGGAGGAGAGAAAGATAGTTGCTGAACATTTCTTATTACTGCTTTTGATACATCTTGCTATTCTGAAGAAGTTTGCAAAATTTTCTCCTTTATGGTTTCCCCGATGAAAATCTATATCTTGTGCATATTTTACATTTTATGCATTTTGTTGTACTTGTTATTCTTTCAAATAAAGATCCTAGATAATCTAATCAAATCTTAAGAAAATCTAACATGGTACCAGAGCCTCTCTAAAAGAAGGCACTATGCAGCTGCGGGAACTAGGGCTTCCTAGTTGAAGGTGTTCTCTCCACAGATCATCAAGCAAGGAGGGCTAGGCTAACTCGCCTCACTAGGGTGCATCTATTGGTGGTATCAGTTCCTAAATCATAGAAGTTTCATTGTATAGCCGAAATATAGCTAGGGTTTCATGCCTGAAAACCCTAGAAGATTGAATTTAGTAATCCTAGAACTTTCGCTATAACGCGAGTTTGGTGAAGGCTCAGAAGCCGAAATTTTTACAAGCCGAAGAAAAATTCATGCTGTACACTGTGTAAAAGTTTCAACCTCAAATTCACTATACTTCTAGACATATGGTCCCTCCAAATCAGGGTTCCAGCCTCCTCTAGAATACAGTCATAAATAGGTGACCTAGGGAGTTTTGCTCTATCGCGGGCTACAAAGGTCCAAACGAAATTCCGAAAGATGTTGCAGGTAGGGCACGGATTGTAGTTTCTATGGTACGCTTTTCATACCCAGAATGTGAAACAATGACACATGGCAGTCCGTACAAGTTCACTATGTTGAACAGTCCCCAATTCAGTCACCTTGAGAAAATCCGAATAAGTCACACTTGGAGAATCAATTTCTACTCTAACCTATGGGGTTGGAAAGAAGACTTATCACGATATCACAGTGAGAAGTTTCGGACCTTAATGATCTGAAACTTCAGAGATACAACATAATCAATATCAATCATTTATGCAGAAGAAATTGGAAAACTAGGGCTTCCTATTCCGGGAGCCTCCCTCCACTGTTTTCAGAAAAGGAGTACATTGGACAACTCGCCTTGAAGAGGCCCATCTTTCTATCCAATCAGAAGTTTGAAATTCCAAGTTTTGAAAAATATGGTTTCTCTGACAAACCCTAGATCAGCCAACTCCAAAACTAGGACGGACACCTCAAATCGATAAGATCAAAATTTTTGCTAGTTACATTTGAGGTTCTCATTTCAAAATGACTAATCACACCAGCTTGATGACAAGCTTGGTAAAGCTGACAACTTCCGGGGATGGAAAGTATAGGACCTCCGTGATCCTTGAAGAAATTGACTTAGATCAGTATTTCAGTAAGGAAGTTCTAGGAGCCAGAGGGAGATGAAGCTAAGGCTAGAGCCAAGAGAATCATTGCAGATTCTATTAAAGATGATCTCATCCCTCATGAGTCGTCCTTGAAGACACCAACAGGAAGTGTTTGATGTTATGACGAAGCAACCGAAGAAGAATAAAATATTGTTATAACTACCTCGAATGGGCTCCCAAGATCATGGGATTCATTCATTCGAGGAATGTGTGCCAGAAGGAAGTGATTACCTTCAGCAGACTCTGGGAAGAGTGCACACAAGAAGAAGCTCAACTCATAATAAGAGAAGAGAAGATGGGAGAAATTGAAGATCAAGTTCTCACGATTCAAAGAAGATCCCTCAAGCGATGAGGAATATGAAGAACTCAATTCTTGAAGAACCTCTTATCCATCTTAGCATTTGGATAAGAAATGATGTTGTTCTGAATGAAGAAGATGATGAAGTTGAAGGCTCAAGGAGTCTACCCACGAAACAAATAAAGATAAGTACAATTGTCATTTCATGATATTGTTTGGTTATGCATTTGTTTATATTCAGTTGATGTGTTATGCATGTTTGAGTATTTGCATTTATACTACTGAATTGCACATGATGGGTAAGAAGTCAATGATATTGTACAACATTCCATTACTAATCTAGATTGAAACCTCTTTGTTGGCATATTAGGAGTAGTACACACTCTTAATAACATTAGGGTAGAATTCATCTAGAAGTTATTGTATGTATACATGATATGGATGAATGTTGTAGCATTGGCTAAAATAGTCACATGGCTATGTGACATATATGTCACTATTAATATGTTTTGGAAATTATAATATGTTTCTAATCATGCAAATGAACTTGACTTGTAGATCATTCCAAAGAACAAGTAACAACAATTCAGAAGAGGAACCTAAAGCTTCCCGGGTCAAAGATGCCATAGCGAAAGAAAGAGCTTCGAAAGAATATAAAGAGAGCGAGCCTTCCAGCTATGAAGAAGTAGACAAGAAGAAAGGGAAGGAGACTATGATCAAAGAGTACCAGTTCAAGAAGAATGATGTCTAAGAAGCGATGTCGAGACCTGAAGGGAAGTCCGTAGTGTCTTCCATATGGATCTACAAGATCCAACATGCAGTAGATGGCAGCATCATGGGATACAAGAAAAGATTCATAACACGAGGCTTCTCACATAAATAAGGCACAGACTACGAAGAGACATTTGCACCAATGACGTGGTACACTTCCATTATATCCATACATACAGGTATGAGATGGGAGATACATCAGCTAACATCAAGATAACATTCTTGAATGATGTAGTCAAGGAGGAAGTATACATAGAGCAGCCACCGGGAGTTGAGACACAGGACAGGCAGACTCATGTGTGCAAATTAAAGAAGGCATTGTACAAGCTCACAGATGGGTGCGAGAAGAACTTTTCAACAAAGTTCAAGATAGAGGATTTTAGTATCTAATGACCCTAGACAGATACATAGAATATTAATAGCAGAGGGAGCTACTTGTCACTCCATTACAGAATGTTTCAATACATAGAGTGTGAAAGGCAGAGGGAGAATGATGCTCCACTTCAGAGGGAGTGACTGCAAAAGATCCTCAGGTTCAACATGGTTCGATAGGATGGACAGCTGACTGATGGCTCTAGGCTTTACTGAGAGTAAAGTGGATTCCAACCTTTACTTCAAGGTTGAAGGCAGAAGACCAATGCATGTTATATGTCGATGACCTGTTCCTAACAGAAAAAGAGGAACTCATTAAAGTTGCAAGAAGGAGACTTGCTGTCGAGTTCGAGATGAAGGACTTGGGTATGATGCACTACTTTCTAGGCATGGAGGTGTGGCAGAGTACGGATGGAATCTTCCTTGGACTAGGGAAGTATGCAGTGGAGATCCTGAAGAGGTTAGCGATAATGGACTGCAAGGCCATGGCCACACCTATGGCATCGAACCTGAAGCTATTGAGTGATGCTTCATCAGAGTCGGTTGATGCCACGATGTATCGTCAGATGATTGGGTCCTTGATGTACCTGACGAATACGAGACCAAATATTTGCTTTGCTGTGAACACATTGAGCCAGTTCCTGGATCCAAGACATGTTCACCTGATTGCTGCAAAGCATATTTTGAGGTACCTAAAGGGTACAATTGATTATGGGCTCAAGTATGAAGCGAAACAAAAGATTAACCTAGAGGGTTATGTGGATTTGGATCGGGCAGGCAGTGCCATTGATAGGAAGAGCACTTCAGGGTGTTGTTTCAGTATGGGATCAGGTGTGATCTCTTGGTTTAGCAGGAAGCAGTCCTGCATGGCGCTGAGTACAGTCGAGGCAAAATATGTTGCCACTTGCTCTGCTATTTGTGAGGTAGTATGTTTCTTTTGAAAGCTACTATTTGATTTGATTGATCTGACTTGCATTTTCGTATGATAGAGAGAGGAGCAGTGAAGCTCCAGTATGTGATCCAGATCGAGATCTCTCGAAAGAGGGAGTGATGAGTTCTAGCATAGCAGGTGAGACAGGTTATCTGAGCATAAAACCCTGGTGAAGCTCATAGGTTGCTCAGACGTAATCAGCCCTGTAGGTTGTCCTCGGATGTAATCAGTCCTGTAGGTTGTCCTCAGATGTAATCAGTCTTGGAGAAGCTCGCAGGTTATCCTTGGACGTAATCAGCCCTAATGTAATTCTATGCTAGAAATGGCCAGAGTGAAGTTCGAGTACTTCATAGAGAAGCTTGGTGTTCTTAAGATCGAGGTTCCCTCCAAAGAGAAGTGATGAGTCTGGAAGACGCAGATACACATGAGCCTTTCCGACATGGTGGCAAGCTAGGCCTCCCATGGTCGGATGTAAGTGCAAGGCCTTTCCAACATGGTGGCAAGTTGGGCCTCCCATGATCAGATGTAAGTGCAGAGCCTTTCCGACATGGTGGCAGGCTGGGCCTCCCATGGTCGGATGTAAGTGCAGATCCTTTCCGACATGGTGGCAAGTTGGGCCTTCCATGGTCGAATGTAAGTGCAGAGCCTTTCCAACATGGTGGCAGGATGGGCCTCCCATGGTCGGATGTAAGTGCAAAGCCTTTTCGACATGGTGGCAGGATGGGCCTCCCATGGTCAGATGTAAGTGTTAGAGCCTTTCCTGAATAGTAGTAGGTGTATCCTACCATGCCAGTGGATGTAAGTGCTGGAAGCCTTTTCCCGGATGGTAGTAGGTTTGTCCTACCATGCCGGTGAATGTGAGTGCTTTGATATGTGTATCTAGGTTGTGCTTCGTGTAACGATGAGATAATATGAAGATGATGAGGTAACAGTAGGGTACACAAATATTGCAAGGCATGTAATCAGTCCTGGGATGCTCCTTCAGGTTTTGCAATGGCATATAATCAATCCTGGGAGATCTTGCAGGTTTTGCAAGAGGCATATAACAAGTCCTGGGATGTACCTACTTCATGGCTTGCTCGCAGAGATGATGTAGATGAATACCTGGCGGATGACTAGGCCTACATCCAACATGGAAAAGGGTTGGCGCTGTAGATGAAGACCTGGCAAAGGACTGGACCTATATCCAGCATGAAAAAGGGCTGGCATTGTAGATAAAGACTTGGCAGAGGACTAGGCCTACATCTAGCATGAAAAAGGGCTTCCACTGTAGAAACTTCTGATGACAGGTAGTATGGGACGATGATCAAATTACAAGAAGATGATGGCAACAACTATGATAAAGACTCTATGACTCCTTGATGATGATGATGATGATGCGATGAAGACCTGACCAAATGTGTTGATGACTATGTAGAGAGAGAATACCTTCCTAGTTAAGAGGGAGTGTTGATGTATTTGTAACTTCGGAAGATATTCAGATGTATATCATCATTGTATTTTGTTGTACCCCCATTGGGGATGTGTGTTACCCCTTTACAGGATGTCTAGATTGTGTCTAGACCTTGAGGTACAACCTCCGTTGTAAGTTGGGGCAATAGTCCCCAGTGTAACATCATGTAATATGTAATTGTGGTCTCTCTAGGAGAAGTGGGCCCCATGTGATATGACATGTAGGCTCAAGTCTTATATTTGGTCAATGACTTGAAAGGGTATATATAGGGAGATGCTCTCCCTCATTTATACACACCTCACACACTCTCTAAGGCGTTGGGGAGAGAGAGCTAGTCATAGGAGGAGAGAAAGATAGCTGCTGAACATTTCTTATTACTGCTTTTGATCATCTTACTATTCTGAAGAAGTTTGCGGGGTTTTCTCCTTTATGGTTTCCCCAATGAAAATCTTTGTGTCTTGTGCATATTTTACATTTTATGCATTTTGTTGTACTTGTTATTCTTTCAGATAAAGATCCTAGATAATCTAATCAGATCTTAAGAAATCTAACACTAATGACAATAGGGGGGTGTTAAGACCCAAGGTGAGAAATACATTCCTCGCAACTAAGGTACAAAGGTGCACCTTCCCATCATTTTTTGTGAGCAACATGTTGCATGGCTTGGAAGGGCTAATTACAATAGGGAGGTGCTAGAGAAGACTCAAGGTGAGAAATGCATTCCTCGAAACTAAGGTACAAAGGTGCACCTTCCCATCTTTTTTTGTGAGCCACATGTTGCAACTACCTCCTCTTTGAAGTGTGCAACACCACCAATGCTTTAGCTATTAAGTTTACCATAAATGTGGTTACCACCCACTCTTACCCACAAAACCTAACTCCTACTTACCCCTAGACCCCATATCCTAGTTCGTGAGCTCAAATTGTCCACTAAATATTCATGGTCGCCTATGCACATCTTAACATTTGCACAATCAATTATCTCAAATTTTAACAATATGATTACAAGAGACCTGGACTATTTAACATTCATACATATAAGTGCATACCTTGCAATGTCCATCTAATAGTTATCAATACCCATAATTTGAGTCTCAAATTTTAACAATATGATTACAAGAGACTAATTAACATCCATACATACAAGAGCATAGCTTATAATGTCCATATAACTAGTAAAGATGTTCATACATGCATATATATAATGTAGCAGGGATGGAGTGGAATTTCAGTGCTTTAAAGACAGTCCAATGCATATTTGATTTCAATCTAGAAAATAATAATATCAATATAGAGGTCTTTCCTCTGGAAAAAATGAAATTAATTCATGACTACAATTTGGTTCTTACAATATTTTTGCTCCAACAATTCAATAATATCAATTGCCACCTCTTCCATGATACAAGGCTCAACAAACAATATTAATTATATATTAATGAATTTCATGGAATAATCATTACAAAAAATGTGACATTTTTTAAATCATCTCCCAGTCGCTTAAAGGGAAGCTAAGAACATATGTAAAACCAAGGGAAGGAGCCATGTACATGTACACAAGTATGGATGACATTCATTACGCTATTAAACCAGGTTAAGAGGTCAATTGGGTTTAGCTTGGTTGGTTAAGAGAAAACAGTTTTATCCTCCCCACCCAGGATCAATTCCTGCAAGGGAGATGTTGAGTTCTTCATGAGTATATTGTTGTAGGCCTTGATCCCTGAAGAATCAAGTTTACCCTGGGTACCATCCCCAAAATGAGAAGAAGTGCCCAGTGGGTTTCTCCAAGATATGTATTTTGCTAAGTACTTAAAAAAAGGTTAAGTACAAACTATTGTAACCATTGTTCTTGTCATCACACTATTGTACATATAGTTATTCTCCACACCTTAGTATAAAAATAAAAACAAAACAATGACCTTCTAAGAAAACATGGCAACCTGATTAGCATGCAAGTCCAGAGCAAACTATCATTGAAGTGTAGAGACATAACCAATGTTTCACCAAATTTCCAGGATGGGGGGATGTGGGAATGGAGAAACACCCATGTCCAAAATTCTTAAAAAATATAAACATAAATATCTGAAAAACAATAGCTGAAATAAATATTCACATTTGCTTTAGGTTTAGGGTTTTGATTTTTTTATGTTCTTTTAAATTGACTTAAGGCCATTGAGCAAAAATAGTGGAGCGTCCCACACAAAAGGGAAACATCCCCCCTGCATCTCACCAAGTTTCCCAACATGGGGGATGTAGGGAAACATTCCCCACCAGGTTTCCACATCCCAAAAACGTGGTGAGTGTGAGGTACACAGCCCCCTATTAGAGTACCACATCCCAATGTAACACTAGATGCAACTATATTAAAATATAACAGATATCAAGAGAAGCATTTTCACTTTTGCATACCTCTTTTGACTTACGACAGCAGCTTTGCATATTGCTTGTTTGATCTGCAGGAGGCATGCAAAAACGATATCCATTGTTTATCCAAATTGGAATTGCTACAGAAAGGCATGCCACCATCAGCGGGACTGTCAATGCCAAGCCAAGGAGAATAGAAGATTTACTGCAGACCAACAAAAAAAACAACGTTGGTATATGCTCAAAACCCACAATCAAATACATGTAATTTGTAACACTATGCAGCTTTTTTATTTCACAGTTACAATATACAACCAGGACAAAGAGCTCTTCACTTCACTATAATTATCCATAATATAAAGAGTTGTTTGCGAAAATCTGAACACTGCATTGGGTGACACCTGACAAGTAATTGATGCAGCCAAAACCATAGCCAAGTTAACTTTCTGAACTTATCTTGATTTCATTTAGCCTAAAATTTGTAAGCATGACTTTATATTGATTTCGTCCAAACCCAATCTGTCTTTGGAAATACCTCAATATATTTCCTAAGCAGATATATCCTAATGAATATTGATGTACCACACTATCAATGTACAAGATAAAACTATCATTATAAACAAATATTATATTTCTCCAATGTCAGTTTTCTAATTGAATAAGAATGTCAAGGAATGCTAATGTCATTATGTAAATGACATATTCAAGTACTGGGAAACAATGCCCCCCAAGAGAAATAGTCCATCCAAATTAATATTGTTTAAAAAAGGTAAAAAAGCAGAGTTAAAATTCCTGACAAATGGAATCATCTACACTGGCACAGACATACAATAAGCCTTGTTTTAAAAATCATCACATGAATTAGATAGATCACCTAAACTAGTAAATTCTGCAGCCTGCCTCTTACATTCAACCTAATAACATGTGTCTGAACTCCAACAAGCAAAACTTGAAAGCAAACATGTTTGACATCAAAGAAAACAACTAGGATATGCAACATTGGCAGAGGGATATAAAAAGGTAACAAGTAAATTCACTCAACACCGCAGAAGATCAGAATTAGATGTGGACCGTGGCCACTCATTTTGAAAGGGGGTACAAGCCTCCTCAACAATGTGAAGGAAGAATATGAAAATGCATAAGAGGTCCCTATTGGGGCATCAAATGGGAGCTCAACGACCAAACCTTTGCGGAGCAGGAAAGCAGTAGACTTCTCGTAAAGAATCGGCAGTTGAAAACACAGGACAAGTTACGAAATATGTCATTTCATCTCACAAAACTAACTTGACATAAGACAAAGAGTTTAGCCAAGAATGAGAAGAGCTGTGTATATTCATAACTTGGTAATAAAATTTAAAATGCTGTAAAAAATTGCCATGTCAGTCCCCTAGATTCATCACATGGACTCATAACAGAATTCCAAATCAAAATTTTGTCATAAAATCTGGTTTCAAGTTGGGCTCTAAACACAACGCAAAAAATTCCAAGAGAGCTACAAACTTATTTTACAAAATCACTTGGTCTTACGTTAAACTCTAGCTCTCCCTCAAATGCAACACATTACCATGAAAGACCATAAACCAACTAGTAAACATTCCATAGAAAACTCACTGTTTTATGCATTCCCTTAGCATGTATGCATATTTATTGACTATGTATTTATGTGCATCTACATCACCTGGTTTATGATAGAGTTTGGCGACATAAAGTCCAGAAAAGATTCGACAGTGCAAAAAATGTGATAAATTCAATAAAATAATCCAGCATTAAGTTAGATAAGATAACTTTACTAATGTCCAATGAAAGACCATAAATAGATCAAAGGAACTGCAAGGTACATCAGATTCAAAACGCAACTGGAAGTGCAAATGCAGCTCCTATAAAAATCAGATGTATATGAAATCTAAAGACCTAAACTCAAAAGTTTAGCATCAAATAGTGAGATACAAAGCTGGGAACCACAAAGAATAAAGAATCCCTGTCAACAGTTCAAGAGGCTGGAAGAATATGACTTCACTATAGATACCCAGGGAGGATGCCCAAGGGATAATTTAAAATTCAAATTTGCCATGCTTCAACAAATTTGTTCAAGACTATATAAAACAAAATTGTAATTTCATCAATAAAGTTCAACGAATATGGTGACTAAGGTATGAACCATGCTAAGATCAATCAATGGAAAGGAAATGCAAACCAAAATATCTTCATAATAAGGAGATATGCTTAAAAAATCACTTATTCTTTCTTTAAGCTCAAGCTCGGTCTCAAATACACTGCATCACCAACAAAGACCATAATCCAACAAGTAAATATTCCATAGCAAACTCATTAAACTATGCATTCTCTTAGTGTGTATGTATAATGTATTCATGTACATCAAATCCATGGCACAAAAAGGCCACCAAAACAATCAGAGAAATCATTAATACTATATAATAATCAGATAATCTTGCTTATTAAAAATTAATTTTATCTTTCCTTTATATACAATAAATAATTATATGACATTGTTACGAAGGCTTGCACCAGGGAAGTGAAAGCAGGGCACTACTAACACCCCCACAATGATTCAAGGCTCCATTGACATGATCCTGCTTGAGCTTGGGCATGTGTATGCACCAGCGCTTGTCTCAACCACTTAGGTGAATGGATGCTCTGCAGCACATGAGACACTTCTACCAGATGACACATCTCACATCAAATAGTTGTCGGTCACTCATGTTCATGGATGCACAGTGCACCAGCACTTGTCACAAGACTCACAGAGTCACAACCACTTAGATGAATGAATGCTCTCCACCACATGAGACACTTCTACCAGATGATACATCTCACATCGAATAGTTGTGGCTCACTCATGTTCAACTCAAGCATTCCGATCAAAAGAAATTATATTCCTTTACATTAACTATAGCTTAGCCCATAATTTTAAGTTTTGGAGCAAAGTTACCCAACTAGACTCAATGGAGCAGGATAGCAAGAGTTTGACTTGAACCAGGGTAAAAAAATACATTCATATGAACTCTTACAACATCCATATAACGCAAATTTTCAGACAAGGTGTTCAACACTTCTACCCACTAATGATCTTCTAGAAGATTCAAGGTGCTTACCTGTATCAAAAGGCACATTGAAAGTTGAAACAACCCCCCAGTGTCTGTACCCCATGTGCCGGACACAGACACGGCAGGACACATGACCTGGAGCAGGACATGTGTCAAACACATGTCTGACATTGTGCCGTAGCCATTACCCGCATGTCCAACACATGTGGGCACAAAAAAAAGTCCCAGACATCATAAAACCACGATTTTTATCTTTTTTCTTCATTTTGGCTGTTGTAAAAGAGAGCACGGGTTTTTTTTTGCAGGTGAAGGGAGAAAACAGGTTTGAAGATCATTCCATTGAATTCCATGTGATTTGAAGGAAGCAGATTTGTCATTACAGCAAGTTTTTTGTAGAATCCCTCCACAGAAATCATGGCTCAGACATCAAAGGCAGCTGGTAAAGGTCAAAGAAAAGGGAGAAATGTGCAGGTTGTTTGCTAGTCCTGATTCTAGTTCTACTTCTAGTTCTAGAAGTGGTGATGAACTTGATAATTGATCATGTTGATCAATGACATGTCTGCTGTATGATGTAGTGGCATCATAGCATGTTGTTTTTTGGAGTCTACAGGCCATTTAAGCCTCATTGATTATGTATTTTGTATTTGCGGTTTGCACAATACAATTCATGCTATTTTGATATATTCACCCTTGGATGGTATATACATGTGCAGACTTTGAAGATTTTGTCTCTAATGCTTTGGAATCATGGATTAGAATCTTTAAAATTTAAATATTTTATGTATTTCTGAGTAAACAGAGTCATTAAATTCAGATTGGTAGAATCGTTACCGATTACCGATTCATAATGGATTCTGAGTTCAAATCCAAGTTGACCCTCGACCGATTCCAAGTCCAAGTCTTAAAACGTTGCCTCCAAGTGCATCTATTTCTGCCAGCATTACTGCTCCATCTGCTGCAAATAATGTTGTTGTTGCAAGGCAGCAAGCACAAGATATGAAATATCCACTTTTGATGATGGTTATGGAGGGGTCATCCTCCACACCAGCAGATGCAAATCTCAGATTGGGTATGGAGGGGGAGATTGGAGGAGATAGCAGTGGCAGTGGCTATGATTCTGTTGATGCTGACACAGAGGACCTGAACTACTGACCAATGACAGCTATGAGATTCTTCCATCTATGGTTCTAGTTTCTACACCTATTTTGTATTTGCCATTGGCATTCCCACCTATAGTATCAGTGACTTAGTATCTACTATCTATGTAATACATTTTGATTTTGATTACATCAGATGACTTAATGAGAAGACTACAGTTCATTGTTCTAAACTTCTAGTTCTATTTTATGACATGCATAATTTGAATATTCTAGTTTCTTGTTTGTTTGATCTTGATTCTTCATTGATGTTACATGTATAATGCAGTACCAGTAACTAGTTGTATTGATATATGACGTAGTACTAGTAACTAGTTGTATTGATATATGACATAGTACTCGTAACTAGTTGTCTCCGTGGCATGTGACTTAGGTGCTCACAATTCCTTTGAGAAAGTTTAGAAAAAACATAGAAGAGGATTTTATCATTGCTCGAAATCAATAAATCCAAGCCATATGGCTTTTTCAATGAACTTCTCAAGAGAAAGCCATGGATAGCAGAGCTGGTGGAATCTTTTATATTTCTGAGTCTCATTGGATCTTTCTAAATTGAGTTTTAAGAAGGTGTACAAAAAACACAGCAGAGTTAAGGGTTTTATCGATCCTTTTATCCTTAGCTTTGGAAATAAACATAAAGGAGGTCCAAATTTTTGACAATTCAAAGTTGGTCATTTCTTGGGTGTAAGGATCTATTGAGTGTCAGCAATTGAATTTACATGGCACTAGTTCACTCAGTTCAGACCCTGATGGCACTCTTCCAGACTTGCTGATGCAGTCATCTGATGATGGAACACAACAAGGTTGCAGATCAGCTATCCAAGCAAGCATGAAATAGGCCGGAGCTCTCACGGTTGCCCATTTCATTGATGGCCAGGAGGATGTACTTTCCCCTGAAAATGTTTTCTAATCATGGATACTGATTGTTTTTAGATAATATGTGCCATCCCTGTCTTTAGGATGTATTAATGTTTAATGCTGTGGAGTTGTCTTCTGAGTCGTTAGATGATTAAGTAGACAGAGAGAGGCATCTTCATCTCTAAAGAATAATTTCAGATCCATCTAAAGAGTAAACTATCCGAAATGTGTATTTGTATTTTTAGTAATGGAAAAGATGCATTTTTACTAGGAAATAAACATCCGTAAATTTACAACAATAACTTGCTTCAAAGGACATAGATGATATTTAATATTACAAAATGCTAAAGACTCTGGATAGCTGACAGGTCAAGTGGTTGTTTGTTGTGAAATAAATCAAAATAAAAAAGCAAAAGAGTACTATTACCTGTCTTTAATAAACAGATGACCAAGTCTGACTTTTGACACTCACAAATTAGGCTCACCGAAATCAATCTAAATTGTGTTTGACTTCCAATTCCAAGCCATAATTGCAAGTCAACTTCACTCCGATGACTTGAGGCTGAGTCCAACACAAAATCAAGTTGACTCGGCTTGGATTCCAAACTCAATTCAGAAGTTCAGTAGCATTGTTTTGGAGACATCGATGTTATGCATCTTTGTGGATTTAAGATATTCAATGGTTGATTGGTATGGCACCAATTACAAATGGAAATATAAATTGATTGGTATGACACCATTTACAAATGAAAAACAAAACAAAAGACAAAAGATTAACAAGAGGATAGTATACAATGCTTCTCATCAATTCTAAGGCTCATAATGTAACATCATCAAGAAAAACAGAAAATTTGTGGACATTATTAGAGATCACTGATGAGTATCCCAAATTTTCTTTCAAACACACAATAATAAGGCCATCTATTGCTTCAGCACAAATTACATAAACAAAAAGATCTACATGGCTAATAACTCTTCACTTGCAGCTCCCAAGAAAATGCAACTTAATTAGCAACCCCTAAGTTACAGGAAGCGTCTGGGTGAGATACTTGAAACATTGTTCAGTTTTGCAGATACTGAAACGGAGGGGATATACAGGGGATACAGCCTTGAAACGTCTCAGGGCCATATCAGATTCTGGAAATGTCATTTCAGGACTGAAAGGCCATCTTGAGCAGAATTTGTCAATGTTTCAGGTATCATGAAATGTATCCAGCCATAAAGACCAAGCCCAAAAGCTGACAAAAGATCATAGCCATTTCTGAAAAGACATATCCATGACCCATCTTTGCATGCTTGAGAGCAAACATGATGAGTATGGGCAGAAAAAATTATTTAAATATAACTTATAATATGAGTAATGCCAGGTAATTAAGCCCAGTGGGCTGGCTTGAGTGGTTGAGTACTTCAAGCTTCATGAAGATCTCAGGGTCAATCTCCCAGGCTAGTTGCCTCTTGTATGCCTTGCTCAATGTCCCTTACAGGTCAGCCATCTTTATCAGCCCAGCAGGTCTACACTGGGTACCATCCAAGAAATACAGGGAAGTGAAGTGCCCTGTGGGTTTCCCCACAGGGATTTCCTTTGGAAAAAAAGTCATGTCAGGTAATTCTGAAGATGTTATGTCTCTTGCATCCTGCTTTTCTGAAATTTGCCATCCCCTATCTCCCCCTGTCTCTGTTCCATATCCATTTCAGTGCAACTTAGAGTAGCACCTAAACTAAAGAGTACAGGTACAAAGACACAAACATCACTATAGAATCACAGATTACAAACCTAAACTATAGTAAACCCCCAAAAATTATGCTAATGTAATGGTAACCAACAAAACATAACTCCATAACTTGACAATACCCTAACATTGAATCAATGCATATTCCATAGCTACAGCTAAGCATTAAAAGCAAGTATAATCTGACTGTGTATATAATCACCAAAAAGCAAATATTTACTCAGTTCAGCATTTTTTGACCCCACATTTATGGTTGCATTTCAATGGTAATCCTCAAGTTGGAACTAGCTAGCATTTCCTATAAAATTAGATACATCTTTGAACATATCAGCTGTGACCAAAATGAACATATTCAGATTTACCCTTAAATCAAGACCTTTCAAATTAATAGTTTATATTATAGGAGAACCATACGGCTGCCAGTCAACCCATTCAAACACAACATCACATTTATGTTCTTAACATTAAATCGGGCTAGATACATAAAATAACAAAATCCAGAATAAAGAAACATGCCAATAGTGCTAGAAATAGTCTAGAGAATTGATCAATAAAGAGACAGCTATTTGGTAGATCCTGTACCATACCTTAAGAAGGAGAGAAGCAAGCCAACACAGGTGCTCATGAGCCATGCAATGAAGCAATACTGAGATGAAATAACAAACAACTTAGAGAAACATCAAATTGCTAGTGTAATTAAATCAACAATAAAAGAGCCAACTCAAGCACAATTATTAATCATCAAGCCCTCAATAATTACAATAATCCAGAAGTTCTTGCCAAAGAAATAGATGGACTGGAAGAAGACTGAACACAACAACCATGAGTAACAAATCTAATGTCATTCCATTAGGGCAATGAAAACGGCAGAAACTTTTGGTGTTGGCATTTCACAAACCTCCAATGAAAAGGAAGGCACAAGGACTACCACTCAATTTTAGAAAGATTTAAATGTTGATATTGCGAGGCATGAAATCATCATCCAATATTAATCTTTACCTTTCTAGGCTTCGATGTCATTGCCATATCTTCTGCTTGAAGTGAACGAATGAAAGCCATGATTGAACAAAAAACCGGAGACAGCAGCAATGCTGAAAAGCCAAATTCAAACTGTACAAAAAGCACAATATCATGTTAAGTCCCCAATAGCATATAAATATCAAGCTGAAATTCATAAAGTCTTCAAAGTAATAAATCCTAAAATAATAGCAATAAAACCAAGAAAGAGGTTCGTTTGCAACAAATATGAATCCTTGCCTGTTCATGAGTCGCATTTATTACTTTTACAATTTTTGGGCGGGATATAGCGACAGTAATGGTTTCCAAGATAAAAATAAAGCTGAAAAGGACCCAAGCACGCTCTGGAGTGCCTGCCAACTGTCGCACTACAAAACGAATTGTTTGAATCCATTTTTCAAATCCCTGTCGCCTTAGCTCTTCTGACCAAGAAAGTTGATTCAAGACAGTATTTTCCACGGTATTTGGATCAATGCCTGCATCTTCTGTGTTATCTCTGTGATCTCTATCTGCATCAAGACTGCTTCTCTGCAGCAGTGCTAGAATTGTTGGGTCAAGGCCCTTCTCCTTCAGCATCACAGCAAAATTAGGATCAAGCCCTTTATCTTGCAAAAGACTGGTTAATTCCTGATCTCCTTGTCTTGCTTTGAGTTTTAGCATTGAACTAATCCTTGGATCATTCAATCTTTCCTGGAAAACCCTTGCTAATGTTAAATCCAGACTTTGCTGATTATCCGAAGTCCCTCCTGATGTATTTGACTCAAACCCGTGACTTTCTGTTCCACTACTTGAACCAACTGCTTGATGCTTGTTGCGTTCTGAGCAGTGTCTTTCTGGTTGCTGATCCACTGAAGTTATTCCATTGTCAGATTCAAGGGCAGTGGAAGGACAAGAACTATTGTGTAATGCCAAACTTGGCCTTCCACTATCCAAGCTCTTGGCACTATTTACATCCTCTTGAGAATCTTCAGCTCCAGCATGTGTCATACCATTCCAAGCTACCCCACTATCACTTTGACCTAGCACATTACTACTACAGATAGCTTCAATTGCAGTTCCAATTTGAGCAGCCTCAACACTACTGCTACGCTTTGCACTTGATTCACAGCCTTCAGAGAAACTCGAAGAACTGCCAGGGCTTTTCCTCCTAAATCCCTCCCTCAGACGAATTACAGTGCTCTCCAAAGCATCTCTCCTTGCAGCTGATGGACTCAAAACTGATAAATGGCGAGTAACAGCTGCCCCTAACAACACTGAAGCCACCACTGCATAGCTAATGCAGTGACCAAGATACCTGCAGCATAACAAATACTAAACTATGAGACCAATAATTGTATGGAAACTTAAACAACTTCAAAATCTATATCAAGCAGGAATCAATCAATTCCATCAGAACATACCAATAATGTACTCCAAAGCAGATTAAGAAAACCCTGTATATTCCAGCCACAACCAAAGCAGCAATTCGACTTTTGAGAAGCTCAAACCCAAATAAACACGCTCCAACATTCGAATCTGGAAGAATAAAACATGTCAAACAAATCTTTCTGACAACTATTTTACAATATTATGTGTACATAACTAGTTACTCGACCTGGAAAATTAGCTCTTAAAATTCCCATAGCAAAAATACTTAAGACCTTGTTTATGGAACATGTTACCTTATAAGGGTATTTGCAACACACTGCACAAAACTTAACTTACCCAGAACAACAACTGTAATTGATGTTATTACTCCCAACCAGCGTGCCTTCTGGGCAGTCAGACCATATAGAATGGAATATACAATAAGTACAACCAGAGACCCAAAGTATAGACAGCCCAAGTGGGAAGTTCTGTGAATGACAACATCAGGTTAGAATTCTACATAAATAACTTACTCCAAAACCGTCATGGAGGAACAATGCAGATTAAGAAAACCTGATTATTATTCTCCATGTCCAATGACAAAAGTATTGTATACCAGTAAGTGATAATTGTGTCAAAAACTCTCTATTAATCAAATCAAATCAAATGTATCAAAGCTTTAAACCACCCATGGCTGCCCTTGCCTGTTTGGCTTTCGTATTAAAGAATCATTCAGATTTGGAGGCTCTGGTAAACATGCAACCGGACCAACTTCGATACCATCCGCATAAGCAAACTTATAGGACCTCCGGACATACTCATCTACATCTAGACCTGCTCCTGCAATTAGAAATTATAAAAAAAAAACAACATTTCAATTTTCAACATATTCTTAATTTGATCAGAGAACAAGTAATAAATGACATGTGGAAGAGATAACAAAACAGCAGAATCGCGAATAATGTTTACCATGAAAAACCATTCTGCATATAAAAAGCATGTTGATTGCTAGAGCTATTGCCGAAACACCAAAGAAAAACCCAGATGCTGAATATACATTCCTGCCTGCTGTTACATAAACCGCCGAAATTTCGTATCCACAAAGTAATGAAATGGCCAAAAGCAGCAGTATTGCAACAGCTCCTGCCAAAATACAAAAAGGTACACCTTTGAAGACGTATAGCCTGAGAATTTAAACCAAAGCACAAGGTTTTATTCAAAACAAAATGAAAGTATTATAAGAACTTAGATTTCCAAATTACACCATGTTATGCCTACTGCTTAGTGGATTGAGAAACTATTGTTTCTTTGGACCTAAAAACTAAAATAAGGATAATATTGAGATGCTTGGCTAAACTGTCATCATTGTAGAACACATTTGATACCACCCTAAGTTACCAAAAATCACCCCCCTCATTTCCATACCCAAAAATAACTGTTATGAAACCCCTGGAGGCTTTTAAAGTATTTCCAGGATATTTCCTGGGGCATGTTGTTATATTGAGAAGGGCCACTTATGGTCATAAAATTCCTAACTGGCATGAACAGAAAAAGAAGAGAAAGGAAATCTGAATAAGCAATTTACTGAAGAAAGGCAGAATCGTTTAGGAATTTATGAAACTTCAGATTCTCCACCCACTAAAATTTTGACAGTAGTGTTTCCAATACCCCTACCAGTTTCAGAATTTTACAGTCAAAAAATTGGGCATCAAGACTCAAAAGAATACAACATCTGATTTCCACCAAAATACAGTGCTTCAAGATATCTCAAACTTCTAATCAGTTTCATGCTTAGTGTCAAATGTCTGCACAATTCTAAACTGAATAGCAGCAGCACACTGGGAAACATGTACAAAGCAATAGTTACACCCTTTGAAACAAACAAAACTTTACTAATACGTTATAATTTCAAAATTATTAAAATTCCATTTAAATTATTCAGTCCACATAAGCTATTCTATTCCAAGGTGAAAAAAAAATTAAAATCCAACATTATTTAAGATGCCATCAGGAATTTGATATAACATAGTGAATATACATACGTGAACTCTGCCACTGAGTTCTCCACCAAAGCATGACAGCATAAAATGCCAAGAGCAGAGCCGTTCCAGCCATGATAACTGCCAGCCCAATTATATCTCGATCTAAAATAATCATCAACCTAGTGCCCCAAGCAATTACCACAACTATTGGTGAAAGAACAACAGCCCAAGCTACGAGAGATAAAAACCCTGAGACTGCACTCAACTGTGGACCTTGAAGAAATGATGGCCATTTCCTAGCAAAAACCCAGCTGCAAAATAACAAAGAAAGCCTTTAGTCAACTTGAATAATAATAAATGGTTGAAGGCAGAATCATGATAATTTACCTTCCATTGGAAGTGTGCATGTAAACATGAATAACATTACTATATCTGCTTCAACTGAATTTTCCATTCCATCAATAAAAGTACAATATGCAATCTATTTGGTAACAGATCACCAACTACAACAAACACTTTTGCTCGCATGACACTAATAAACAATTTGCTTTGCTAGATATCCAATCATATCATTTCAGCAACCAATCCAATCACCAAAATTCTCTTTTGAAAAAGACACCAACCAATTCCTAATGTGTAATGCTTCTGCAACTCT
This sequence comes from Pseudotsuga menziesii, assembly GCA_001517045.1. Taxonomy (NCBI): domain Eukaryota; kingdom Viridiplantae; phylum Streptophyta; class Pinopsida; order Pinales; family Pinaceae; genus Pseudotsuga; species Pseudotsuga menziesii. The sequence goes on from LPNX010600204.1 coordinate 285,653, forward strand.
TCTAAGAAATTTTCTTAGAAATATTAAACATATGGCAACAGAACTCGAATATACCAATATCCTCCAAGAGTATCTGCAATTGGCATCCAAACACTGAAAGCAACCTAAACAACATCATTTGAATCTCCTATGTCCATAGAGTTTTCGAGAAATGACCAAGAAACTTAACACATCCATAACAGACAGCTTAGAATAACCCAGGGAAAAGAACTACAGACATACATGCAGTATGTAGTAAAAATCTACATTTGCTGCTTGAGAAAAAAGAAAAGAAAAAAAAGCCACCCTTGAGAATTAAATTTCTTGTTTCACTGAATGCTGTCCCACGTTTTATCACAAGGGTAAATCACACTTTCTTATACCCCAGAGTTTCATCTCTCATCAAAGCCTGTCAAACAAAAATTAATTGCTAAGTAGGACACCGACATGCTAATTGAACTGGATGCCAAGAACAATTTCTCCTGTTCCTTTGCACAATATCCTGTAATTTCATAGAAAAAATATTCCATCTTCCTAAGCAGTACTTTAGCTTTCTCAGCCCCAGGCGTTAGCTCAATCGGTTGAGCCATAAGCCCAAGGCTTGTTGCCAACGAGGAGGCCCTGGGTAACAATTTCAAATCCAGTTGAGTCCCTTGTAGTTACCACACGCCATTGTGGCTGGCATTTGAGCTGCCCTCCATCAAAATATGGGGGTTTCCAGCAAAATTTTCCTATGGAAAAAAGGTAATTTAGCTTCCTCAGATCTTTAACAACCTCCAACCTTCAACAAAATCATGGTCTTCCTTTTTAAGGTCTGGGGAAACATTGGTAATAAGCGATAACAGAATGTAGGATCCCCTTCCTCAGATATGTTTGTGTTTACTCTGCTTCACGTAGCTTACATATCTACTTGCAATTGAACATCATCAGCTTCTACTGAACCAGAAATTTGAGAAGCCGGGTTGGTGCAAAATCTTATCGTGTATTAAAATTCAGTTCCAGTACACAACATCAGTCAATTGACCAACTAGATTTCCAGAATTTAGATTATGGTAACTAGCACAATAAAGTTATAGTTACCAGGTTCAAGTTCGAGTCCATGTTCAATTTGGCACAGTAAGGGCAAAATTGAAAATTCTGGAGAAAAATTTTCAAGACAGAAAAAGTCCCGGAGTGTGCAACATGAAATCATGTAAATTTTTCAAAATTTTAGAACGCCTCATCTTTTGAACGGTCTGTAACATATTCACAGGTTCTTGTAAGTAAGTTGGAGTAATCGTTGCTATCCAACAAAGTAGCACAACAGTGGCCGCATTGCACACAACATACATAATATGGCCAAGGAAGTTTCATGACCTGCACAAAGGATACAGAGCACTCTTTGATAGATGCTTTTACTTCCCAAAATGATTATCGAAAAATAGGAAGTTTCAACTTTCTATACGGCCTAGAAAGGCTCCTACGCTGCACAAAAAACATGATCAAACTGAATTGAGGCAAATTATTCGGTTTAATTGAATCATACACGAATTTTCAATTTTATTTCGTCAATTCGGCTAAAGTTAATAAATGGGCAGTAAACTAGCTGCACTTATCCAAAAGCAACTTTATGCATGACCAGCATACAATGCTCTATTGCAGAGCTATGGTTTTTCAGAATCTATGCTGCAAACTAGCCTATGTGAATGGCCATGGCTACTAAATTTATTTCATACTTCTCTGTGCGAGTACTAGTGAAAGAAACAAAATAATATGCTAGCCAAAAAAGCATTGATTCAGTGATCAGATCGATAATGTATTAACACATCCATCAGGGTTCCATTTTTGTCAAGGTCTGCCCCACCGAAATGGCATGAAACTTGGGGGTATGAGGCCAGGTGCAAGTCCCCTGAGATTTTAACAGATTAGTTAACCCTCAGAACTGGCACTTAAGCCGAAGGTGCTCCCTTAGGCGTGTTTCTCGAACTCAAACACAATAAATAATTAAGATGGATACTCACGTCTCGAAAATAAACCCATTTTAAATATCAGTACATTGTTCTATGGGCATGGGGAAGAATGGGAAGCACAACAGTGTGGCTGATTATGCTTACAGTGTGAGAGTTACAGTCTAGCCCAAAAAAGTAAGCAATGACATGACTAAAATGCTGTAGAAATCCACACTAGAAGACGCTGAAAATTTGGCATTCAAACAAAAACCAGCCCCATAATAACAATGTGCTTTGCTGTGATTAAATTCCATGCACTGTGAGAGATTAATATAGCAGAGAATCACAACTAACCTGTATATTCTCCAGGTTCGCCAATTGACAGCAAATAGTAAAGCGACGGAGAGGGCACTCAGCACCGGGAACAGCGTGCCGCAGACCGCACATGCAATCACTAGTTTCAGGTGATCGCCTTCCATAATGGCCCCCTCTTTTATACGACCAACTCCAACTTCAACTTCAGCTTCCCCGCTTCCTTCTTCATTCACTGCAGCCTCATTTTTCCCCTCTCCCTACACAATGTAAGCTTAAAACTCTTGCTGTAAACCCTAACAAATGAAAAACCCCTCAAACAACCCTCTTTCTGCACGAGGGCCGAGATCAAATGTGCTATGCCCTTTCCTTTTCATGGCTATCTTTTGCGTAAAATCCAAACCAGACGCGGCATGGGAGATTGCCCGAAAATCGAAATGGGGCGACCAGTCAGAACCCATTGTGCTCGCATGGACGAAAATGCGAAGGCGAAGAACAAGGGTCCAGCCGTTGGACCCTACAGAATGAGGGTTTCATCATGGCCAGTATTTGAGTGACTGAAGATGGCAAATAGATGATGGATGCAAGTGTTAAATGCTACACGGCCAAGGCAGCCTAATGGAGGTAAGCAAGCCTCGCAGACGACGACGACGTTACGGACTATATGCCAGAATTGAATTGGAGGTATTGAATGACCCAAATGGCAGTGAAGAGGGGTAGGTAGGTAAGCCTTGGCTCAGCTGAGCTGCAAGGGTTTTCGACAATATATATAACCACTCGGGGTGAATAACTACAACGCGTATACCCTTCAATTTGCTTTTTGCACTGCCCAATGCAATGACAAATTCATCCCATCAAAATAAGTGAAAAAAGATAAAAGTGTATCCGGATAAGTTAAATCATAATAATGAAGTATTCACTGTATTTAATGCTCCATTTTTAATTAAATAAATAATAATTAGTGTTGGAATTTTAATTAAATAAATAAATAATATTATTATTTTTAATTTACATTTTGATAATAGATTTGGATTTTCTAACAATGGGTGGAATGTATTGATTCGACCTTTTATAATGAGTGAGTGTTTACTTAAAAGTTTGAAACTTTTAAATTTCTCAAATGATATAGTAAAACCTTCTAAAATTTCTATATCACAATTTTAATGGATGAATTTAGTATAATTAAATTAGCATAAAGAAATATTAATTAAAAAAATTATATAACTAATTGAAATAATAATATTTACTCAAATGCATTAATTTATTAAGTATTTGTACCAAATGTATAGAATTTATATCACTTGCTATAATTTGAAAGGGTATTTTAAATATGTTACCATACTATCCAAAATTTATTTATATATTTAAAAATGTAAATTTATTAATAAAAAATTCTAATTTAACTAAAAATTATATTAACTTTTTTTTTATTTTAAATATATTTGGATTTAAAATTTGTATAGGTTAACTTTAGGGTACGACGATTTTTCGCTCCAAGATTTGTTTGAATTTTTTTGCAGGCCTGGTGGATGTTCTCGCCTAGCTTGGGCTCGCTCTTGAGGATTTGAGGCTCTAGGTTGCGTCTGGTTCAGTTTGAAGGTAGATTTTGGCGTTAGGAGGTTCTAGTGGCCTCTTCTTTGTCTAAGATCGCTGGTGGGTCTGGTCATTGCAGAGTCAAAAGGATGCAACAAGAGGGATCCATCTATCTTTGGAGTTTGGGTTCTTGATCGGTTTGCAATCTAAGTGCTTAGCTCTGGAAGGATCGTCGTTTCTTTTGTGAAGGGAATAAGCCTCCTCGCTGACAGGAGTCGTTTTTGGTTTTTTGAGACTACTTTCCTGTACAATTTCTTGAAGAGTCATTGGACAAATTTCTTGAAACTTCTGTGCAGGTCTTTGTGGTCATGGAGGATGGATGGGCCTCCTCTTCTTCCCCTGATCTCACTGCCTTCAGAAGACTAATTGCTTCAGGCAGCAAGAGGAAGCTCAATCAGAACCAGCAGTCCTTCGTCAAAAAGTTGGACAACATCCCTTCGGTTGATCTTCCTGAGGATCAAACTTGCAGATCAGCTCTTAATTTAGCTGACAGGGGACTCATTGGTCAATTTACTAGCCTTTGGCCATCTCCAAAAGCTATTGAAGGATGGGTCCAAAGGAATTAGAAACCTTTGATCTCTGAAGGCATCACCAGCAAGTTGATAGGTAAGGGCTGCTTTGTATTTCTTTTTGAAACTTCAGCGGATAGAGACCTAATCTTTCGAAACGGACCTTATTTCATGGGTCCTCAAGGGCTTTACCGAAATAAGTGGAACCCGGACTTTGATCCGAATCAAGATGTCCCTTCTGTTGTGCCCGTTTGGGTTAGGTTGCCACACCTTCCTCTCCATTGTTGGAATTCGGGTTCTCTAGAAGCCATAGGGAACACTCTCGGGAAATATATTGATCGAGCTGATAGAAGAGATCAATATACCTGCGCTCGAATTTGTGTTGAAGTAGACCTAGAGGTAGGGCTTCTTGAAGCAATAGCCTTGAAGGTGGCAGGATGGACACATGTTCAAGAATTAGATTATGAGCAATTGCCATTTAAGTGTAGATTATGTCATGGCTATGGGCATTTTGCTAGAACTTATAAGAAAAAACTTGAAGAAGAGATTGTTTAAGAGAAGGGAGCTCAATGGACTTTAGTTCAAAAATCTAGCTCAGTGAAACAAGGATTTAAAGCTAATGGACTAAGAGGAGAAAAGCGTTCGGGTAGCAATCCCCTCGGACAGATTCAGAAGGAAATTGGACCAGCTTTGAAGGTAATTACATCTCAGAATAAATTTGAAGTTTTAAGTATCCCAGATGATCAAGTTACCTCGGTGTTGAAAGAGGTAGAAGTCCCACGACCTACTTTACAAGAGGCTAAAGGTCAAGTTACCACTATGCTTGAAGAGGGTGAAGTCCCTCATCCTTCTTTGCAAGAAGAAAGGCCAAGCTTCGTTATTGGCACCAATGCAAAAGGTAATTCTCCTACCTATGCGGAAATGGCAAAAAAAAAGAAAATTACAGAAAATCCTTATTAATTTGATAAAGATCCCCTTGAGAAATCCTCCAAAAAAGGTCATAAATCTCAAAAGACTGTTCGGGAGGAAGAAGTCGAACGTCTCAAGATGCAAGGAAGTCAAACAACTTTAGAGGTGTCAATCAACAAAAACACTCGGGCCAGGCCCTCCAAAGGTGGCCCTCCCCCTTCCGCCAGTAAATAATGAATATAATCTCTTGGAATTGCAGGGAGTTGGGGACTTCTTCGAAAGTAGAAGTTGTGAAAGGTCTTGTAAGAATGGCTCTCCCTGATGTACTTCTGCTCCAGGAGACAAAAATTGAAGCAGGTAACCTTCTTTCCATAAGCAATCAGATCTGGAAAAAGAATGCTGGAAAGGCTGTGAGTGCTTGTGGCTCATCCGGAGGGCTTGCAACGCTTTGGTCACAGGATCTTTTCTCTCTGGAAAATTCTTTTTTAGCACAACATTGGATTTTCACCGAGCTTAGGCATTCCTCAAGTAAGATAACTTTCTCTCTATTCAACCTTTATGTTCCTGTAACTCTCCACGATAAAAGAGACTACTGGAATTCCCTAGCTGAGTTTCTAGTAGCAAGAAATCCTTCTAATATTATTATTGCCGGTGATTTAAATATCACAATGGCCCCAAAAGAAAAAGAAAAAAAGGTGGAAATTGTGGGAGTGATCCGTTGTTCATAACTGTGGAGCGACTTATCTCATGTTGGGATTTGCTCGATTTTAAACCCAAAAAAGGTCGATATACTTGGAGTAATAATGGAATTGGCTCAGCCAATATTTCTACTAGATTGGACCGATTTCTTCTTCAGAGTTCTTTTCTCCTGGAAAATAAAATCATTTCCTCCAGCATATTGCCAAAACTTTCCTCGGACCACAAACCTATTTTGCTGCAATTCGCTGAAGATGAAAATCTCGGACCCATTCCTTTCAAGTTCAGTCCCTTATGGATTGATAAAGAAGGTTTTTTAGACATAGTCAGCAATGCTTGGAGAATTCTGGCTACTGGCTCTCCTAATTTCGTGTGGGAGAGGAAATTGAAAAACACCAAGTTTGCGTTGAAGGAGTGGATAAAACTCTCTCCCCATTCCCCTATCAATGACATAATCCAGGTTGTGTCTCGTCTAGAAGAGATTCAATTGGCAATGGAGGATACAAAGATCTCCCCTGCCATTCTGGCTAAAGAACAAGAAGCTCAGTTTAATGCCTACAAAGGCTTTAGAAAGGAAGAGGAATTTTGGCGTTTGAAATCCCGGAGTTTATGGGTGATTGCTAGAGATAAAAATTCCTCATTTTTTCATAAATAATATAGAGCAAGATTGTCCCACAATCATATCTCATAAATAATATCCTCGTTTGGTGAAACCTTCAAAGGCATTACTCATCTCAAGCAAGAAGCTAAAGCTCATTTTCATAAATTATTTACAGAGGATGGAGTTGTAGACTCTGAATTAAACTCATAATTTCTTTCCAATGTTCCTGGCCTGGTGAGCGCAGAAGATAATGGTGAGCTTATGAAACCTTTTTCTGAGGCAGAAATTATTGATGTTATCTGGTCTATGGCTCCGGATAAAGCCCTAGGTCCCGACGGTTTTTCCATCCATTTCTACAGAGCATGTTGGACTGTTATCAGAAAAGATCTTATTAGGATGATCAAAACTTTTCAGTCTAAAGCCAAGGTTGGTGGAAGTACTAACTCCACCTTCCTTGCTTTAATTCCCAAAGAAGTTAAACCTTCCACCTTTGACCGTTTCTGTCCTATTTCTTTGTGTAATGCTTCTTACAAAATCTTAGCTAAGCCCCTAGCCAACAGGCTCAAACCTCTTCTCAGAAAATTGATCTCCCCTCTTCAAGGTGGTTTTGTTAAAGGACGTTATATTCTGGATAATGTGATATAGGTTCAGGAAGCCATGCATTCCAGATTCATTAGAAATGAGAAGGGAATGCTTATAAAGCTCGACATGTCGAATGCTTTTGATAGGGTTAAGCTCTCTTTCCTTTATCAAATTCTTTTTTCATTTGGATTCAACTCTGCTTTTATTAATCTGATTAAAGCATGTACTGTTAAGCCTTGGATAGCACCTTTAGTGAATGGCAGACCTGCTCATTTCTTTCAAGATTCTCGAGGTCTTCGACGGGGCTTCCCCCTATCATTGTTTCTAGACATTCTTATGGCTGATTCTCTGAGTAGAAAGCTAACTATGGAAAAAATGTTGGGACTATTCCAAGAATCAAATCAACAAGTGATGTGGAATCTATTAATCATGCTCTATTTGCAGATGACACGTTGCTTTTGGGTGGGGCTTCGTTGAGACTGACAAGAGTTTTTAAAGAAATTATGCAGCATTTTTGTACTGTCTCAAGAGCCCTTATCAACAACCGAACGAGCGTTGTGTATGGATGTAATGCTACTCCCGAAACTATTGCTAACATTTCTCACCTTCTAGGTTTTGAGGGATTTGCCAATTGGAATAAAGTCAAGTACTTGGGTCTCCCTCTAACGCTAGGTCAAAACAACCCTTCTCATTGGTTGGAAATTGTCAGTAAGTTAAAAGCTAAGATTGTTTTCTGGGTGGATTTTGGCTTACAACGGCAGGAAAACTTGTTTTAATCAAGTCTACTCTTTCAGCCCTTCTGGTTTACCAATCTTCTCTTCTGCTGGCTCCTAAATCGATCTTGGATCAGTTATCCAAATTGCTAAGAGATTTTCTCTGGCAAGGTGGTAAAGGAAATCAAGGTTAATTGCACTTGGTTAACTGGAATACTGTCAAGCGTTCTGTGTATGATGGAGGGCTGCAAATTAAAGACCCTAGGATGGTAAATCTAGCCATGGGTGGAAAACTATTGTGGCAACTTTTCTCCAACAAACATCATCCTGTAAGTCAATTTTTTTGGAAAAAATATTTGAATGGTGGAACTCTTCAAAATATACAGTTGACTAATACTCCCAAAGGAACTTCAATACGGAATCTCTGCAGAAAAGGTTTAGCATTTTTTACCAAGCATTTATTTAAGATTCCCGGGAATGGTAAGATTTTTTTTTATGGGATGACAAGATCAACGGAAATGATCCTCTAAATTATGTCCCAGCAATCGATGAAATAAAATGTTGGCTGATAAGCAAGGGCATTTTGCGTCTGGATGATATTTCCTCCTGGGATCGAAAAGGTAATTGGGTTGGGTGGAAGTTTCAAGCTTTGCCAGGCCATAGGGATTCTATTTTGCACTGCCAACTTGTTGTCAAACTCTCTGACTGGAATTGCTCCCATTCATTCTTCCTGCAAAGATGCATGGGGTTGGGGATGTTTAGGCATCTATTTGGCTGCGGCTAGATATAAATCTCTTCACGGTTAGCCACCTTCTCCTCACAATGCAGAGTTTTGGAAACAAGTCTGGCAATCCCCTAGCATACCAAAAGTCAACCTTTTTTACCTGGATCCTCATGCACCAACGTGCCTTAATTGGGGAAAATTTATTAAAAAGAGGTTTTTTTGGCCCTTTTTGATGTTGCTTCTGTAAGCAGGCAACATAAAATTCTGCTCATATTTTTGTAAATTGTGATTACACTCAGAAAGCCTGGGCGTTTCTATTACTTGGGCTTCCGGTTTTTATTCCTATCAATGATGAACCTATAAAACTCTTTGCAACCTGGCATAACCAATATCCTAGAATTTCTGCTTCAAGTCATGAGTGGAGGAAAATCTGGTGAGCCATCCCAAAATTCTTTTGGTGGAAAATATGGTTAGCCATAAAATCTTCAACAACAAATCCAAGGATCCTGTTCTTGTAGCAGTTAAAGCAAAAGCAATGCTCTTGGAAGTAGTGGGAAAGCAACTAGATCTCAATAATCTTAGTGCTGAATACAAGTGGATTGGACTGCCTCAGATTGACAGAACTCAACTGAATTTCAGAAGACCTATGCTTAAATCTTTTTGGCAGATTAGAAGTTCAGAAACAGACTTCTCGGGCTGGTGGAAAAAGAAGAACAAAGTTTCAATTTTCTTTGATGGTGCGTCAAAAGGAAATCCGGGAAGCGCTGGAGCAGGTGGATTAATTTTCTTTCTGGGAGGATTGCTTCAAACTAGCTTCAGTTGGGGATTGAGATAGCTCTCTAACAACCAAGCAGAATTATATGCTATTCTAAAAGCATGTCAACTCGCCACTGAAGCTCGTCATACCAATCTTCAAATTTTTGGAGATTCAGAAATCATTATCAAAGTTTTAAATTTTGCATCTAAGTTCTCCAAACCCAGTTTGATCGTGACTATGCATAGGCTTCATTTCCACTTAGTCGAGTGTACATCGATCTCTTCCTTTCACATTCTTAGTGAATTGAACAATTCGGCTAACCTTAAAGAAAACCAGGGATGCCTTCTCCCCCAAGGAATGCTTTCTCTGAATGATATGCCTAGTGTTTTGCATCAAATTCCTTAATTCTGAATTGAGAATTAGCAGAGATCAGGAAATGTATACCTCTGAATTGTTGTATTTGGGTTAAATCCCATCCTTATTCTTTTTCAAAAAAAAAAAAAAAAACCAATTTGGTGAAAGGAAATTTTTTTTTGTATAGGTTAAAAACTATATGATTTTGATAAAATCTTTAAAAAAACAAAAAAATTGCTCCAAAGGTTTTTTTAAGAGTGTTTGAACCCATTTGAAACACCCAAATTAAAAAATAGTTACATTCAGTAAAATCCCAAATTCCCTCAAAAAAATGGTCATCCAATCAAAATTGTCCAATTTTTTAGACATCTCCTTTAAAATTTTCACATAATTAAAATTAAATTAAAATATAAAATATTCACTCAAACTATCTTAAATTTAAAAATATATATAATTAAAATAAAATAAAAACGGTTCACCTCAATGAATGGGATTAAAAACAACCAAACAATTAAATTAATAAATAAATTGTAATAAAAATAAAGTTATTTGTATTTTCAATAAATAAATAAATATTTCATATATTTTGGTGATTTAAAAGTAGTTTTTTAAAATTTAAAGATTTAGATTGGACTTTTTTTTAACTTAAATTTAATGTTTTTAATTTTGCAATATCAGAATTTAACTTTGTTTTAATAGCTATTTTGATGTTATAAATGAATTTAGCACATGTAAAAACTCACAAAACACCTAAAATTTCATGACTTAACAATTATAACTTAAATTTTGAAAATTTCCAATCTATTTTTTTTCAAAATTCAGTTTATTATAACCTAAATAGTAAAAAATTTTAAACTAGGCTAATCTATAATTTGTAAACTATCCCAAAACAATTTCAAACCTTTTAAAAGTATAAAAATATATTTTAAAATAAAATAGCATTACACGTTTTTAGATGTGTTTCATTTAACTTGATTTAATAAATATTCGATTTATAAACTTTTTTCAAATATTTTTATATTTATTAAAATATGTTACATAAATTTATATTTGTTTTGAAGTTAATATAAATATTTTTTATTTAAAAAATATATTGATTTTTATATTTTATTAAAATATGTTAAATAGTATTCATATTTGTTTCGAAGTTAATATAAATATTTTTTATTTAACAAATTTATCCTTTCACATTGAATGCTAGAATTGGTTTGCAATAACATTTAAACTTTATGATATTATATAAATAGAGGCACCAATCTTGTTGCAAAAAAATTTATAATTATATTTTTGGTAATTTTTGAAATTATTAGAATTTTTACTCAAACTTTATGACCTTTTCTTATTTAAAAAAATTACTTACCATACCCAATGTTTATATTTAAGTTTTAAGTTTTATAAAAAAATATGTAATGGATTACCCATAATCGAATAGTAAAAGCTTTGTCCTTGAAATGAAAAGGCACAAAGTTCAAATCTCTTTTCCCTACTGGAGTGGGTATTGTGTCATGTTGATGCGTAGTTATGACTCGTAACTTTTCGTAAATAAATCAGAAACATATTTATTAAAAATAATGGTGAACTAAAAAAGTCAACATAAGAAACAAAGCTTATCACAACAACTCACATAGCTTTTCTATTTTATAATAGAAATATATGTTCACATGTTGTATGTAAAATACACTGTTTGATCACACTGCGACACTCTCCTTTGGTCACACTACAATTTTGTTGGCCCATTAAGCGCTGCAACAGGTTATGACAGCTTATTCTAATTTAATAATTTAGAAGAACATAACCTTGTTTTGGTCTCCTTTTGGGCACTTAAAATTCCTTTAAAATTAATCTGTTTCTGTTGGCTTTTGGTGAACGAAAGGATACTTACTTGGGACCACCTCTAATCCCGTGGTTTCCTTGGCCCGAGTAGGTGCAATCTATGTGAATGTCACAGCGAAGATATTGGACATCTTTTCTTATTTTGCCCATTCACTATGATGATCTTCTCCTACTTTTCAAACCACTATGGTTTCCCTCTTCCTTTCTGTAACTCTGTTCAGTCCTATCTCGCTCATTGGTTTGAAAATATCTCACACTCAGCACCTTATAGATACATTCCTTTGTTTATTTTCTGGTTCATTTGGCTCCTTCGTAGTTGTTGTATTTTTGAAAATGGGAAACCATCTGCTGCGGCGCTGATTACCAGAGTTGAGGGCCTTAAAACTCTCTTTCCTGTGCCCATTTGTCCACAAAAATGTAGGCAGATTGGACCCAAACCTATCCATGTCTATCCCTGTGGATACTTTGATGGTGCTGCGGCTTTGAATGTCGGGGGAGCAGGTTTTGTGATCTATATTAGTCAACACCATTATTACAACTTCTCTTTGGGGTGTGGGGCCAGCACGAATACAAGGGCAGAATTGCTGGCACTCTGGGCCATCCTCCGGGTGTGCTATTTGATGGGGCTGCCCATACTTATGATTTTTGGAGACTCAATGGTAGTTATTTCTTGGATCAATCAACTTGCGGCCCTCGATATTCCCTCTCTGATGCACGGGTGTGATGATATAAAATATATGCTACAATTTGTCCCTCAAGTGTCTTTCAAGCATATATTCCGGGAGCACAATATGCAGGCAGATGATCTTTCAAAAAAGGCTTTGAAGTTGGAAATGGGATCAGGATACTTCACTGAAACATTGAACGGGATGGTTATTCATGATGGTCACTTTTCTCTTTTTTAGTTGCTGGCTCGCATTTTGCAGCATTGAATGGTTAAGCTATGCTTTTTTATCTCTGAGTAAGATATTGGAAGACTTTCAGCTAGCACGTTATGCTCCGAAATATATATTTGAAAATACACATCTGATTCTTCAGCATATTCTGACCTGATTCGTCAGGAATGATGAGAAAAGTCTGCAATGTTCAAACTTTATTTTTTTCTTCTTCTGCTTTTTGGGCTGCTTGCTAACTTGGATGTGATTTCCTTTCACTTTCATGAATATGTATCTATATATGATGTCATTTGATGTCTTCTACTGAATTGGACGTGATATCCTTTCACTGTCATGTATCTGTATCTGTATATGATGTCTTTTGATTCCTATGAATAACAAATACTGGTATTTTTTCTTCTGAAAAAAATAAAAATAAACTGTTTGATCCATATATTTGTTTTGTATTGTATGGAAAAATATTAATTAAATTTGACAATGTGAATTTGAATCACACATTTTAGTTCATCATAAATAAGTATACAAATATTTTATAGATAATTAAAAAAATCAAATTATTTATAACAAAACAATGTTAATAAAAAGCAATCTAATTTTTAAACTATTTTAACAAATTATCATAAATAAGATGTAATCTTTGAATTTGTTGATATACATTAGATAATTAAAAACAAAATTTCAAATTATTCAAACAAACCATTATAAATAAAATACAATCTTTAATTCTAATAAATTGTAGTTTAATTCTAATAAATTGTAGTATTGTAGTTAAAAAGATATTTACAATGATAAGTTATAAAAGTGTTTAGAAGAAGCAGGATGTGTTTCTACAATCTTAGTTGGAATAGTTAGCATCCTCCTACTTTATGTTAATGATATTGTTTTTATGGCACGACGTCCTTCTAATCTCGATAAGCAATTAAGAATTCTTAAAAGATTTTTGCTCTAACATGGGTATGATTGTTAACATCGACAAGACAAAACATCATGATTGTAAAATCTAAGAAAGACACATATGCAAATTTTATTTATGATAATAGAAATATAGAGGAAGTGACTTCTTACAAGTATCTCGAAATTGATATTCATCATAAGCTCAATTGGGACTATAGCATTGAGAAAAGGATTAAATGAGGGTGGAAAGCTTATTTTGGTCTTGAAAATAACTGTAAATCAACCAATCTGGTCATGTGGGATAAACAAAAGTTCCTCTTTGAAACTCTTGTCATCATTGCTATCTTATATGGTTGTGAAGTATGGGGGTGCAACGTTTCTAGAATCTTGGAGGAAGATTGAGCAAATCCAGAAGTGTTTTATAACTTATAACCTCAAAATTAAAAGCAATACGCCTTATCCTATTCTCCTCATAGAAGTGGGTCTTTCCCCTGTCGAGAGCATGGCTATGACTAGGTACCTGATGTACAAGCATAAGATAAATAACATGGGAAGCGAGAGACTTCCTAAAATTGCTTTAAATTCAAGTCAAAACCAGTGTAAAGTTTCCATGGCTTGGTTAAACCATTGAGGCATTGATGAAAATGACATTCTGCAGAACATTGATAACGTCAAAAATATTATTACTTCTAAGTTCAAAGAGAAATTATGGTGTGAGGAAAATTTAGTAGTTAAGAGAAAATTAAGATACTATAAGGAGGTCATTAATCTTAACTTGGAAGATCATAAGTATCTCTCGAAAGTAACTAGCTCACTGAAGAAAAATAATATAGCCAAGATTAAAACAAACTTTCATGAACTCCATAGTGAAATACGACATTGGTTTATTCCTAAAGCTCCATGGGCGAAAAGGGTTTGCCATCTGTGTGAGTTTATGAGCGTTGATGATGAAAATCACTTTCTCTTATAGTGCCTTGCTTACACCCACATTAGATCTGAGTTTCATAGTATTTGTTACAATACAAACCTTTATAACCTCCTAACTTGCCAAAACTATAGTGAGCTTGGAAAGCTTCTTGGCAAGCTTTTTTAGCATAGAAACAAGATTTTAAAGTAAACTAAGTATTATCCTTCTTAAGGTCCGATACACCAAAATTAGTCTCAGTAGACGTTAATCATCATCATCAAAAAACAACCTAATAAATATTTAAACAAACAAACTTTAACACTTTTATTACTCCATAATAAAATATGTAATGGATTACCTATGTTATTGTTAAAGACTTTCCTTTTCTGGGATTGTGATTCATAACTTTTTGATATAACATTTAAAACTAGCATACCCCCAAAGTGGGGGAAATGAAACACCAAAGAGAACTTTCATATGTTGCAGAAATGAGAGAAAGTTGTGTGTGTAGATAATATAAGTTTATGTGATGAAATCAAGTCTAGTGAATCTATGATAGGCATAATAGTCAATCAAATTTAAAGGAAAACTCTAGTGCTAGTACTAATAAGGAATAAATAGAAACCCATGTAATCTATGGCAAGTAAAACAATAAAGAGCTAGGTAGTTATCAAGTTTGACTCTATTAGATTGGTAATCAACATTGGTTTTTCATTTAGTAGGGGGATTCACAGATTGAGGGTTGCAATTTTAAGTGTGTGAAAGGGGCAAAGAATGAAGGTGTGCCTCTTCCTTTTTTTTCGAAGTGTGACATATGAAGTGTTTTTCGTCTTTGCATAGCCATCGGAGGAGAACAATGGTGCAATTTGCATTCCTTCTAATGTTGTAGTGTGTGACATTACCATGAAGGTTAATGAACATTACAAAACTATAGATTGAACATAAACAAAATCAATTTACAAAAGTGTAAAGATATATTTCTTCAAACAATAAAATAAAGTAATAAAAGAAACTTATTTTTTCTTTGGATATTGGTAAATATGAAAGAAAGAATATCAAATGTTATAATACATGAAATAAGTACAAGTCTATTCATGCTATGAAATAAGGTGAAAACGATTATTTAGGGTCATTTCTCATATATTTGTTAGTTGGATGTGATATTAAAATAACAAAATATTGACAAAATTATTTCAAAATTAAAGAACAAACTTAACATGTGTATGGTTTCTAATGACAACATATTGAAGTTTTTGTCGGTGTTTTATTTCCCCAGTTTTAGTGAGTTTTTGAATTTATACTCGGGTTGTTCCTATAGCCATTTCGTCATCTGTCGATGGTCTATCGATGACCAATAAGGAGTTTCCCCCTATACAACACGTGATATTAAATCATTTATGTGTGTGCTTGTCTTAAACCCTTTTAGTCAAGAGTGACATCATTTTACTGACAACCGTAAAATCTAATAGACATACAGGAGATGAGGATTAGGATATATTTAATATTCTAACGGGCAGGAAAATATGTTTTCAAGCTATAATGCATTTCTCTGTCTTTATCGTTAACACGAAGCATCTCATTGAAGATATCTCCTGCAAGGGAGCAGATCGCCATGAACCCCAGGGCAATCCATTGAAGAACAAATGGGTCGGAGCTCCCGAAGCGCTTTCGTATTCATACATGGTTATGTACCTCGTATGGGCGGCGCTTTCCATTTGGGGACAACGGTATTCGACCAGTCTTTTAGGGATTCGTCTTTCAACGTGATTGAGCAGAACAACGCTCTTTTTCTGCTCGATCACGAATTTCATTACCTTGTTGTTCAAATGGTCAATGTGGTCTTTGGATAGGTGTGGTCTCCCCAGGTAACCAGTCAAAGGTGAAAGGTCAAATAAACCTCAACCAAACAAAACGGAAGGGAACCCCATACCAGCGTGTATGGGATAAGCCGAAGGGAAAAAAACCTAAACCTGCACAACCCTAAGCCATAGTATACCTGTGAAACCCTCACCCTAACCAGGAAAAAACTCAGTAAGTGCATCAAGCGTCAAATAATCACTAAATCTCAAATTTGATTTGAAGTGCCAAACGTCCACCATCCACCGCTCCGCAAGTTTAGAATGAGAGATGATACTCCCGATAAGATGTCAACTCACTAATGAACATGTTAAACCTTAAATGGCTAATCACTTTTGGTGTAGTTATTCTCCAACTTCAAATAACACCTTAATTCAATACTAAATACTTTCAAACAAGTTTTTGAATTATAAATTATGGCCTGTGCAAGCTAATGTTGGTCTCTCATGAGAGGTTAGGAGGGTATTTTTTAAGGCTTCTAATATTATACTTACGTATAGTATTCTAGGTGATTATTTTGGATTGAAGAAAACATGTATACAAATCGACAGGCAAATATTAAATATGAAACATACAATTTACTATTGAAATGTGTAAATTTTGGCGAATATTATGATAAAAATAGGTATTTTATGTAAATACTAAAAATGACCAAATAGGAGTGTATGGAGAGCTCACGGCTGTTGATCAAGCATGCACTGGGCGATTTGGATGAGACGAGGAGGAGGACGCAGCCCCTTGAGGGCCGAGGCTGATCTGACAGCGTGAGCGCTAGATCCAAGCCCGATCTAGAGGCTGCATGCAATTAGATTGACTGACTGAGCTGGTCGATTAGCTGCTGGAAGCTGTGGAGGCCCTCTCCCCTGAATTCATGCATTGAAGCTGGCTCGTAGTGGGTGGGGCATTAAGATGGTGGAGGAGGTAGGCGATGAATCCTTGCCTACCCGTTTGGAAGCCTTCGATAGGCTAATCAACATTCATGCCAAGCGATCAGGCAAAAGAGACTTGCTGAAATTTGTTAAGCGAATAGAAGATGTGCCGGAGGCAGCCCTTCCCCCGGAAGAAACAATCCGGGTTTCCCTGTCACTAGCAGATCGAGCATTGATCGAGTAGTTCACAGGGTTATGGCCCTCACCCAAAACCACTGATAGTTGGGTTCAAAGGAATTGGCGACCACTAATATCCAAAAACGTGGCCTCCTACGCCATCGGAAGGGGATACTTCCTCTTTGACTTCGAATCCAAAGACGACAAAGACTTAATCTTCAGGAATGGGCCCTACTTCATGGGGCCGCAAGGTCTTTACCTCAATGGATGGTCGCCGGACTTCGACCAGGAAGCCGATACCCCTAAAGTTGTCCTAGTCTGGGTCAGATTGCCCAACCTACCTATGCACTGCTGGAACCCCAAATCCCTACATGCTATAGGGGACGCACTGGGAAAATATATCAACATGGCCAACCCAAAGGACCAATATGCTTGCGCCCGCATTTGCGTGGAGGTCGACCTCGAAGTTGGACTGCGAGAAGCTATAAACCTAACGGTGGGGAACTGGTCTCACATTCAGAAACTGGACTATGAATAACTCCCCTTCAAGTGCAGAGGCTACCACGAGTATGGGCACTTCATCCGAAACTGCCCTAAAACTCCGGAAAGCCAGCAGGAGAAGGGGGAAGGATGACATAGGGTGAACAGATCCAGATCTAAAAACCAAACTGGAGGGGGACCTAAGAAAGGTGAGGGGAGTGGCCCATCCGAAAAACTCCAAGATCCACAGAATTAGTGGAAGCAAGGGAGGAACCCACAGAAACAGAAGGCAGATCTAGCCATGAAAAGAGCAAAGAACTGGAAACAGTCATCTCAGACCAAGGGAGAGACAATGAGGAAGACACAGTGGAAACTAAAGAAGGAGAAAGTCAGGGAAAATCTAAGGAAGAACCGGACTCGGAAGAGGACGATGAGGAAGAAGGGGAAATTGAAATAACAACTCCAAGACTGACCAAAACAAAAGGAAGGAAATCTAGAAAAGAAGTACGGGAGCAAGCAACATACAAGGATAAGCTACAAGGATCCTAGTTAACCTTGGAAAAGCTGTTGAAAAACCCACGAAACACCTGTCAACATGGGCATGCCTCGAAAGGGATGCCTACGGCTTCCAAAAGTAAGTAATGAAGGCTATTTCCTGGAACTGCAGAGGGCTCGGTAGCAAAGGCAAGGAAGAAGCTATGCTAGATCTAATCTCTCTTCACCAACCGGACATCTTGCTGATTCAGGAAACCATGCTGGAGGAGACAGCATTCCTCCAAACCAGTAAAAAATTTTGGAAAAAAAAGGCTCTGCTGCTTTAAGCTCTAGAGGAGCATCCGGGGGTATAGGAACCCTATGGGATGACAGAAAATTTGAAGCTATGGTGATAAAAAACAGCACTCATTGGATCCTCACAGTGTTGAAACAAAAAGACACCAACTCTCTGGTAAGTATAATTAACATATATGCTCCTAATTCTTATGGCGAAAAAATAAACTGTTGGAATCTTCTCCATGAAGAACGAAATAATTTGCAGGGTAATGTCATATTGGCTAGGGATCTGAACCTCATTCTCAGTCAAAATGAAAAAGGAGGGGGCTCCAGCTCTACAGACCCCATCGTAAACATAGTGGAAGACATCATTACGACCTGGGACCTCATTGATATCAAGCCATCTACAGGGAAATACACTTGGACCAATAGGAGGTTTGGGCCCGGGCACATTGCGGCCAGACTTGATCGATTCTTGGTTTAGGATAACTTCCTCCTGCTAGGCCTGATTATATCCTCCAAAATCCTTCCCTTTGGAGGCTCCGATCATAAGCCCATCCTGCTGGAAATGGTGCAAGAAAAAAACCTGGGACCCATACCGTTTAGATTTAACTCCATGTGGGCCAAGCGTGATGAATTCCTTCAGATTGTAGCAGACTCCTGGGCCCATCCGGTCACCGGCTCTCCCTTCTTTGTATGGGAGGAGAAGCTGAGGAGGCTCAAAAAAACATTGAAGAGCTGGGCCAAGACGCTCCCAAATCCAAATTCTACCAAGCTTCAAGCTGCCCACGAGCTGGAGTCGCACCAAGCCGTTATGGAGGATAAAGATGTGACTATAAATGACATTCAAAAAGAGACAATTTTGCAGCTGAACCTTCACGTGGCGTGCAGAGAGGAGGCCGAATGGTGGCGCCTCAAATCCAGATGTAAATGGTTGAGGGACGGTGATAGAAATTCAAGTTTCTTCCACAAATTGACTGAGGTCAGGAAAAATCAGAATAACGTCCGTGAGATTCATATCAATGGTAAGATAATCAGCCAATTTGACGAAATTAAAGCTGAAGCCACCAACTACTTCAGCAAGCTATTCACCGATCAGCCTACCCCCAGTGACGGCCAGCTTTTGAACCTTGTCCCTAATTCAATAAAGAGTAGTGGCAATGACCACCTGAACCAAATCATCACGCTGGAGGAGATTAAAGATACTGTCGCTGCCATGGAGAAGGACAGATCCCCAAGACCAGACGAGTATAATGTGAACTTCATATCTATCTGTTGGGACATTGTTAAAAAATATTTACTTAAAATGATCAGAAAGTCTCAGAGCTGTAGCAAGATCAGAGGAAGTACGAATTCAACCTTCTTGGCCCTCATTCCAAAGGAGAAAGATGCTAAGACCTTTGACAGGTTCCGACCAATTTCATTGTGTAACATAGGGTATAAAATCATTACTAAGCTCATGGCTACCAGATTAAAGCACATCCTGCCAGTCATTATCCCGGAGAACCAAGGTGGATTCATCAAAGGAAGGAAAATTTGGGATAATATTATTTTAGTGCAAGAAGCCATCCACTCTAGCCTGAAGAATGGAGACAAAGGAATGGCGGTAAAATTAGACCTAGCAAATGCTTTTGACAGAGTTAGCCATTCATTCCTCCTTCAGGTAATGCTGAGATTCGGTTTTTCTCCCAAATTTGTCTCTTGGGTTAAGGCCTATATCAGCAAGCCGTGGATTGCCCCCCTCATTAATGGAAGAGCTGCCCCATTTTTCCAAGCTACGAGAGGTCTGAGCAAGGATGCCCGCTCTCACCCCTACTTTACGCCATTCAGGCCTCGGTACTCAGTTTCCAATTGGAACACGCTAGACTAGAGCAGGAGCTGCCAGGCATAAGGCTGGCCAGAGGAGTCAAAGATATTAACCACTCTCAGTTTGTCGATGATACTATTTTAATGGGAGGTGCCAGCCAGATCATAGCTCACCGATTCAAAGCTGAACTGAACCGTTACTGCCAGGCCTCTTGAAGTAAAATTAATCTCAGGAAGAGTCAAATCTTTGGATGGAACATTAACCCGAGGGAAATGTCAGATATATCCCGAATTCTAAATATGAACGGAGCTGTAAGTTGGGACTCTTTCAAATACCTAGGGGTGCCTATTGTCAAAATAAAACCCATGTCTTCGGACTGGAATCCCATAGTGGAAAAAATTAAAAAGAAAATATCAGGTTGGGGGACTGCATGGCTGAATCTAGAGGGGAAGGTTGTTCTAATTAAAGCTGTCATGAATAGCTACTTGCTCTACCAATGTTCTCTGCTCTTAGCACCGGGAAAAATCATAAATCAAATTGAGGTATTATTGAAATCCTTTCTATGGAATGGTGGGAACAATGGAGGAGGTAAAAAGTATGCTCTGGTAAGGTGGAAAATCGTTAAGCTGCCCAAAAATGAAGGAGGACTTCAAATCGGGGACCTCAATTGTCAAAACTTGGCCATTGGGGCCAAATTACTCTGGAATATGCTAAATCCTAAACCAACCTGGTGTAGTTGAGCTCTTAAAATTAAATACTTCCCAGGATCAAGGCTTAGATGCCTGGAAGGAGACCACGTGAAGACTAAGGGGTCCCCCATCTTCAATTTGTGTAAAAAATCGTTGTCTCATTTTATCGAAAAGTTATACTGGATACCGGGTAATGGGAAAGACATAAAATTCTGGAAGGATTCGATCCTTGGTAAAATCCCTCCACGTCTACCTCGTTTGCAAGCTTGGATGGAGGCGAGAGCTTTGTCAACGCTATGGAGTATATCAGATTGGGAGGTGAACTATCCAAATCGTTGGTTATCATGGGTAATGCCGGACTGCCCAGACGCGTTAGAGATTGATAAACTGAAGCTACTCAATCACCTGGCCGGGATAGCACCGATTTCCCTCTCCCTGAAAGATAGACGTGGTTGGGGCAATCAAATCGACATCTATACCACGGCTGAGGGGTACTACGTGTATGCGGCCTCCTACAATGTGCCAGCGAATCCTGCAATATGGAATTACAATTGGAACAACAAAACGCTGCCCAAAATTGATGTGTTCACTTGGACATTGATTCACCAAAGATTGTTGATCGGAGAGAATCTGGAGAAAAGGGGGATAACAGGCCCATTCAGATGCCCTCTATGTGCTGTAAACTCAAAATCTATTTCTCATCTCTTCTTTAACTGCACATATACCGTCTCAATCTGGAAGGAAGTAATGCTGAATGAAGGAGATGGGCTTCAATGGAATGGAAGTAATCATGAATTCTTCATCAATTGGGAAAAAATGTACAAGGGCGAGCTAGGTAAAAAAAATGGTGTGAGAGCCTGCTAGCTGAAACTATCTAAAATTGTATGCTGGTGCATCTGGATAGAAAGAAATCAGAGAATTTTTCAGAATAGGAGTCAACCAGCGTGGAAGGTAATTGTCAAAATCAATGCTCTTCTTGGTGAGGTGGTAAGAAGCACCACGATTCCATACAACAAAGCTGAGTTGACGAAAAAAGAAAAAAAAAGGATGCAAAGTCTCAATATTCAGGAAAATAACAACATAGCCATAAAAAATTTGGAGGATTGGGAAATTAGAATGGACAAATCCCAATTTGAAAACTAGTTAAGAGAAAGGAAGATATTCAAACTGTTCTTTGATGGAGCTTCAAAAGGGAATCCGGGGAAAGCGGGAGGAGGAGGAGTTGTCATAAACCCAACAGGGAAAGTGGAAATTGAATACTCCTGGAACATCGGACACGAGTCTAATAATATGACAGAAGCATATGGGCTCTGGCAAGGCCTTAAGCAGGTGCAAAAAGTAGGAGCGGATGAAGCTGTGGTTATCAAAGACTCGAGGCTAATTATCCAAGCAGTGAGCGGAGGAAGAAGGAGCAAAAATGAGCGGATGGAAAGACTGTTAAAAAGAATCAGATATATGATTAAAAGGTTCAGGAAGATTGAATTCTTTCATGTTCTCAGGGAGCTTAATATGAGGGCGGACAAAGCAGCTAATAAATTCATAGATATAGGGTGCTATGAACTCAAGGTTAATTCAAAGATAAATCTGGAAATTCCTCCATAATTTGTCTAAGGATGGGGAGTTTTAGCGGATCTCTGTAATCTTCATCAGCGTCTTTAAGCTGAACCACTCATATTAATATAACCATTTTTGTTAAAAAAAAATGACCAAATAGCTACAATACTTTTTGTTAAAAAGCCCAAAAAATAACCAACTTAATGTCATTCACATTCAACTAAATTATCTAAAACTTCCTCATACTTATTACTAAGATTTATTCCTAAAATTTAAAAAACTATAAATAAAACAAAATAAACTTTATATTAAAATAAAATTAACAAATTTGGAAAATAAACAATTTATATAATTTACAAATATATATTACAATAAATTTTTTTTATAAAATAAATCAAAACTATGAAAAAATAGAATTATATAATTTATAAGTAAATATTTCAATATACAATAATTTATAAAATAAATTAAAAATATTTAAATTATTAATTTATTAGTTTTTTTTTATTATTATTATTCTTGTAAACCGTTCTCAACCACCAAACTAAATTATTAATTTATTATTCTTATGATATTTATATATTTTAAATAAAAATAAATTTAATTTATATTATATTATTTATTTTAAATTAAAAAGTATTTTATATTATATTATTTATTTTAAATTAAAAAGTATTATTATTGTTTTGTTTTAATGACAAAGTCAAGTTAAACATCAATTTAGATATGAAGCTTTAGATTTCAACTTCAATATTTATAAAGTACTTTTAAACTCATTTTACATTATTATTTTAAATACGTAAGTTTGTCGCAGGTTAAATGTTATAATCACTTAACTTGAACGATACATTGGTAACATACGTTTGGTATATCATGTATTTTAACAAAGCCATGTCTTTGATATTTTTAAGGCTCGTGAAATCGGGGTCTTGGTATAAAAAGTTAATAACACACTACACAACATGAGTATGGAAATTAAGTGAATAATATATCATAAAGTAATATTATGCAAATTTAAAAAGTAAAGAATATATCATAAAAGCAATCTTAGGAAAATTAAAAAATACCTAAACTTAAGATTCACATGACATAAGAAAACTATTGAACCCTACACCAATACATTAAATGCCACATATAATTACAAACTCCTTTCCATATAAATATCAAAGATTAATTAAAATAGACGAGATGAAATGGTATGGAACAACGAGTTTGTTTTTTACAAAGCGATAATATAATTCTTACAATTATGTAGCTATGTAGGTTAATTAGTCGCTCAAATATAAGCAAATCTATAGAAGCCATGGATTTCTATAAACAGAAAATCCATGAATCTAAATGAATCGAACTAAGAATCGAAATCAATTGGACTAACAATCAAATACTGAAGCTGATGTCTTCGAAATCCATAAATCCTGAGCACCTGATCATCTGCAAAATCCAGAGATCTCATCATGCCATTCCAGCAATCTTCAGCCTTGTAATTGGGGTTAAATCATAACATAAAAATTTGAAACAACATGTTTGCGAATATCAAGATCTATGCTATTACAATATTCCCTGCTGCACGACACAGAATAATAATAAGGTGTTTTATGTCAGGGCCAAGATATCACAATGCTTTTAAATCATCTATCTTCAAACACAAACAATACTAACTAGACAAACCTGACTAAACATTGGAATTTTTCCTTTTTACATTTGTAACCATATAGTTCATGATCGAAGACCCTTTATACTACAAAACTTACAAGAAATACAATATTGACTTCTTTATTGCTGTGGGAGCCTTGAATATACATTTACAACTACAGTTCCACGTACATATCAACACAAATAAGTCGACCAAATTTTGCAAATATTTCAAATAAATTCACGACGCAAAGTGCTTATAACTGTCATAACTTTTATGGGAGAGAAATGAATACCTGGGCAGGAATAAAACATGTTATTGTTACAACGTAATTAGATTCATTGGCCATGTACACTCACTATGAAAGAGAGAGATCAATCGAAATGCTCTCCATTGACATGTAGATTCTCTAGCTAAATACTGTTGGGCTTGAGTACAGGTTCAGATTCATATTGTCGCCCGTGTTATAACATTCCAATTTTACTCTTAGGCAAGTGTATGAACGGCTTGGACATATGTAAATTCCACCCGTCTCTCCATCACCAAACGTGTCATGATAACATCTATTAGATCACGGGATGCGAGTTTGGATAGTTCAATGTGCATAAAGCTTTTGAGAAAAAAAAACTAAACTTCTCTTAGTCACATCACCTACGCGTCAGGTCGTCAGGGTTACCATAACTTGCGTTGTCATAGCTTCCATTGCCAGATTGACTGCTGGAACTATCTTGTCAGGGTTACCATAGCTTGCGTTGCCAGATTGACTGCTAGAACTATCTCTGTGGGAGCCGCTACGAAGGTGAACTCTTATTCTCTACGATAAGGTAAGTAATTGTTCGCTCCCTTGCTTGGCCTGCGCTCCAGGCTGTGCGACCGAAAGGAAAATAAGTACGAGCCTGCCGCTCCACCTACTTGTGTAGGTAGGAAACATCGTAAGCAAAAGGGCTCAGAGGCTGCCGCCCAGCTCCCCACCGTAACACCGCTCACCAAATGCAAGCTCAGGCTACTGAAGCTCGAACGAATCAAAGACTATTTGTTAATGGAAGAAGAATTCGTGAGCAATTAGGATCAGCTGAAACCCCAGGAGGACAAGAATGAAGAGGATAGGTCCAAGGTCGATGACCTCCGTGGTTCACCCATGAGCGTTTGAAACCTTGAGGAATTGATCGACGATAATCATGCTTTTTTTTTTTAACAAGAACGGCTATGGAGTTTATTAAAAATCAGCAATAAATTGCTGTAGAGAGATACATGACATATTTCACCTCGCTACCCCTTCATACATTCAATGTCCATCCGAGGATCTAAGGAGGAAAATCAATGTGAACAACCGAATTAACTAATAATCCATTAAGCTCCACATCTATGGCTTTATTGGCAGCCATGTCCGCCAAGACGTTGTGATCTCTTAGAATATGATAGTATCTAATCTTTCGAAACAGCTTGGAAAGAGACCTAGTTCTTCTAGTCAATCTAGCTGTCCTATTGTTGTCACTTATCCTTCCTCTATTCATTGCCTGGATGATAATCCTGGAGTCTCCAAATACCAGAACTTCTTCAACCTTATTAACCAGCAGTTGATTTAGGCCTTGCCATAGCCCGTAGGCCTCTGCGACATTATTAGTTTCATAACCAATATTCCAGCTGTACTCCACCTCGACTTCCCCGTCAGGATTGATGATGACTCCACCCCCTCCGGCCTTCCCTGGGTTCCCTTTGGAG